>CM070873.1:30238756-30682368 GCA_036365515.1 Torymus aiolomorphi | reverse complement strand
TTTTGCGCTGCTCTTTCGATTGGCGCTATGATTTTTGCAATATCTCAAAATTTTTGAAAATTATTTTTTCCTATTGGCTCTACGGTCTAAAACCTTTTCCATTCGATAGAGCGGAAAAAAATAGTCGCGTATAGTGATTGGTGGGATTAAAAAATGGATATTTTGGGGTTTCAAGCGATTTGAAGTCGATTTGGCCCAAATAAACGATGAAATGTAGAACATTTTTCAAAATTGCTCATCTCCGCTAGGTCCTTCGACCCCAAAGGATATTCCATCCACTAGAGCAGGATGATATAGTCGGGTATTGTGACTAGTAGGCTGAGAAAATTGAAATTTGGTATTTTTGAGCGATTTTCAACGCATTATATCCCAATAAACGAAGAAAAATTTTTTCTCCAAATTTGAGCCAAAATTCATATATAGGGGTATTTTGCGCTGCTCTTTCGATTGGCGCTATGATTTTTGCAATATCTCAAAATTTTTGAAAATTATTTTTTCCTATTGGCTCTACGGTCCTAAAACCTTTTCCATTCGATAGAGCGGAAAAAAATAGTCGCGTATAGTGATTGGTGGGATTTAAAAAATGGATATTTTGGGGTTTCAAGCGATTTGAAGTCGATTTGGCCCAAATAAACGATGAAATGTAGAACATTTTTCAAAATTGCTCATCTCCGCTAGGTCCTTCGACCCCAAAGGATACTCCATCCACTAGAGCAGGATGATATAGTCGGGTATTGTGACTAGTAGGCTGAGAAAATTGAAATTTGGTATTTTTGAGCGATTTTCAACGCATTATATCCCAATAAACGAAGAAAAATTTTTTTCTCCAAATTGAGCCAAAATTCATATATAGGGGTATTTTGCGCTGCTCTTTCGATTGGCGCTATGATTTTTGCTATATAGTCAGGTATTGTGACTAGTAGGCTGAGAAAATTGAAATTTGGTATTTTTGAGCGATTTTCAACGCATTATATCCCAATAAACGAAGAAAAATTTTTTCTCCAAATTGAGCCAAAATTCATATATAGGGTATTTTGCGCTGCTCTTTCGATTGGCGCTATGATTTTTGCAATATCTCAAAATTTGAAAATTATTTTTTCCTATTGGCTCTACGGTCCTAAAACCTTTTCCATTCGATAGAGCGGAAAAAAATAGTCGCGGCATATAGTGATTGGTGGGATTTAAAAAATGGATATTTTGGGGTTTCATGCGATTTAGAAGTCGATTTGGCCCAAATAAACGCGATGAAATGGAGAACATTTTTCAAAATTACTCATCTCCGCTAGGTCCTTCGACCAAAAGGATACTCCATCCACTAGAGCAGGATGATATAGTCGAGAATTATTGTGACTAGTAGGCTGAGAAAATTGAAATTTAGTAATTGTTGCAGGCGATTTCAACGCATTATATCCCAATAAAGCAAAACTTTTCTCAAATTAGTGGTAGGAATTCATATATGGTGGTATTTTGCGCCTTTCGATTAGCGCTATGATTTTTTTTAATATCTCAGACCACCGAAAATGGCTGCATCCCTATTGGCTCTACGGTCTAAAACCTGCTTTTCATTCGATGCGAGCGGAAAAAATAGTCGCGTATAGTGATTGGTGGGATTTAAAAGTAGATATTTTGAGGTTTCAACGAGTTGAAGTCGATTTGGCCCAAATAAACGATGAAATGTAGAACATTTTTCAAAATTGCTCATCTCCGCTAGGTCCTTCGACCCCAAAGGATACTCCATCCACTAGAGCAGGATGATATAGTCGGGTATTGTGACTAGTAGGCTGAGAAAATTGAAATTTGGTATTTTTGAGCGATTTTCAACGCATTATATCCCAATAAACGAAGAAAAATTTTTTTCTCCAAATTGAGCCAAAATTCATATATAGGGGTTTTTTGCGCTGCTCTTTCGATTGGCGCTATGATTTTTGCAATATCTCAAAATTTTTGAAAATTATTTTTTTCCTATTGGCTCTACGGTCCTAAAACCTTTTCCATTCGATAGAGCGGAAAAAAATAGTCGCGTATAGTGATTGGTGGGATTTAAAAATTGATATTTTGGGGTTTCAAGCGATTTGAAGTCGATTTGGCCCAAATAAACGATGAAATGTAGAACATTTTTCAAAATTGCTCATCTCCGCTAGGTCCTTCGACCCCAAAGGATACTCCATCCACTAGAGCAGGATGATATAGTCGGGTATTGTGACTAGTAGGCTGAGAAAATTGAAATTTGGTATTTTTGAGCGATTTTCAACGCATTATATCCCAATAAACGAAGAAAAATTTATTCTCCAAATTGAGCCAAAATTCATATATAGGGGTATTTTGCGCTGCTCTTTCGATTGGCGCTATGATTTTTGCAATATCTCAAAATTTTTGAAAATTATTTTTTTCCTATTGGCTCTACGGTCCTAAAACCTTTTCCATTCGATAGAGCGGAAAAAAATAGTCGCGTATAGTGATTGGTGGGATTTAAAAATGGATATTTTGGGGTTTCAAGCGATTTGAAGTCGATTTGGCCCAAATAAACGATGAAATGTAGAACATTTTTCAAAATTGCTCATCTCCGCTAGGTCCTTCGACCCCAAAGGATACTCCATCCACTAGAGCAGGATGATATAGTCGGGTATTGTGACTAGTAGGCTGAGAAAATTGAAATTTGGTATTTTTGAGCGATTTTCAACGCATTATATCCCAATAAACGAAGAAAAATTTTTTCTCCAAATTGAGCCAAAATTCATATATAGGGGTATTTTGCGCTGCTCTTTCGATTGGCGCTATGATTTTTGCAATATCTCAAAATTTTTGAAAATTATTTTTTCCTATTGGCTCTACGGTCCTAAAACCTTTTCCATTCGATAGAGCGGAAAAAAATAGTCGCGTATAGTGATTGGTGGGATTTAAAAATGGATATTTTGGGGTTTCAAGCGATTTGAAGTCGATTTGGCCCAAATAAACGATGAAATGTAGAACATTTTTCAAAATTGCTCATCTCCGCTAGGTCCTTCGACCCCAAAGGATACTCCATCCACTAGAGCAGGATGATATAGTCGGGTATTGTGACTAGTAGGCTGAGAAAATTGAAATTTGGTATTTTTGAGCGATTTTCAACGCATTATATCCCAATAAACGAAGAAAAAGTTTTTCTCCAAATTAGGAACCAAAATTCATATATAGGGTATTTTGCGCTGCTCTTTCGATTGGCGCTATGATTTTGCAATATCTCAAAATTTTTTTGAAAATTATTTTTTCCTAATGGCTCTACGGGTCCTAAAATCCTTTTCCATTCGATAGAGCGGAAAAAAATAATCGCGTATAGTGATTGGTGGGATTTAAAAATGGATATTTTGGGGTTTCAAGCGATTTGAAGTCGATTTGGCCCAAATAAACGATGAAATGTAGAACATTTTCAAAATTGCTCATCTCCGCTAGGTCCTTCTAGACCCCAAAGGATACTCCATCCACTAGAGCAGGATGATATAGTCGGGTATTGTGACTAGTAGGCTGAAAAATTGAAATTTGGTATTTTTGAGCGATTTTCAACGCATTATATCCCAATAAACGAAGAAAATTTTTTCTCAAATTGAGGCCAAAATTCATATAGGGGTATTTGCGCTGCTCTTTCGATTATGCGCTATGATTTTTGCAATATCTCAAAATTTTTGAAGGTAATATTTTTTTCCTATTGGCTCTACAGGACCTAAAACCTTTTCCATTCGATAGAGCGGAAAAAAAATAGTCGCATATAGTGATTGGTGGAAGTTTAAAATGGATATTTTGGGGTTTCAAGCGATTTGAAGTCGATTTGGCCAAATAAACGATGAAATGTGGAACATTTTTCAAAATTGCTCATCTCCGCTAGGTCCTTCGACCCCAAAGGATACTCCATCCACTAAAGCGGGATGATATAGTCGGGTATTGTGACTAGTAGGCTGAGAAAAATTGAAATTTGGGCATTTTTGAGCGATTTTTTGCATTATATCCCAATAAACGAAGAAAAATTTTTTCTCAAATTGAGCCAAAATTCATATATGGGGTATTTTGCGCTGCTCTTTCGATTGGCGCTATGATTTTTTGCAATATCTCAAAATTTTTTTGAAAAATTATTTTTTTCCTATTGGCTCTACGGACCTAAAACCTTTCCATTCGATAGAGCAGGAAAAAAATAGTCGCAATATAGTGATTGGTGGGATTTAAAAATGGATATTTTGGGGTTTCAAGCGATTTGAAGTCGATTTGGCCCAAATAAACTGATGAAATGTAGAACATTTTTCAAAATTGCTCATCTCCGCTAGGTCCTTCGACCCTAAAGGATGCTCCATCCAACAGAGCAAGGATGATATAGTCGGCGTTATTGTGACTAGGTAGGCTGCGAGAAAATTGAAATTTGGTATTTTTGAGCGATTTTCAACGTATTATATCCCCAATAAACGAAGAAAATTTTTCTCAAATTGAGCCAAAATTCATATATAGGGTATTTTGCGCTGCTCTTCGATTGGCGCTATGATTTTTGCAATATCTCAAAATTTTTGAAAATTATTTTTTCCTATTGAGCTCTACGGTCCTAAAACCTTTTCCATTCGATAGAGCGGAAAAAAATAGTCGCGTATAGTGATTGGTGGGATTTAAAAATGGATATTTTGGGGTTTCGAGCGATTTGAAGTCGATTTGGCCCAAATAAACGATGAAATGTGAGAACATTTTTCTGCTTGCGCATCTCCGCTAGGTCCTTCACCCCAAAGGATGCTCCATCCACTGAAACTGGAGGATGATATAGTCGGGTGTGTGTGACTAGTAGGCTGAAAAATTGAAATTTGGTATTTTTGCAGGCGATTTTCAACGCATTATATCCCAATAAACGAAGAAAATTTTTCTCAAAATTGAGCCAAAATTCATATATATGAGGTATTTTGCGCTGCTCTTTCGATTGGCGCTATGATTTTTTGCAATATCTCAAAATTTTTGAAAATTATTTTTTCCTATTGAGCTCTACGTAAGCCTAAAACTAACTTTTCCATTCGATAGAGAGGCGGAAAAAAAATAGTCGCGTATAGTGATTGGTGGGATTTAAAAATGGATATTTTGGGGTTTCAAGCGATTTGAAATCGATTTGGCCCAAATAAACGATGAAATGTAGAATATTTTTCAAAATTGCTACATCTCCGCTAGGTCCTTCGACCCCAAAGGATACTCCATCCACTAGAGCAGGATGATATAGTCGGGTATTGTGACTAGTAGAGCTGAGAAAGTGAAATTTGGTATTTTTGAGCGATTTTCAACGCATTATATCCCAATAAGCGAAAAAAATTTTTTCTCCAAATTGAGCCAAATTCATATATAGGGGTATTTTGCGCTGCTCTTTCGATTGGCGCTATGATTTTTTGCAATATCTCAAAATTTTTTGAAAATTATTTTTCCTATTGGCTCTACGGTCTCTAAAACCTTTTCCATTCGATAGAAACGGAAAAAAATGGTCGCGTATAACGTGATTGGTGGGATTTAAAAATGGATATTTTGGGGTTTCAAGCGATTTGAAGTCGATTTGGCCCAAATAAACGATGAAATGTAGAACATTTTTTCAAAATTGCTCATCTCCGCTAGGTCCTTCGACCCCAAAGGATACTCCATCCACTAGAGCAGGATGATATAGTAGCCCAGGGTATTGTGACTAGTAGGCTGAGAAAATTGAAAATTTGGTATTTTTTGAGGCGATTTTCAACGCATTATATCCCAATAAACGAAGAAAAATTTTTTCTCCAAATTGAGCCAAAATTCATATATAGGGGTATTTTTGCGCTGCTCTTTCGATTGGCGCTATGATTTTTGCAATATCTCATTTTTGAAAATTATTTTTTCCTATTGGCTCTACGGTCCTAAAACCTTTTCCATTCTGATTAGAGCGGAAAAAAATAATCATGGGTATAGTGATTGGTGGTTTAAAATGGATATTTGGGGTTTCAACGATTTGAAGTCGATTTGGCCCAAATAAACGATGAAATGTAGAACATTTTTCAAATTGCTCATCTCCGCTGGGTCCTTCGACCCCAAAGGATACTCCATCCACTGAGCAGATGCATGATATAGTCAGGTAACCTGTGACTAGTAGGCTGAGAAAAATTGAAATTTGGTATTTTTGAGCGATTTTCAACGCATTATATCCCAATAAACGAAGAAAAATTTTTCTCCAAATTGGTTTTCAAAATTCATATATAGGGTTATTTTGCGCTGCTCTTTCGATTGGCGCTATGATTTTGCAATATCTCAAAATTTTTGAAAATTATTTTTTCCTATTTGAAACTACGATTTCAAGCCTTTCCCATTCGATAGAGCGGAAAAAAAAAATAGTCGCGTATAGTGATTGGTGGGATTTAAAAATGGATATTTTGGGGTTTCAAGCGATTTGAAGTCGATTTGGCCCAAATAAACGATGAAATGTAGAATTATTTTTCAAAATTGCTCATCTCCGCTAGGTCCTTCGACCCCAAAGGATACTCCATCCACTAGAGCAGGATGATATAGTCGGGTATTGTGTGACTAGTAGGCTGAAAAATTGGAAATTTGGTATTTTTGAGCGATTTTCAACGCATTATATCCCAATAAACGAAGAAGAAGATTTTTTCTCCCAATTGAGCCAAAATTCATATATAGAATTGCTTTTGCGCCAAGCTATTCGATTGGCGCTATGATTTTGCAATATCTCAAATATCGAAAGTGTTTTTCTATTGGCTTGCTATTTCGATTTTTGATTGGCTGGTTTGTCGGATATTTTGGGGGCTCTACGGTCTAAAACCTTTTCCATTCGATAGAGCGGAAAAAAATAGTCGCGTATAGTGATTGGTGGGATTTAAAAATGGATATTTTGGGGTTTCAAGCGATTTGAAGTCGATTTGGCCCAAATAAACGATGAAATGTAGAACATTTTTTCAAAATTGCTCATCTCCGCTAGGTCCTTCGACCCCAAAGGATACTCCATCCACTAGAGCAGGATGATATAGTCGGGTATTGTGACTAGTAGGCTGAGAAAATTGAAATTTGGTATTTTTGAGCGATTTTCAACGCATTATATCCCAATAAACGAAGAAAAATTTTTTTCTCAAAATTATTTTTCCTATTGGCTCTACGGTCCTAAAACCTTTTCCATTCGATAGAGCGGAAAAAAATAGTCGCGTATAGTGATTGGTGGGATTTAAAAATGGATATTTTGGGGTTTCAAGCGATTTGAAGTCGATTTGGCCCAAATAAACGATGAAATGTAGAACATTTTTCAAAATTGCTCATCTCCGCTAGGTCCTTCGACCCCAAAGGATACTCCATCCACTAGAGCAGGATGATATAGTCGGGTATTGTGACTAGTAGGCTGAGAAAATTGAAATTTGGTATTTTTGAGCGATTTTCAACGCATTATATCCCAATAAACGAAGAAAAATTTTTTCTCCAAATTGAGCCAAAATTCATATATAGGGGTATTTTTGCGCTGCTCTTTCGATTGGCGCTATGATTTTGCAATATCTCAAAATTTTTGAAAATTATTTTTCCTATTGGCTCTACGGTCCTAAAACCTTTTCCATTCGATAGAGCGGAAAAAAATAGTCGCGTATAGTGATTGGTGGGATTTAAAAATGGATATTTTGGGGTTTCAAGCGATTTGAAGTCGATTTGGCCCAAATAAACGATGAAATGTAGAACATTTTTCAAAATTGCTCATCTCCGCTAGGTCCTTCGACCCCAAAGGATACTCCATCCACTAGAGCAGGATGATATAGTCGGGTATTGTGACTAGTAGGCTGAGAAAATTGAAATTTGGTATTTTTGAGCGATTTTCAACGCATTATATCCCAATAAACGAAGAAAAATTTTTTCTCCAAATTGAGCCAAAATTCATATATAGGGGTATTTTGCGCTGCTCTTTCGATTGGCGCTATGATTTTTGCAATATCTCAAAATTTTTGAAAATTATTTTTTCCTATTGGCTCTACGGTCCTAAAACCTTTTCCATTCGATAGAGCGGAAAAAAATAGTCGCGTATAGTGATTGGTGGGATTTAAAAATGGATATTTTGGGGTTTCAAGCGATTTGAAGTCGATTTGGCCCAAATAAACGATGAAATGTAGAACATTTTTCAAAATTGCTCATCTCCGCTAGGTCCTTCGACCCCAAAGGATACTCCATCCACTAGAGCAGGATGATATAGTCGGGTATTGTGACTAGTAGGCTGAGAAAATTGAAATTTGGTATTTTTGAGCGATTTTCAACGCATTATATCCCAATAAACGAAGGAAAATTTTTTTCTCCAAATTGAGCCAAAATTCATATATAGGGGTATTTTGCGCTGCTCTTCGATTGGCGCTATGATTTTTGCAATATCTCAAAATTTTTGAAAATTATTTTTTTCTATTGGCTCATTTTGGGGTTTCAAGCGCTTTGAAGTCGATTTGGCCCAAATAAACGATGAAATGTAGAACATTTTTCAAAATTGCTCATCTCCGCTAGGTCCTTCGACCCCAAAGGATACTCCATCCACTAGAGCAGGATGATATAGTCGGGTATTGTGACTAGTAGGCTGAGAAAATTGAAATTTGGTATTTTTGAGCGATTTTCAACGCATTATATCCCAATAAACGAAGAAAAATTTTTTTTCTCCAAATTGAGCCAAAATTCATATATAGGGGTATTTTGCGCTGCTCTTTCGATTGGCGCTATGATTTTTGCAATATCTCAAAATTTTTGAAAATTATTTTTTCCTATTGGCTCTACGGTCCTAAAACCTTTTCCATTCGATAGAGCGGAAAAAAATAGTCGCGTATAGTGATTGGTGGGATTTAAAAATGGATATTTTGGGGTTTCAAGCGATTTGAAGTCGATTTGGCCCAAATAAACGATGAAATGTAGAACATTTTCAAAATTGCTCATCTCCGCTGGTCCTTCGACCCCAAAGGATACTCCATCCACTAGAGCAGGATGATATAGTCGGGTATTGTGACTAGTAGGCTGAAAAATTGCAGAGCAGGATGATATAGTCGGGTATTGTGACTAGTAGTCTGAGAAAATTGAAATTTGGTATTTTTGAGCGATTTTCAACGCATTATATCCCAATAAACGAAGAAAAAGTTTTTTCTCCAAATTGAGCCAAAATTCATATATAGGGATATTTTGCGCTGCTCTTTCGATTGGCGCTATGATTTTTGCAATATCTCAAAATTTTTGAAAATTATTTTTTTCCTATTGGCTCTACGGTCCTAAAACCTTTTCCATTCGATAGAGCGGAAAAAAATAGTCGCGTATAGTGATTGGTGGGATTTAAAAATGGATATTTTGGGGTTTCAAGCGATTTGAAGTCGATTTGGCCCAAATAAACGATGAAATGTAGAACATTTTTCAAAATTGCTCATCTCCGCTAGGTCCTTCGACCCCAAAGGATACTCCATCCACTAGAGCAGGATGATATAGTCGGGTATTGTGACTAGTAGGCTGAGAAAAATTGAAATTTGGTATTTTTGAGCGATTTTTCAACGCATTATATCCCAATAAACGAAGAAAAATTTTTTCTCCAAATTGAGCCAAAATTCATATATAGGGGTATTTTGCGCTGCTCTTTCGATTAGCGCTATGATTTTTGCAATATCTCAAAATTTTTGAAAATTATTTTTTCCTATTGGCTCTACGGTCCTAAAACCTTTTCCATTCGATAGAGCGGAAAAAAATAGTCGCGTATAGTGATTGGTGGGATTTAAAAATGGATATTTTGGGGTTTCAAGCGATTTGAAGTCGATTTGGCCCAAATAAACGATGAAATGTAGAACATTTACAAAAATTTTGCACTGCTCTTTCGATTGGCGCTATGGATTTTGCAATATCTCAAAATTCTTTGAAAAATTATATTTTTTTTCTTGGCTCTACGATCCTAAAACCTTTTCTGCATTCTGATAGAGCGGAAAAAAAATAGTCGCGTATAGTGATTGGTGGGATTTAAAAAATGGATATTTTAGGGTTTCAAGCGATTTGAAGTCGATTTGGCCCAAATAAACGATGAAATGTAGAACATTTTTCAAAATTGCTCATCTCCGCTAGGTCCTTCGACCCCAAAGGATACTCCATCCCACTAGAGCAGGATGATATAGTCGGGTATTGTGACTAGTAGGCAGGAAAATTGAAATTTGGTATTTTTGAGCGATTTTCAACACATTATTATATCCCAATAAACGAAGAAAAATTTTTCTCAAATTGACCAAAATTCATATATAGGGGTATTTTTGCGCTGCTCTTTCGATTGGCGCTATGATTTTGCAATATCTCAAAATTTTTGAAAATTATTTTTCCTATTGGCTCTACGGTCCTAAAACCTTTTCCATTCGATAGAGCGGAAAAAAATAGTCGCGTATAGTGATTGGTGGGATTTAAAAATGGATATTTTGGGGTTTCAAGCGATTTGAAGTCGATTTGGCCCAAATAAACGATGAAATGTAGAACATTTTTCAAAATTGCTCATCTCCGCTAGGTCCTTCGACCCCAAAGGATACTCCATCCACTAGAGCAGGATGATATAGTCGGGTATTGTGACTAGTAGGCTGAGAAAATTGAAATTTGGTATTTTTGAGCGATTTTCAACGCATTATATCCCAATAAACGAAGAAAAATTTTTTTCTCCAAATTGAGCCAAAATTCATATATAGGGGTATTTTGCGCTGCTCTTTCGATTGGCGCTATGATTTTTGCAATATCTCAAAATTTTTGAAAATTATTTTTTCCTCTTGGCTCTACGGTCCTAAAACCTTTTCCATTCGATAGAGCGGAAAAAAATAGTCGCGTATAGTGATTGGTGGGATTTAAAAATGGATATTTTGGGGTTTCAAGCGATTTGAAGTCGAATTGGCCCAAATAAACGATGAAATGTAGAACATTTTACAAAATTGCTCACCTCCGCTAGGTCCTTCGACCCCAAAGGATACTCCATCCACTAGAGCAGGATGATATAGTCGGGTATTGTGACTAGTAGGCTGAGAAAATTGAAATTTGGTATTTTTGAGCGATTTTCAACGCATTATATCCCAATAAACGAAGAAAAATTATTTCTCCAAATTGAGCCAAAATTCATATATAGGGGTATTTTGCGCTGCTCTTTCGATTGGCGCTATGATTTTTGCAATATCTCAAAATTTTTGAAAATTATTTTTTCCTATTGGCTCTACGGTCCTAAAACCTTTTCCATTCGATAGAGCGGAAAAAATAGTCGCGTATAGTGATTGGTGGGATTTAAAAATGGATATTTTGGGGTTTCAAGCGATTTGAAGTCGATTTGGCCCAAATAAACGATGAAATGTAGAACATTTTTCAAAATTGCTCATCTCCGCTAGGTCCTTCGACCCCAAAGGATACTCCATCCACTAGAGCAGGATGATATAGTCGGGTATTGTGACTAGTAGGCTGAGAAAATTGAAATTTGGTATTTTTGAGCGATTTTCAACGCATTATATCCCAATAAACGAAGAAAAATTTTTTCTCCAAATTGAGCCAAAATTCATATATAGGGGTATTTTGCGCTGCTCTTTCGATTGGCGCTATGATTTTTGCAATATCTCAAAATTTTTGAAAATTATTTTTTCCTATTGGCTCTACGGTCCTAAAACCTTTTCCATTCGATAGAGCGGAAAAAAATAGTCGCGTATAGTGATTGGTGGGATTTAAAAAAGGGTATTTTGGGGGTGCAAGAGATTTGAAGTCGATTTGGCGCAAATAAACGATGAAATGTAGAACATTTTTCAATATTGCTCATCTCCGCTAGGTCCTTCTACCCCAAAGGATACTCCATCCACTAGAGCAGGATGATATAGTCGGGTATTGTGACTAGTAGGCTGAGAAAATTGAAATTTGGTATTTTTGAGCGATTTTCAACGCATTATATCCCAATAAACGAAGAAAAATTTTTTCTCCAAATTGAGCCAAAATTCATATATAGGGGTATTTTGCGCTGCTCTTTCGATTGGCGCTATGATTTTGCAATATCTCAAAATTTTTGAAAATTATTTTTTCCTATTGGCTCTACGGTCCTAAAACCTTTTCCATTCGATAGAGCGGAAAAAAATAGTCGCGTATAGTGATTGGTGGGATTTAAAAATGGATATTTTGGGGTTTCAAGCGATTTGAAGTCGATTTGGCCCAAATAAACGATGAAATGTAGAACATTTTTCAAAATTGCTCATCTCCGCTAGGTCCTTCGACCCCAAAGGATACTCCATCCACTAGAGCAGGATGATATAGTCGGGTATTGTGACTAGTAGGCTGAGAAAATTGAAATTTGGTATTTTTGAGCGATTTTCAACGCATTATATCCCAATAAACGAAGAAAAATTTTTTCTCCAAATTGAGCCAAAATTCATATATAGGGGTATTTTGCGCTGCTCTTTCGATTGGCGCTATGATTTTTGCAATATCTCAAAATTTTTGAAAATGATTTTTTTCCTATTGGCTCTACGGTCCTAAAACCTTTTCCATTCGATAGAGCGGAAAAAAATAGTCGCGTATAGTGATTGGTGGGATTTAAAAATGGATATTTTGGGGTTTCAAGCGATTTGAAGTCGATTTGGCCCAAATAAACGATGAAATGTAGAACATTTTTCAAAATTGCTCATCTCCGCTAGGTCCTTCGACCCCAAAGGATACTCCATCCACTAGAGCAGGATGATATAGTCGGGTATTGTGACTAGTAGGCTGAAAAAATTGAAATTTGGTATTTTTGAGCGATTTTCAACGCATTATATCCCAATAAACGAAGAAAAATTTTTTTCTCCAAATTGAGCCAAAATTCATATATAGGGGTATTTTGCGCTGCTCTTTCGATTGGCGCTATGATTTTTGCAATATCTCAAAATTTTTGAAAATTATTTTTACCTATTGGCTCTACGGTCCTAAAACCTTTTCCATTCGATAGAGCGGAAAAAAATAGTCGCGTATAGTGATTGGTGGGATTTAAAAATGGATATTTTGGGGTTTCAAGCGATTTGAAGTCGATTTGGCCCAAATAAACGATGAAATGTAGAACATTTTTCAAAATTGCTCATCTCCGCTAGGTCCTTCGACCCCAAAGGATACTCCATCCACTAGAGCAGGATGATATAGTCGGGTATTGTGACTAGTAGGCTGAGAAAATTGAAATTTGGTATTTTTGAGCGATTTTCAACGCATTATATCCCAATAAACGAAGAAAAATTTTTTCTCCAAATTGAGCCAAAATTCATATATAGGGGTATTTTGCGCTGCTCTTTCGATTGGCGCTATGATTTTTGCAATATCTCAAAATTTTTGAAAATTATTTTTTCCTATTGGCTCTACGGTCCTAAAACCTTTTCCATTCGATAGAGCGGAAAAAAATAGTCGCGTATAGTGATTGGTGGGATTTAAAAATGGATATTTTGGGGTTTCAAGCGATTTGAAGTCGATTTGGCCCAAATAAACGATGAAATGTAGAACATTTTTCAAAATTGCTCATCTCCGCTAGGTCCTTCGACCCCAAAGGATACTCCATCCACTAGAGCAGGATGATATAGTCGGGTATTGTGACTAGTAGGCTGAGAAAATTGAAATTTGGTATTTTTGAGCGATTTTCAACGCATTATATCCCAATAAACGAAGAAAAATTTTTTTCTCCAAATTGAGCCAAAATTCATATATAGGGGTATTTTGCGCTGCTCTTTCGATTGGCGCTATGATTTTTGCAATATCTCAAAATTTTTGAAAATTATTTTTACCTATTGGCTCTACGGTCCTAAAACCTTTTCCATTCGATAGAGCGGAAAAAAATAGTCGCGTATAGTGATTGGTGGGATTTAAAAATGGATATTTTGGGGTTTCAAGCGATTTGAAGTCGATTTGGCCCAAATAAACGATGAAATGTAGAACATTTTTCAAAATTGCTCATCTCCGCTAGGTCCTTCGACCCCAAAGGATACTCCATCCACTAGAGCAGGATGATATAGTCGGGTATTGTGACTAGTAGGCTGAGAAAATTGAAATTTGGTATTTTTGAGCGATTTTCAACGCATTATATCCCAATAAACGAAGAAAAATTTTTTTCTCCAAATTGAGCCAAAATTCATATATAGGGGTATTTTGCGCTGCTCTTTCGATTGGCGCTATGATTTTTGCAATATCTCAAAATTTTTGAAAATTATTTTTTCCTATTGGCTCTACGGTCCTAAAACCTTTTCCATTCGATAGAGCGGAAAAAAATAGTCGCGTATAGTGATTGGTGGGATTTAAAAATGGATATTTTGGGGTTTCAAGCGATTTGAAGTCGATTTGGCCCAAATAAACGATGAAATGTAGAACATTTTTCAAAATTGCTCATCTCCGCTAGGTCCTTCGACCCCAAAGGATACTCCATCCACTAGAGCAGGATGATATAGTCGGGTATTGTGACTAGTAGGCTGAGAAAATTGAAATTTGGTATTTTTGAGCGATTTTCAACGCATTATATCCCAATAAACGAAGAAAAATTTTTTCTCCAAATTGAGCCAAAATTCATATATAGGGGTATTTTGCGCTGCTCTTTCGATTGGCGCTATGATTTTTGCAATATCTCAAAATTTTTGAAAATTATTTTTTCCTATTGGCTCTACGGTCCTAAAACCTTTTCCATTCGATAGAGCGGAAAAAAATAGTCGCGTATAGTGATTGGTGGGATTTAAAAATGGATATTTTGGGGTTTCAAGCGATTTGAAGTCGATTTGGCCCAAATAAACGATGAAATGTAGAACATTTTTCAAAATTGCTCATCTCCGCTAGGTCCTTCGACCCCAAAGGATACTCCATCCACTAGAGCAGGATGATATAGTCGGGTATTGTGACTAGTAGGCTGAGAAAATTGAAATTTGGTATTTTTGAGCGATTTTCAACGCATTATATCCCAATAAACGAAGAAAAATTTTTTCTCCAAATTGAGCCAAAATTCATATATAGGGGTATTTTGCGCTGCTCTTTCGATTGGCGCTATGATTTTTGCAATATCTCAAAATTTTTGAAAATTATTTTTTCCTATTGGCTCTACGGTCCTAAAACCTTTTCCATTCGATAGAGCGGAAAAAAATAGTCGCGTATAGTGATTGGTGGGATTTAAAAATGGATATTTTGGGGTTTCAAGCGATTTGAAGTCGATTTGGCCCAAATAAACGATGAAATGTAGAACATTTTTCAAAATTGCTCATCTCCGCTAGGTCCTTCGACCCCAAAGGATACTCCATCCACTAGAGCAGGATGATATAGTCGGGTATTGTGACTAGTAGGCTGAGAAAATTGAAATTTGGTATTTTTGAGCGATTTTCAACGCATTATATCCCAATAAACGAAGAAAAATTTTTTCTCCAAATTGAGCCAAAATTCATATATAGGGGTATTTTGCGCTGCTCTTTCGATTGGCGCTATGATTTTTGCAATATCTCAAAATTTTTGAAAATTATTTTTACCTATTGGCTCTACGGTCCTAAAACCTTTTCCATTCGATAGAGCGGAAAAAAATAGTCGCGTATAGTGATTGGTGGGATTTAAAAATGGATATTTTGGGGTTTCAAGCGATTTGAAGTCGATTTGGCCCAAATAAACGATGAAATGTAGAACATTTTTCAAAATTGCTCATCTCCGCTAGGTCCTTCGACCCCAAAGGATACTCCATCCACTAGAGCAGGATGATATAGTCGGGTATTGTGACTAGTAGGCTGAGAAAATTGAAATTTGGTATTTTTGAGCGATTTTCAACGCATTATATCCCAATAAACGAAGAAAAATTTTTTCTCCAAATTGAGCCAAAATTCATATATAGGGGTATTTTGCGCTGCTCTTTCGATTGGCGCTATGATTTTTGCAATATCTCAAAATTTTTGAAAATTATTTTTTCCTATTGGCTCTACGGTCCTAAAACCTTTTCCATTCGATAGAGCGGAAAAAAATAGTCGCGTATAGTGATTGGTGGGATTTAAAAATGGATATTTTGGGGTTTCAAGCGATTTGAAGTCGATTTGGCCCAAATAAACGATGAAATGTAGAACATTTTTCAAAATTGCTCATCTCCGCTAGGTCCTTCGACCCCAAAGGATACTCCATCCACTAGAGCAGGATGATATAGTCGGGTATTGTGACTAGTAGGCTGAGAAAATTGAAATTTGGTATTTTTGAGCGATTTTCAACGCATTATATCCCAATAAACGAAGAAAAATTTTTTCTCCAAATTGAGCCAAAATTCATATATAGGGGTATTTTGCGCTGCTCTTTCGATTGGCGCTATGATTTTTGCAATATCTCAAAATTTTTGAAAATTATTTTTTCCTATTGGCTCTACGGTCCTAAAACCTTTTCCATTCGATAGAGCGGAAAAAAATAGTCGCGTATAGTGATTGGTGGGATTTAAAAATGGATATTTTGGGGTTTCAAGCGATTTGAAGTCGATTTGGCCCAAATAAACGATGAAATGTAGAACATTTTTCAAAATTGCTCATCTCCGCTAGGTCCTTCGACCCCAAAGGATACTCCATCCACTAGAGCAGGATGATATAGTCGGGTATTGTGACTAGTAGGCTGAGAAAATTGAAATTTGGTATTTTTGAGCGATTTTCAACGCATTATATCCCAATAAACGAAGAAAAATTTTTTCTCCAAATTGAGCCAAAATTCATATATAGGGGTATTTTGCGCTGCTCTTTCGATTGGCGCTATGATTTTTGCAATATCTCAAAATTTTTGAAAATTATTTTTTCCTATTGGCTCTACGGTCCTAAAACCTTTTCCATTCGATAGAGCGGAAAAAAATAGTCGCGTATAGTGATTGGTGGGATTTAAAAATGGATATTTTGGGGTTTCAAGCGATTTGAAGTCGATTTGGCCCAAATAAACGATGAAATGTAGAACATTTTTCAAAATTGCTCATCTCCGCTAGGTCCTTCGACCCCAAAGGATACTCCATCCACTAGAGCAGGATGATATAGTCGGGTATTGTGACTAGTAGGCTGAGAAAATTGAAATTTGGTATTTTTGAGCGATTTTCAACGCATTATATCCCAATAAACGAAGAAAAATTTTTTTCTCCAAATTGAGCCAAAATTCATATATAGGGGTATTTTGCGCTGCTCTTTCGATTGGCGCTATGATTTTTGCAATATCTCAAAATTTTTGAAAATTATTTTTTTCCTATTGGCTCTACGGTCCTAAAACCTTTTCCATTCGATAGAGCGGAAAAAAATAGTCGCGTATAGTGATTGGTGGGATTTAAAAATGGATATTTTGGGGTTTCAAGCGATTTGAAGACGATTTGGCCCAAATAAACGATGAAGTGTAGAACATTTTTCAAAATTGCTCATCTCCGCTAGGTCCTTCGACCCCAAAGGATACTCCATCCACTAGAGCAGGATGATATAGTCGGGTATTGTGACTAGTAGGCTGAGAAAATTGAAATTTGGTATTTTTGCGCGATTTTCAACGCATTATATCCCAATAAACGAAGAAAAATTTTATACTCCAAAATGAGTCAAAATTCATATATATGGGTATTTTGCGCTGCTCTTTCGATTGGCGCTATGATTTTTGCAATATCTAAAAATTTTTGAAAATTATTTTTTTCCTATTGGCTCTACGGTCCTAAAACCTTTTCCATTCGATAGAGCGGAAAAAAATAGTCGCGTATAGTGATTGGTGGGATTTAAAAATGGATATTTTGGGGTTTCAAGCGATTTGAAGTCGATTTGGCCCAAATAAACGATGAAATGTAGAACATTTTTCAAAATTGCTCATCTCCGCTAGGTCCTTCGACCCCAAAGGATACTCCATCCACTAGAGCAGGATGATATAGTCGGGTATTGTGACTAGTAGGCTGAGAAAATTGAAATTTGATATTTTTGAGCGATTTTCAACGCATTATATCCCAATAAACGAAGAAAAATTTTTTTCTCCAAATTGAGCCAAAATTCATATATAGGGGTATTTTGCGCTGCTCTTTCGATTGGCGCTATGATTTTTGCAATATCTCAAAATTTTTGAAAATTATTTTTTTCCTATTGGCTCTACGGTCCTAAAACCTTTTCCATTCGATAGAGCGGAAAAAAATAGTCGCGTATAGTGATTGGTGGGATTTAAAAATGGATATTTTGGGGTTTCAAGCGATTTGAAGTCGATTTGGCCCAAATAAACGATGAAATGTAGAACATTTTTCAAAATTGCTCATCTCCGCTAGGTCCTTCGACCCCAAAGGATACTCCATCCACTAGAGCAGGATGATATAGTCGGGTATTGTGACTAGTAGGCTGAGAAAATTGAAATTTGGTATTTTTGAGCGATTTTCAACGCATTATATCCCAATAAACGAAGAAAAATTTTTTCTCCAAATTGAGCCAAAATTCATATATAGGGGTATTTTGCGCTGCTCTTTCGATTGGCGCTATGATTTTTGCAATATCTCAAAATTTTTGAAAATTATTTTTTCCTATTGGCTCTACGGTCCTAAAACCTTTTCCATTCGATAGAGCGGAAAAAAATAGTCGCGTATAGTGATTGGTGGGATTTAAAAATGGATATTTTGGGGTTTCAAGCGATTTGAAGTCGATTTGGCCCAAATAAACGATGAAATGTAGAACATTTTTCAAAATTGCTCATCTCCGCTAGGTCCTTCGACCCCAAAGGATACTCCATCCACTAGAGCAGGATGATATAGTCGGGTATTGTGACTAGTAGGCTGAGAAAATTGAAATTTGGTATTTTTGAGCGATTTTCAACGCATTATATCCCAATAAACGAAGAAAAATTTTTTCTCCAAATTGAGCCAAAATTCATATATAGGGGTATTTTGCGCATGTAGAACATTTTCAAAAATTGCTCTCATCTCCGCTAGGTCCTTCGACCCCAAAGGATACATCCATCCACTAGAGCAGGATGATATAGTCGGGTTATTGTGACTAGTAGGCTGAGAAAATTGAAATTTGGTATTTTTGCGCGATTTTCAACGCATTATATCCCTATAAACGAAGAAAAATTTTTTCTCCAAATTGAGCCAAAATTCATATATAGGGGTATTTTGCGCTGCTCTTTCGATTGGCGCTATGATTTTTGCAATATCTCAAGATTTTTTGAAAATTATTTTTTACCTATTGGCTCTACGGTCCTAAAACCTTTTCCATTCGATAGAGCGGAAAAAAATAGTCGCGTATAGTGATTGGTGGAGATTAAAAAATGGATATTTTGGGGTTTCAAGCGATTTGAAGTCGATTTGGCCCAAATAAACGATGAAATGTAGAACATTTTTCAAAATTTCTCATCTCCGCTAGGTCCTTCGACCCCAAAAGGATACTCCATCCACTAGAGCAGGATGATATAGTCGGGTATTGTGACTCGTAGCCTGAGAAAATTGAAATTTGAGTATTTTTGTGCGATTTTCAACGCATTATATCCCAATAAACGAAGAAAAATTTTTTTCTCCAAATTGAGCCAAAATTCATATATAGGGGTATTTTGCACTGCTCTTTCGATTGGCGCTATGATTTTTTAGCAATATCTCAAAATTTTTGAAAATTATTTTTTTCCTATTGGCTCTACGGTCCTAAAACCTTTTCCATTCGATAGATGGGAAAAAAGTAGTCGCGTATAGTGATTGGTGGGATTTAAAAATGAATATTTTGGGGTTTCAAGCGATTTGAAGTCGATTTGGCCCAAATAAACGATGAAATGTAGAACATTTTTCAAAATTGCTCATCTCCGCTAGGTCCTACGACCCCAAAGGATACTCCATCCACTAGAGCAGGATGATATAGTCGGGTATTGTGACTAGTAGCCTGAGAAAATTGAAATTTGGTATTTTTAAGCGATTTTCAACGCATTATATCGCAATAAACGAAGAAAAATTTTTTTCTCCAAATTGAGCCAAAATTCATATATAGAGGTATTTTGCGCTGCTCTTTCGATTGGCGCTATGATTTTTGCAATATCTCAAAATTTTTGAAAATTATTTTTTTCCTATTGGCTCTACGGTCCTAAAACCTTTTCCATTCGATAGAGCGGAAAAAAATAGTCGCGTATAGTGATTGGTGGGATTTAAAAATGGATATTTTGGGGTTTCAAGCGATTTGAAGCAGATTTGGCCCAAATAAACGATGAAATGTAGAACATTTTTCAAAATTGCTCATCTCCGCTAGGTCCTTCGACCCCAAAGGATACTCCATCCACTAGAGCAGGATGATATAGTCGGGTATTGTGACTAGTAGGCTGAGAAAATTGAAATTTGGTATTTTTGAGCGATTTTCCAACGCATTATATCCCTTATAAACGAAGAAAAAATTTTTTCTCCAAATTGAGCCAAAATTCATATATAGAGAGGTATTTTTGCGCTGCTCTTTCGATTGGCGCTATGATTTTTGCAATATCTCAAAATTTTTGAAAATTATTTTTTCTATTGGCTCTACGGTCCTAAAACCTTTTCCATTCGATAGAGCGGAAAAAAATAGTCGCGTATAGTGATTGGTGGGATTAAAAAATGGATATTTTGGGGTTTCAAGCGATTTGAAGTCGATTTGGCCCAAATAAACGATGAAATGTAGAACATTTTTCAAAATTGCTCATCTCCGCTAGGTCCTTCGACCCCAAAGGATACTCCATCCACTAGAGCAGGATGATATAGTCGGGTATTGTGACTACTAGTAGCCTGAGAAAATTGAAATTTGGTATTTTTGAGCGATTTTCAACGCATTATATCCCAATAAACGAAGAAAAATTTTTTCTCCAAATTGAGCCAAAATTCATATATAGGGGTATTTTGCGCTGCTCTTTCGATTGGCGCTATGATTTTTGCAATATCTCAAAATTTTTGAAAATTATTTTTTCCTAATGGCTCTACGGTCCTAAACCTTTTCCATTCGATAGAGCGGAAAAAATAGTCGCGTATAGTGATTGGTGGGATTTAAAAATGGATATTTTGGGGTTTCAAGCGATTTGAAGTCGATTTGGCCCAAATAAACGATGAAATGTAGAACATTTTTCAAAATTGCTCATCTCCGCTAGGTCCTTCGACCCCAAAGGATACTCCATCCACTAGAGCAGGATGATATAGTCGGGTATTGTGACTAGTAGGCTGAGAAAATTGAAATTTGGTATTTTTTTGAGCGATTTTCAACGCATTATATCCCAATAAACGAAGAAAAAATTTTTTCTCAAATTGAGCCAAAATTCATATATAGGGGTATTTTGCGCTGCTCTTTCGATTGGCGCTATGATTTTTGCAATATCTCAAAATTTTTTGAAAATTATTTTTTCCTATGGCTCTACGGTCCTAAAACCTTTTCCATTCGATAGAGCGGAAGAAATAGTCGCGTATAGTGATTGGTGGGATTTAAAAATGGATATTTTGGGGTTTCAAGCGATTTGAAGTCGATTTGGCCCAAATAAACGATGAAATGTAGAACATTTTTCAAAATTGCTCATCTCCGCTAGGTCCTTCGACCCCAAAGGATACTCCATCCACTAGAGCAGGATGATATAGTCGGGTATTGTGACTAGTAGGCTGAGAAAATTGAAATTTGGTATTTTTGAGCGATTTTCAACGCATTATATCCCAATAAACGAAGAAAAATTTTTTTCTCCAAATTGAGCCAAAATTCATATATAGGGGTATTTTGCGCTGCTCTTTCGATTGGCGCTATGATTTTTGCAATATCTCAAAATTTTTGAAAATTATTTTTTTCCTATTGGCTCTACGGTCTAAAACCTTTTCCATTCGATAGAGCGGAAAAAAATAGTCGCGTATAGTGATTGGTAGGATTTAAAAATGGATATTTTGGGGTTTCAAGCGATTTGAAGTCGATTTGGCCCAAATAAACGATGAAATGTAGAACATTTTTCAAAATTGCTCATCTTCGCTAGGTCCTTCGACCCCAAAGGATACTCCATCCACTAGAGCAGGATGATATAGTCGGGTATTGTGACTAGTAGGCTGAGAAAATTGAAATTTGGTATTTTTGAGCGATTTTCAACGCATTATATCCCAATAGACGAAGAAAAATTTTTTTCTCCAAATTGAGCCAAAATTCATATATAGGGGTATTTTGCGCTGCTCTTTCGATTGGCGCTATTGTTTTTGCAATATCTCAAAATTTTTGAAAATTATTTCTTTCCTATTGGCTCTACGGTCCTAAAACCTTTTCCATTCGATAGAGCGGAAAAAAATAGTCGCGTATAGTGATTGGTGGGATTTAAAAATGGATATTTTGGGGTTTCAAGCGATTTGAAGTCGATTTGGCCCAAATAAACGATGAAATGTAGAACATTTTTCAAAATTGCTCATCTCCGCTAGGTCCTTCGACCCCAAAGGATACTCCATCCACTAGAGCAGGATGATATAGTCGGGTATTGTGACTAGTAGCCTGAGAAAATTGAAATTTGGTATTTTTGAGCGATTTTCAACGCATTATATCCCAATAAACGAAGAAAAATTTTTTTCTCCAAATTGAGCCAAAATTCATATATAGGGGTATTTTGCGCTGCTCTTTCGATTGGCGCTATGATTTTTGCAATATCTCAAAATTTTTGAAAATTATTTCTTTCCTATTGGCTCTACGGTCCTAAAACCTTTTCCATTCGATAGAGCGGAAAAAAATAGTCGCGTATAGTGATTGGTGGGATTTAAAAATGGATATTTTTGGGTTTCAAGCGATTTGAAGTCGATTTGGCCTAAATAAACGATGAAATGTAGAAAATTTTTCAAAATTGCTCATCTCCGCTAGGTCCTTCGACCCCAAAGGATACTCCATCCACTAGAGCAGGATGATATAGTCGGGTATTGTGACTAGTAGCCTGAGAAAATTGAAATTTGGTATTTTTGAGCGATTTTCAACGCATTATATGCCAATAAACGAAGAAAAATTTTTTTCTCCAAATTGAGCCAAAATTCATATATAGGGGTATTTTGCGCTGCTCTTTCGATTGGCGCTATGATTTTTGCAATATCTCAAAATTTTTGAAAATTATTTTTTTCCTATTGGCTCTACGGTCCTAAAACCTTTTCCATTCGATAGAGCGGAAAAAAATAGTCGCGTATAGTGATTGGTGGGATTAAAAAATGGATATTTTGGGGTTTCAAGCGATTTGAAGTCGATTTGGCCCAAATAAACGATGAAATATAGAACATTTTTCAAAATTTCTCATCTCCGCTAGGTCCTTCGACCCCAAAGGATACTCCATCCACTAGAGCAGGATGATATAGTCGGGTATTGTGACTAGTAGCCTGAGAAAATTGAAATTTGGTATTTTTGTGCGATTTTCAACGCATTATATCCCAATAAACGAAGAAAAATTTTTTTCTCCAAATTGAGCCAAATTTCATATATAGGGGTATTTTGCGCTGCTCTTTCGATTGGCGCTATGATTTTTGCAATATCTCAAAATTTTTGAAAATTATTTTTTTCCTATTGGCTTTACGGTCCTAAAACCTTTTCCATTCGATAGAGCGGAAAAAAATAGTCGCGTATAGTGATTGGTGGGATTTAAAAATGGATATTTTGGGGTTTCAGGCGATTTGAAGTCGATTTGGCCCAAATAAACGATGAAATGTAGAACATTTTTCAAAATTGCTCATCTCCGCTAGGTCCTTCGACCCCAAAGAATACTCCATCCACCAGAGCAGGATGATATAGTCGGGTATTGTGACTAGTAGCCTGAGAAAATTGAAATTTGGTATTTTTGAGCGATTTTCAACGCATTATATCCCAATAAACGAAGAAAAATTTTTTTCTCCAAATTGAGCCAAAATTCATATATAGGGGTATTTTGCGCTGCTCTTTCGATTGGCGCTATGATTTTTGCAATATCTCAAAATTTTTGAAAATTATTTTTTTCCTATTGGCTCTACGGTCCTAAAACCTTTTCCATTCGATAGAGCGGAAAAAAATAGTCGCGTATAGTGATTGGTGGGATTTAAAAATGGATATTTTGGGGTTTCAAGCGATTTGAAGTCGATTTGGCCCAAATAAACGATGTAATGTAGAACATTTTTCAAAATTGCTCATCTCCGCTAGGTCCTTCGACCCCAAAGGATACTCCATCCACTAGAGCAGGATGATATAGTCGGGTATTGTGACTAGTAGGCTGAGAAAATTGAAATTTGGTATTTTTGAGCGATTTTCAACGCATTATATCCCAATAAACGAAGAAAAATTTTTTCTCCAAATTGAGCCAAAATTCATATATAGGGGTATTTTGCGCTGCTCTTTCGATTGGCGCGATGATTGTTGCAATATCTCAAAATTTTTGAAAATGATTTTTTCCTATTGGCTCTACGGTCCTAAAACCTTTTCCATTCGATAGAGCGGAAAAAATAGTCGCGTATAGTGATTGGTGGGATTTAAAAATGGATATTTTGGGGTTTCATGCGATTTGAAGTCGATTTGGCCCAAATAAACGATGAAATGTAGAACATTTTTCAAAATTGCTCATCTCCGCTAGGTCCTTCGACCCCAAAGGATACTCCATCCACTAGAGCAGGATGATATAGTCGGGTATTGTGACTAGTAGGCTGAGAAAATTGAAATTTGGTATTTTTGAGCGATTTTCAACGCATTATATCCCAATAAACGAAGAAAAATTTTTTCTCCAAATTGAGCCAAAATTCATATATAGGGGTATTTTGCGCTGCTAAATTGAGCCAAAATTCATATATAGGGGTATTTTGCGCTGCTCTTTCGATTGGCGCTATGATTTTGCAATATCTCAAAATTTTTGAAAATTATTTTTTTCCTATTGGCTCTACGGTCCTAAAACCTTTTCCATTCGATAGAGCGGAAAAAAATAGTCGCGTATAGTGATTGGTGGGATTTAAAAATGGATATTTTGGGGTTTCAAGCGATTTGAAGTCGATTTGGCCCAAATAAACGATGTAATGTAGAACATTTTTCAAAATTGCTCATCTCCGCTAGGTCCTTCGACCCCAAAGGATACTCCATCCACTAGAGCAGGATGATATAGTCGGGTATTGTGACTAGTAGGCTGAGAAAATTGAAATTTGGTATTTTTGAGCGATTTTCAACGCATTATATCCCAATAAACGAAGAAAAATTTTTTCTCCAAATTGAGCCAAAATTCATATATAGGGGTATTTTGCGCTGCTCTTTCGATTGGCGATATGATTTTTGCAATATCTCAAAATTTTTGAAAATTATTTTTTTCCTATTGGCTCTACGGTCCTAAAACCTTTTCCATTCGATAGACCGGAAAAAATAGTCGCGTATAGTGATTGGTGGGATTTAAAAATGGATATTTTGGGGTTTCAAGCGATTTGAAGTTGATTTGGCCCAAATAAACGATGAAATGTAGAACATTTTTCAAAATTGCTCATCTCCGCTAGGTCCTTCGACCCCAAAGGATACTCCATCCACTAGAGCAGGATGATATAGTCGGGTATTGTGACTAGTAGGCTGAGAAAATTGAAATTTGGTATTTTTGAGCGATTTTCAACGCATTATATCCCAATAAACGAAGAAAAATTTTTTTCTCCAAATTGAGCCAAAATTCATATATAGGGGTATTTTGCGCTGCTCTTTCGATTGGCGCTATGATTTTTGCAATATCTCAAAATTTTTGAAAATTATTTTTTCCTATTGGCTCTACGGTCCTAAAACCTTTTCCATTCGATAGAGCGGAAAAAAATAGTCGCGTATAGTGATTGGTGGGATTTAAAAATGGATATTTTGGGGTTTCAAGCGATTTGAAGTCGATTTGGCCCAAATAAACGATGTAATGTAGAACATTTTTCAAAATTGCTCATCTCCGCTAGGTCCTTCGACCCCAAAGGATACTCCATCCACTAGAGCAGGATGATATAGTCGGGTATTGTGACTAGTAGCCTGAGAAAATTGAAATTTGGTATTTTTGAGCGATTTTCAACGCATTATATCCCAATAAACGAAGAAAAATTTTTTTCTCCAAATTGAGCCAAAATTCATATATAGGGGTATTTTGCGCTGCTCTTTCGATTGGCGCTATGATTTTTGCAATATCTCAAAATTTTTGAAAATTATTTTTTTCCTATTGGCTCTACGGTCCTAAAACCTTTTCCATTCGATAGAGCGGAAAAAAATAGTCGCGTATAGTGATTGGTGGGATTTAAAAATGGATATTTTGGGGTTTTCGAGCAGGATGGTATAGTCGGATATTGTGACTAGTAGCCTGAGAAAATTGAATTTTTGAGCGATTTTCAACGCATTATATCCCAATAAACGAAGAAAAATTTTTTTCTCCAAATTGAGCCAAAATTCATATATAGGGGTATTTTGCGCTGCTCTTTCGATTGGCGCTATGATTTTTGCAATATCTCAAAATTTTTGAAAATTATTTTTTTCCTATTGGCTCTACGGTCCTAAAACCTTTTCCATTCGATAGAGCGGAAAAAAATAGTCGCGTATAGTGATTGGTGGGATTTAAAAATGGATATTTTGGGGTTTCAAGCGATTTGAAGTCGATTTGGCCCAAATAAACGATGTAATGTAGAACATTTTTCAAAATTGCTCATCTCCGCTAGGCCCTTCGACCCCAAAGGATACTCCATCCACTAGAGCAGGATGATATAGTCGGGTATTGTAACTAGTAGGCTGAGAAAATTGAAATTTGGTATTTTTGAGCGATTTTCAACGCATTATATCCCAATAAACGAAGAAAAATTTTTTTCTCCAAATTGAGCCAAAATTCATATATAGGGGTATTTTGCGCTGCTCTTTCGATTGGCGCTATGATTTTTGCAATATCTCAAAATTTTTGAAAATTATTTTTTTCCTATTGGCTCTACGGTCCTAAAACCTTTTCCATTCGATAGAGCGGAAAAAAATAGTCGCGTATAGTGATTGGTGGGATTTAAAAATGGATATTTTGGGGTTTTAGAGCAGGATGGTATAGTCGGATATTGTGACTAGTAGCCTGAGAAAATTGATATTTGGTATTTTTGAGCGATTTTCAACGCATTATATCCCAATAAACGAAGAAAAATTTTTTTCTCCAAATTGAGCCAAAATTCATATATAGGGGTATTTTGCGCTGCTCTTTCGATTGGCGCTATGATTTTTGCAATATCTCAAAATTTTTGAAAATTATTTTTTTCCTATTGGCTCTACGGTCCTAAAACCTTTTCCATTCGATAGAGCGGAAAAAAATAGTCGCGTATAGTGATTGGTGGGATTTAAAAATGGATATTTTGGGGTTTCAAGCGATTTGAAGTCGATTTGGCCCAAATAAACGATGTAATGTAGAACATTTTTCAAAATTGCTCATCTCCGCTAGGCCCTTCGACCCCAAAGGATACTCCATCCACTAGAGCAGGATGATATAGTCGGGTATTGTAACTAGTAGGCTGAGAAAATTGAAATTTGGTATTTTTGAGCGATTTTCAACGCATTATATCCCAATAAACGAAGAAAAATTTTTTCTCCAAATTGAGCCAAAATTCATATATAGGGGTATTTTGCGCTGCTCTTTCGATTGGCGCTATGATTTTTGCAATATCTCAAAATTTTTGAAAATTATTTTTTCCTATTGGCTCTACGGTCCTAAAACCTTTTCCATTCGATAGAGCGGAAAAAAAATAGTCGCGTATAGTGATTGGTGGGATTTAAAAATGGATATTTTGGGGTTTCAAGCGATTTGAAGTCGATTTGGCCCAAATAAACGATGAAATGTAGAACATTTTTCAAAATTGCTCATCTCCGCTAGGTCCTTCGACCCCAAAGGATACTCCATCCACTAGAGCAGGATGATATAGTCGGGTATTGTGACTAGTAGCCTGGGAAAATTGAAATTTGGTATTTTTGAGCGATTTTCAACGCATTATATCCCAATAAACGAAGAAAAATTTTTTTCTCCAAATTGAGCCAAAATTCATATATAGGGGTATTTTGCGCTGCTCTTTCGATTGGCGCTATGATTTTTGCAATATCTCAAAATTTTTGAAAATTATTTTTTTCCTATTGGCTCTACGGTCCTAAAACCTTTTCCATTCGATAGAGCGGAAAAAAATAGTCGCGTATAGTGATTGGTGGGATTTAAAAATGGATATTTTGGGGTTTCAAGCGATTTGAAGTCGATTTGGCCCAAATAAACGATGAAATGTAGAACATTTTTCAAAATTTCTCATCTCCGCTAGGTCCTTCGACCCCACAGGATACTCCATCCACTAGAGCAGGATGATATAGTCGGGTATTGTGACTAGTAGCCTGAGAAAATTGAAATTTGGTATTTTTGTGCGATTTTCAACGTATTATATCCCAATAAACGAAGAAAAATTTTTTTCTCCAAATTGAGCCAAAATTCATATATAGGGGTATTTTGCGCTGCTCTTTCGATTGGCGCTATGATTTTTGCAATATCTCAAAATTTTTGAAAATTATTTTTTTCCTATTGGCTCTACGGTCCTAAAACCTTTTCCATTCGATAGAGCCGAAAAAAATAGTCGCGTATAGTGATTGGTGGGATTTAAAAATGGATATTTTGGGGTTTCAAGCGATTTGAAGTCGATTTGGCCCAAATAAACGATGTAATTTAGAACATTTTTCAAAATTGCTCATCTCCGCTGGGTCCTTCGTCCCCAAAGGATACTCCATCCACTAGAGCAGGATGATATAGTCGGGTATTGTGACTAGTAGGCTGAGAAAATTGAAATTTGGTATTTTTGAGCGATTTTCAACGCATTATATCCCAATAAACGAAGAAAAATTTTTTTCTCCAAATTGAGCCAAAATTCATATATAGGGGTATTTTGCGCTGCTCTTTCGATTGGCGCTATGATTTTTGCAATATCTCAATATTTTTGAAAATTATTTCTTTCCTATTGGCTCTACGGTCCTAAAACCTTTTCCATTCGATAGAGCGGAAAAAAATAGTCGCGTATAGTGATTGGTGGGATTTAAAAATGGATATTTTTGGGTTTCAAGCGATTTGAAGTCGATTTGGCCTAAATAAACGATGAAATGTAGAACATTTTTCAAAATTGCTCATCTCCGCTAGGTCCTTCGACCCCAAAGGATACTCCATCCACTAGAGCAGGATGATATAGTCGGGTATTGTGACTAGTAGCCTGAGAAAATTGAAATTTGGTATTTTTGAGCGATTTTCAACGCATTATATCCCAATAAACGAAGAAAAATTTTGTTGTCCAAATTGAGCCAAAATTCATATATAGGGGTATTTTGCGCTGCTCTTTCGATTGGCGCTATGATTTTTGCAATATCTCAAAATTTTTGAAAATTATTTTTTTCCTATTGGCTCTACGGTCCTAAAACCTTTTCCATTCGATAGAGCGGAAAAAAATAGTCGCGTATAGTGATTGGTGGGATTAAAAAATGGATATTTTGGGGTTTCAAGCGATTTGAAGTCGATTTGGCCCAAATAAACGATGAAATATAGAACATTTTTCAAAATTTCTCATCTCCGCTAGGTCCTTCGACCCCAAAGGATACTCCATCCACTAGAGCAGGATGATATAGTCGGGTATTGTGACTAGTAGCCTGAGAAAATTGAAATTTGGTATTTTTGTGCGATTTTCAACGCATTATATCCCAATAAACGAAGAAAAATTTTTTTCTCCAAATTGAGCCAAATTTCATATATAGGGGTATTTTGCGCTGCTCTTTCGATTGGCGCTATGATTTTTGCAATATCTCAAAATTTTTGAAAATTTTTTTTTCCTATTGGCTCTACGGTCCTAAAACCTTTTCCATTCGATAGAGCGGAAAAAAATAGTCGCGTATAGTGATTGGTGGGATTTAAAAATGGATATTTTGGGGTTTCAAGCGATTTGAAGTCGATTTGGCCCAAATAAACGATGAAATGTAGAACATTTTTCAAAATTGCTCATCTCCGCTAGGTCCTTCGACCCCAAAGGATACTCCATCCACTAGAGCAGGATGATATAGTCGGGTATTGTGACTAGTAGCCTGAGAAAATTGAAATTTGGTATTTTTGAGCGATTTTCAACGCATTATATCCCAATAAACGAAGAAAAATTTTTTTCTCCAAATTGAGCCAAAATTCATATATAGGGGTATTTTGCGCTGCTCTTTCGATTGGCGCTATGATTTTTGCAATATCTCAAAATTTTTGAAAATTATTTTTTTTCCTATTGGCTCTACGGTCCTAAAACCTTTTCCATTCGATAGAGCGGAAAAAATAGTCGCGTATAGTGATTGGTGGGATTTAAAAGGATATTTTGGGGTTTCAAGCGATTTGAAGTCGATTTGGCCCAAATAAACGATGAAATGTAGAACATTTTTCAAAATTGCTCATCTCCGCTAGGTCCTTCGACCCCAAAGGATACTCCATCCACTAGAGCAGGATGATATAGTCGGGTATTGTGACTAGTAGCCTGAGAAAATTGAAATTTGGTATTTTTGAGCGATTTTCAACGCATTATATCCCAATAAACGAAGAAAAATTTTTTCTCCAAATTGAGCCAAAATTCATATATAGGGGTATTTTGCGCTGCTCTTTCGATTGGCGCTATGATTTTTGCAATATCTCAAAATTTTTGAAAATTATTTTTTCCTATTGGCTCTACGGTCCTAAAACCTTTTCCATTCGATAGAGCGGAAAAAAATAGTCGCGTATAGTGATTGGTGGGATTTAAAAATGGATATTTTGGGGTTTCAAGCGATTTGAAGTCGATTTGGCCCAAATAAACGATGAAATGTAGAACATTTTTCAAAATTTCTCATCTCCGCTAGGTCCTTCGACCCCACAGGATACTCCATCCACTAGAGCAGGATGATATAGTCGGGTATTGTGACTATTAGCCTGAGAAAATTGAAATTTGGTATTTTTGTGCGATTTTCAACGTATTATATCCCAATAAACGAAGAAAAATTTTTTTGTCCAAATTGAGCCAAAATTCATATATAGGGGTATTTTGCGCTGCTCTTTCGATTGGCGCTATGATTTTTGCAATATCTCAAAATTTTTGAAAATTATTTTTTTCCTATTGGCTCTACGGTTCTAAAACCTTTTCCATTCGATAGAGCGGAAAAAAATAGTCGCGTATAGTGATTGGTGGGATTTAAAAATGGATATTTTGGGGTTTCAAGCGATTTGAAGTCGATTTGGCCCAAATAAACGATGTAATTTAGAACATTTTTCAAAATTGCTCATCTCCGCTAGGTCCTTCGACCCCAAAGGATACTCCATCCACTAGAGCAGGATGATATAGTCGGGTATTGTGACTAGTAGGCTGAGAAAATTGAAATTTGGTATTTTTGAGCGATTTTCAACGCATTATATCCCAATAAACGAAGAAAAATTTTTTTCTCCACATTGAGCCAAAATTCATATATAGGGGTATTTTGCGCTGCTCTTTCGATTGGCGCTATGATTTTTGCAATATCTCAAAATTTTTGAAAATTATTTCTTTCCTATTGGCTCTACGGTCCTAAAACCTTTTCCATTCGATAGAGCGGAAAAAAATAGTCGCGTATAGTGATTGGTGGGATTTAAAAATGGATATTTTGGGGTTTCAAGCGATTTGAAGTCGATTTGGCCCAAATAAACGATGAAATGTAGAACATTTTTCAAAATTGCTCATCTCCGCTAGGTCCTTCGACCCCAAAGGATACTCCATCCACTAGAGCAGGATGATATAGTCGGGTATTGTGACTAGTAGCCTGAGAAAATTGAAATTTGGTATTTTTGAGCGATTTTCAACGCATTATATCCCAATAAACGAAGAAAAATTTTTTTCTCCAAATTGAGCCAAAATTCATATATAGGGGTATTTTGCGCTGCTCTTTCGATTGGCGCTATGATTTTTGCAATATCTCAAAATTTTTGAAAATTATTTTTTCCTATTGGCTCTACGGTCCTAAAACCTTTTCCATTCGATAGAGCGGAAAAAAAATAGTCGCGTATAGTGATTGGTGGGATTTAAAAATGGATATTTTGGGGTTTCAAGCGATTTGAAGTCGATTTGGCCCAAATAAACGATGAAATGTAGAACATTTTTCAAAATTTCTCATCTCCGCTAGGTCCTTCGACCCCAAAGGATACTCCATCCACTAGAGCAGGATGATATAGTCGGGTATTGTGACTAGTAGCCTGAGAAAATTGAAATTTGGTATTTTTGAGCGATTTTCAACGCATTATATCCCAATAAACGAAGAAAAATTTTTTCTCCAAATTGAGCCAAATTTCATATATAGGGGTATTTTTTCGATTGGCGCTATGATTTTTGCAATATCTCAAAATTTTTGAAAATTATTTTTTCCTATTGGCTCTACGGTCCTAAAACCTTTTCCATTCGATAGAGCGGAAAAAAATAGTCGCGTATAGTGATTGGTGGGATTTAAAAATGGATATTTTGGGGTTTCAAGCGATTTGAAGTCGATTTGGCCCAAATAAACGATGAAATGTAGAACATTTTTCAAAATTGCTCATCTCCGCTAGGTCCTTCGACCCCAAAGGATACTCCATCCACTAGAGCAGGATGATATAGTCGGGTATTGTGACTAGTAGCCTGAGAAAATTGAAATTTGGTATTTTTGAGCGATTTTCAACGCATTATATCCCAATAAACGAAGAAAAATTTTTTTCTCCAAATTGAGCCAAAATTCATATATAGGGGTATTTTGCGCTGCTCTTTCGATTGGCGCTATGATTTTTGCAATATCTCAAAATTTTTGAAAATTATTTTTTCCTATTGGCTCTACGGTCCTAAAACCTTTTCCATTCGATAGAGCGGAAAAAAATAGTCGCGTATAGTGATTGGTGGGATTTAAAAATGGATATTTTGGGGTTTCAAGCGATTTGAAGTCGATTTGGCCCAAATAAACGATGTAATGTAGAACATTTTTCAAAATTGCTCATCTCCGCTAGGTCCTTCGACCCCAAAGGATACTCCATCCACTAGAGCAGGATGATATAGTCGGGTATTGTGACTAGTAGGCTGAGAAAATTGAAATTTGGTATTTTTGAGCGATTTTCAACGCATTATATCCCAATAAACGAAGAAAAATTTTTTCTCCAAATTGAGCCAAAATTCATATATAGGGGTATTTTGCGCTGCTCTTTCGATTGGCGCTATGATTTTTGCAATATCTCAAAATTTTTGAAAATTATTTTTTTCCTATTGGCTCTACGGTCCTAAAACCTTTTCCATTCGATAGAGCGGAAAAAAATAGTCGCGTATAGTGATTGGTGGGATTTAAAAATGGATATTTTGGGGTTTCAAGCGATTTGAAGTCGATTTGGCCCAAATAAACGATGAAATGTAGAACATTTTTCAAAATTGCTCATCTCCGCTAGGTCCTTCGACCCCAAAGGATACTCCATCCACTAGAGCAGGATGGTATAGTCGGGTATTGTGACTAGTAGCCTGAGAAAATTGAAATTTGGTATTTTTGAGCGATTTTCAACGCATTATATCCCAATAAACGAAGAAAAATTTTTTTCTTCAAATTGAGCCAAAATTCATATATAGGGGTATTTTGCGCTGCTCTTTCGATTGGCGCTATGATTTTTGCAATATCTCAAAATTTTTGAAAATTATTTTTTTCCTATTGGCTCTACGGTCCTAAAACCTTTTCCATTCGATAGAGCGGAAAAAAATAGTTGCGTATAGTGATTGGTGGGATTTAAAAATGGATATTTTGGGGTTTCAAGCGATTTGAAGTCGATTTGGCCCAAATAAACGATGTAATGTAGAACATTTTTCAAAATTGCTCATCTCCGCTAGGTCCTTCGACCCCAAAGGATACTCCATCCACTAGAGCAGGATGATATAGTCGGGTATTGTGACTAGTAGGCTGAGAAAATTGAAATTTGGTATTTTTGAGCGATTTTCAACGCATTATATCCCAATAAACGAAGAAAAATTTTTTCTCCAAATTGAGCCAAAATTCATATATAGGGGTATTTTGCGCTGCTCTTTCGATTGGCGCTATGATTTTTGCAATATCTCAAAATTTTTGAAAATTATTTTTTTCCTATTGGCTCTACGGTCCTAAAACCTTTTCCATTCGATAGAGCGGAAAAAAATAGTCGCGTATAGTGATTGGTGGGATTTAAAAATGGATATTTTGGGGTTTCAAGCGATTTGAAGTCGATTTGGCCCAAATAAACGATGTAATGTAGAACATTTTTCAAAATTGCTCATCTCCGCTAGGTCCTTCGACCCCAAAGGATACTCCATCCACTAGAGCAGGATGATATAGTCGGGTATTGTGACTAGTAGGCTGAGAAAATTGAAATTTGGTATTTTTGAGCGATTTTCAACGCATTATATCCCAATAAACGAAGAAAAATTTTTTCTCCAAATTGAGCCAAAATTCATATATAGGGGTATTTTGCGCTGCTCTTTCGATTGGCGCTATGATTTTTGCAATATCTCAAAATTTTTGAAAATTATTTTTTTCTATTGGCTCTACGGTCCTAAAACCTTTTCCATTCGATAGAGCGGAAAAAAATAGTCGCGTATAGTGATTGGTGGGATTTAAAAATGGATATTTTGGGGTTTCAAGCGATTTGAAGTCGATTTGGCCCAAATAAACGATGAAATGTAGAACATTTTTCAAAATTGCTCATCTCCGCTAGGTCCTTCGACCCCAAAGGATACTCCATCCACTAGAGCAGGATGGTATAGTCGGGTATTGTGACTAGTAGCCTGAGAAAATTGAAATTTGGTATTTTTGAGCGATTTTCAACGCATTATATCCCAATAAACGAAGAAAAATTTTTTTCTTCAAATTGAGCCAAAATTCATATATAGGGGTATTTTGCGCTGCTCTTTCGATTGGCGCTATGATTTTTGCAATATCTCAAAATTTTTGAAAATTATTTTTTTCCTATTGGCTCTACGGTCCTAAAACCTTTTCCATTCGATAGAGCGGAAAAAAATAGTCGCGTATAGTGATTGGTGGGATTTAAAAATGGATATTTTGGGGTTTCAAGCGATTTGAAGTCGATTTGGCCCAAATAAACGATGAAATGTAGAACATTTTTCAAAATTGCTCATCTCCGCTAGGTCCTTCGACCCCAAAGGATACTCCATCCACTAGAGCAGGATGATATAGTCGGGTATTGTGACTAGTAGCCTGAGAAAATTGAAATTTGGTATTTTTGAGCGATTTTCAACGCATTATATCCCAATAAACGAAGAAAAATTTTTTTCTCCAAATTGAGCCAAAATTCATATATAGGGGTATTTTGCGCTGCTCTTTCGATTGGCGCTATGATTTTTGCAATATCTCAAAATTTTAGAAAATTATTTTTTTCCTATTGGCTCTACGGTCCTAAAACCTTTTCCATTCGATAGAGCGGAAAAAAATAGTCGCGTATAGTGATTGGTGGGATTTAAAAATGGATATTTTGGGGTTTCAAGCGATTTGAAGTCGATTTGGCCCAAATAAACGATGTAATGTAGAACATTTTTCAAAATTGCTCATCTCCGCTAGGTCCTTCGACCCCAAAGGATACTCCATCCACTAGAGCAGGATGATATAGTCGGGTATTGTGACTAGTAGGCTGAGAAAATTGAAATTTGGTATTTTTGAGCGATTTTCAACGCATTATATCCCAATAAACGAAGAAAAATTTTTTTCTCCAAATTGAGCCAAAATTCATATATAGGGGTATTTTGCGCTGCTCTTTCGATTGGCGCTATGATTTTTGCAATATCTCAAAATTTTTGAAAATTATTTTTTTCCTATTGGCTCTACGGTCCTAAAACCTTTTCCATTCGATAGAGCGGAAAAAAATAGTCGCGTATAGTGATTGGTGGGATTAAAAAATGGATATTTTGGGGTTTCAAGCGATTTGAAGTCGATTTGGCCCAAATAAACGATGAAATGTAGAACATTTTTCAAAATTTCTCATCTCCGCTAGGTCCTTCGACCCCAAAGGATACTCCATCCACTAGAGCAGGATGATATAGTCGGGTATTGTGACTCGTAGCCTGAGAAAATTGAAATTTGGTATTTTTGTGCGATTTTCAACGCATTATATCCCAATAAACGAAGAAAAATTTTTTTCTCCAAATTGAGCCAAAATTCATATATAGGGGTATTTTGCACTGCTCTTTCGATTGGCGCTATGATTTTTGCAATATCTCAAAATTTTTGAAAATTATTTTTTTCCTATTGGCTCTACGGTCCTAAAACCTTTTCCATTCGATAGAGCGGAAAAAAATAGTCGCGTATAGTGATTGGTGGGATTTAAAAATGGATATTTTGGGGTTTCAAGCGATTTGAAGTCGATTTGGCCCAAATAAACGATGAAATGTAGAACATTTTTCAAAATTGCTCATCTCCGCTAGGTCCTTCGACCCCAAAGGATACTCCATCCACTAGAGCAGGATGATATAGTCGGGTATTGTGACTAGTAGCCTGAGAAAATTGAAATTTGGTATTTTTGAGCGATTTTCAACGCATTATATCCCAATAAACGAAGAAAAATTTTTTCTCCAAATTGAGCCAAAATTCATATATAGGGTATTTTGCGCTGCTCTTTCGATTGGCGCTATGATTTTTGCAATATCTCAAAATTTTTGAAAATTATTTTTTTCCTATTGGCTCTACGGTCCTAAAACCTTTTCCATTCGATAGAGCGGAAAAAAATAGTCGCGTATAGTGATTGGTGGGATTTAAAAATGGATATCGATTTGGCCCAAATTTTGAAATGAGCATTTTTCAAAATTGTATCATCTCGGATATCCTTCGTGACTAGATAGCCTGAGAAAATTGAAATTTGGTATTTTTGAGCGATTTTCAACGCATTATATCCCAATAAACGAAGAAAAATTTTTTTCTCCAAATTGAGCCAAAATTCATATATAGGGGTATTTTGCGCTGCTCTTTCGATTGGCGCTATGATTTTTGCAATATCTCAAAATTTTTGAAAATTATTTTTTCCTATTGGCTCTACGGTCCTAAAACCTTTTCCATTCGATAGAGCGGAAAAAAATAGTCGCGTATAGTGATTGGTGGGATTTAAAAATGGATATTTTGGGGTTTCAAGCGATTTGAAGTCGATTTGGCCCAAATAAACGATGTAATGTAGAACATTTTTCAAAATTGCTCATCTCCGCTAGGTCCTTCGACCCCAAAGGATACTCCATCCACTAGAGCAGGATGATATAGTCGGGTATTGTGACTAGTAGGCTGAGAAAATTGAAATTTGGTATTTTTGAGCGATTTTCAACGCATTATATCCCAATAAACGAAGAAAAATTTTTTCTCCAAATTGAGCCAAAATTCATATATAGGGGTATTTTGCGCTGCTCTTTCGATTGGCGCTATGATTTTTGCAATATCTCAAAATTTTTGAAAATTATTTTTTCCTATTGGCTCTACGGTCCTAAAACCTTTTCCATTCGATAGAGCGGAAAAAAATAGTCGCGTATAGTGATTGGTGGGATTTAAAAATGGATATTTTGGGGTTTCAAGCGATTTGAAGTCGATTTGGCCCAAATAAACGATGAAATGTAGAACATTTTTCAAAATTGCTCATCTCCGCTAGGTCCTTCGACCCCAAAGGATACTCCATCCACTAGAGCAGGATGATATAGTCGGGTATTGTGACTAGTAGGCTGAGAAAATTGAAATTTGGTATTTTTGAGCGATTTTCAACGCATTATATCCCAATAAACGAAGAAAAATTTTTTTCTCCAAATTGAGCCAAAATTCATATATAGGGGTATTTTGCGCTGCTCTTTCGATTGGCGCTATGATTTTTGCAATATCTCAAAATTTTTGAAAATTATTTTTTTCCTATTGGCTCTACGGTCCTAAAACCTTTTCCATTCGATAGAGCGGAAAAAAATAGTCGCGTATAGTGATTGGTAGGATTTAAAAATGGATATTTTGGGGTTTCAAGCGATTTGAAGTCGATTTCGCCCAAATAAACGATGATATGTAGAACATTTTTCAAAATTGCTCATCTTCGCTAGGTCCTTCGACCCCAAAGGATACTCCATCCACTAGAGCAGGATGATATAGTCGGGTATTGTGACTAGTAGGCTGAGAAAATTGAAATTTGGTATTTTTGAGCGATTTTCAACGCATTATATCCCAATAAACGAAGAAAAATTTTTTTCTCCAAATTGAGCCAAAATTCATATATAGGGGTATTTTGCGCTGCTCTTTCGATTGGCGCTATGATTTTTGCAATATCTCAAAATTTTTGAAAATTATTTTTTCCTATTGGCTCTACGGTCCTAAAACCTTTTCCATTCGATAGAGCGGAAAAAAATAGTCGCGTATAGTGATTGGTGGGATTTAAAAATGGATATTTTGGGGTTTCAAGCGATTTGAAGTCGATTTGGCCCAAATAAACGATGAAATGTAGAACATTTTTCAAAATTGCTCATCTCCGCTAGGTCCTTCGACCCCAAAGGATACTCCATCCACTAGAGCAGGATGATATAGTCGGGTATTGTGACTAGTAGGCTGAGAAAATTGAAATTTGGTATTTTTGAGCGATTTTCAACGCATTATATCCCAATAAACGAAGAAAAATTTTTTCTCCAAATTGAGCCAAAATTCATATATAGGGGTATTTTGCGCTGCTCTTTCGATTGGCGCTATGATTTTTGCAATATCTCAAAATTTTTGAAAATTATTTTTTTCTATTGGCTCTACGGTCCTAAAACCTTTTCCATTCGATAGAGCGGAAAAAAATAGTCGCGTATAGTGATTGGTGGGATTTAAAAATGGATATTTTGGGGTTTCAAGCGATTTGAAGTCGATTTGGCCCAAATAAACGATGAAATGTAGAACATTTTTCAAAATTGCTCATCTCCGCTAGGTCCTTCGACCCCAAAGGATACTCCATCCACTAGAGCAGGATGATATAGTCGGGTATTGTGACTAGTAGCCTGAGAAAATTGAAATTTGGTATTTTTGAGCGATTTTCAACGCATTATATCCCAATAAACGAAGAAAAATTTTTTCTCCAAATTGAGCCAAAATTCATATATAGGGGTATTTTGCGCTGCTCTTTCGATTGGCGCTATGATTTTTGCAATATCTCAAAATTTTTGAAAATTATTTTTTCCTATTGGCTCTACGGTCCTAAAACCTTTTCCATTCGATAGAGCGGAAAAAAATAGTCGCGTATAGTGATTGGTGGGATTTAAAAATGGATATTTTGGGGTTTCAAGCGATTTGAAGTCGATTTGGCCCAAATAAACGATGAAATGTAGAACATTTTTCAAAATTGCTCATCTCCGCTAGGTCCTTCGACCCCAAAGGATACTCCATCCACTAGAGCAGGATGATATAGTCGGGTATTGTGACTAGTAGCCTGAGAAAATTGAAATTTGGTATTTTTGAGCGATTTTCAACGCATTATATCCCAATAAACGAAGAAAAATTTTTTCTCCAAATTGAGCCAAAATTCATATATAGGGTATTTTGCGCTGCTCTTTCGATTGGCGCTATGATTTTTGCAATATCTCAAAATTTTTGAAAATTATTTTTTCCTATTGGCTCTACGGTCCTAAAACCTTTTCCATTCGATAGAGCGGAAAAAAATAGTCGCGTATAGTGATTGGTGGGATTTAAAAATGGATATTTTGGGGTTTCAAGCGATTTGAAGTCGATTTGGCCCAAATAAACGATGTAATGTAGAACATTTTTCAAAATTGCTCATCTCCGCTAGGTCCTTCGACCCCAAAGGATACTCCATCCACTAGAGCAGGATGATATAGTCGGGTATTGTGACTAGTAGGCTGAGAAAATTGAAATTTGGTATTTTTGAGCGATTTTCAACGCATTATATCCCAATAAACGAAGAAAAATTTTTTCTCCAAATTGAGCCAAAATTCATATATAGGGGTATTTTGCGCTGCTCTTTCGATTGGCGCTATGATTTTTGCAATATCTCAAAATTTTTGAAAATTATTTTTTTCCTATTGGCTCTACGGTCCTAAAACCTTTTCCATTCGATAGAGCGGAAAAAAATAGTCGCGTATAGTGATTGGTGGGATTTAAAAATGGATATTTTGGGGTTTCAAGCGATTTGAAGTCGATTTGGCCCAAATAAACGATGTAATGTAGAACATTTTTCAAAATTGCTCATCTCCGCTAGGTCCTTCGACCCCAAAGGATACTCCATCCACTAGAGCAGGATGATATAGTCGGGTATTGTGACTAGTAGGCTGAGAAAATTGAAATTTGGTATTTTTGAGCGATTTTCAACGCATTATATCCCAATAAACGAAGAAAAATTTTTTCTCCAAATTGAGCCAAAATTCATATATAGGGGTATTTTGCGCTGCTCTTTCGATTGGCGCTATGATTTTTGCAATATCTCAAAATTTTTGAAAATTATTTTTTTCCTATTGGCTCTACGGTCCTAAAACCTTTTCCATTCGATAGAGCGGAAAAAAATAGTCGCGTATAGTGATTGGTGGGATTTAAAAATGGATATTTTGGGGTTTCAAGCGATTTGAAGTCGATTTGGCCCAAATAAACGATGTAATGTAGAACATTTTTCAAAATTGCTCATCTCCGCTAGGTCCTTCGACCCCAAAGGATACTCCATCCACTAGAGCAGGATGATATAGTCGGGTATTGTGACTAGTAGGCTGAGAAAATTGAAATTTGGTATTTTTGAGCGATTTTCAACGCATTATATCCCAATAAACGAAGAAAAATTTTTTTCTCCAAATTGAGCCAAAATTCATATATAGGGGTATTTTGCGCTGCTCTTTCGATTGGCGCTATGATTTTTGCAATATCTCAAAATTTTTGAAAATTATTTTTTCCTATTGGCTCTACGGTCCTAAAACCTTTTCCATTCGATAGAGCGGAAAAAAATAGTCGCGTATAGTGATTGGTGGGATTTAAAAATGGATATTTTGGGGTTTCAAGCGATTTGAAGTCGATTTGGCCCAAATAAACGATGAAATGTAGAACATTTTTCAAAATTGCTCATCTCCGCTAGGTCCTTCGACCCCAAAGGATACTCCATCCACTAGAGCAGGATGATATAGTCGGGTATTGTGACTAGTAGCCTGAGAAAATTGAAATTTGGTATTTTTGAGCGATTTTCAACGCATTATATCCCAATAAACGAAGAAAAATTTTTTCTCCAAATTGAGCCAAAATTCATATATAGGGGTATTTTGCGCTGCTCTTTCGATTGGCGCTATGATTTTTGCAATATCTCAAAATTTTTGAAAATTATTTTTTCCTATTGGCTCTACGGTCCTAAAACCTTTTCCATTCGATAGAGCGGAAAAAATAGTCGCGTATAGTGATTGGTGGGATTTAAAAATGGATATTTTGGGGTTTCAAGCGATTTGAAGTCGATTTGGCCCAAATAAACGATGTAATGTAGAACATTTTTCAAAATTGCTCATCTCCGCTAGGTCCTTCGACCCCAAAGGATACTCCATCCACTAGAGCAGGATGATATAGTCGGGTATTGTGACTAGTAGGCTGAGAAAATTGAAATTTGGTATTTTTGAGCGATTTTCAACGCATTATATCCCAATAAACGAAGAAAAATTTTTTCTCCAAATTGAGCCAAAATTCATATATAGGGGTATTTTGCGCTGCTCTTTCGATTGGCGCTATGATTTTTGCAATATCTCAAAATTTTTGAAAATTATTTTTTCCTATTGGCTCTACGGTCCTAAAACCTTTTCCATTCGATAGAGCGGAAAAAATAGTCGCGTATAGTGATTGGTGGGATTAAAAAATGGATATTTTGGGGTTTCAAGCGATTTGAAGTCGATTTGGCCCAAATAAACGATGAAATGTAGAACATTTTTCAAAATTTCTCATCTCCGCTAGGTCCTTCGACCCCAAAGGATACTCCATCCACTAGAGCAGGATGATATAGTCGGGTATTGTGACTAGTAGCCTGAGAAAATTGAAATTTGGTATTTTTGAGCGATTTTCAACGCATTATATCCCAATAAACGAAGAAAAATTTTTTCTCCAAATTGAGCCAAAATTCATATATAGGGGTATTTTGCGCTGCTCTTTCGATTGGCGCTATGATTTTTGCAATATCTCAAAATTTTTGAAAATTTTTTTTTCCTATTGGCTCTACGGTCCTAAAACCTTTTCCATTCGATAGAGCGGAAAAAAATAGTCGCGTATAGTGATTGGTGGGATTTAAAAATGGATATTTTGGGGTTTCAAGCGATTTGAAGTCGATTTGGCCCAAATAAACGATGAAATGTAGAACATTTTTCAAAATTTCTCATCTCCGCTAGGTCCTTCGACCCCAAAGGATACTCCATCCACTAGAGCAGGATGATATAGTCGGGTATTGTGACTAGTAGCCTGAGAAAATTGAAATTTGGTATTTTTGAGCGATTTTCAACGCATTATATCCCAATAAACGAAGAAAAATTTTTTTCTCCAAATTGAGCCAAAATTCATATATAGGGGTATTTTGCGCTGCTCTTTCGATTGGCGCTATGATTTTTGCAATATCTCAAAATTTTTGAAAATTATTTTTTTCCTATTGGCTCTACGGTCCTAAAACCTTTTCCATTCGATAGAGCGGAAAAAAATAGTCGCGTATAGTGATTGGTGGGATTTAAAAATGGATATTTTGGGGTTTCAAGCGATTTGAAGTCGATTTGGCCCAAATAAACGATGTAATGTAGAACATTTTTCAAAATTGCTCATCTCCGCTAGGTCCTTCGACCCCAAAGGATACTCCATCCACTAGAGCAGGATGATATAGTCGGGTATTGTGACTAGTAGGCTGAGAAAATTGAAATTTGGTATTTTTGAGCGATTTTCAACGCATTATATCCCAATAAACGAAGAAAAATTTTTTTTCTCCAAATTGAGCCAAAATTCATATATAGGGGTATTTTGCGCTGCTCTTTCGATTGGCGCTATGATTTTTGCAATATCTCAAAAGTTTTGAAAATTATTTTTTCCTATTGGCTCTACGGTCCTAAAACCTTTTCCATTCGATAGAGCGGAAAAAAATAGTCGCGTATAGTGATTGGTGGGATTTAAAAATGGATATTTTGGGGTTTCAAGCGATTTGAAGTCGATTTGGCCCAAATAAACGATGTAATGTAGAACATTTTTCAAAATTGCTCATCTCCGCTAGGTCCTTCGACCCCAAAGGATACTCCATCCACTAGAGCAGGATGATATAGTCGGGTATTGTGACTAGTAGGCTGAGAAAATTGAAATTTGGTATTTTTGAGCGATTTTCAACGCATTATATCCCAATAAACGAAGAAAAATTTTTTTCTCCAAATTGAGCCAAAATTCATATATAGGGGTATTTTGCGCTGCTCTTTCGATTGGCGCTATGATTTTTGCAATATCTCAAAATTTTTGAAAATTATTTTTTTCCTATTGGCTCTACGGTCCTAAAACCTTTTCCATTCGATAGAGCGGAAAAAAATAGTCGCGTATAGTGATTGGTGGGATTTAAAAATGGATATTTTGGGGTTTCAAGCGATTTGAAGTCGATTTGGCCCAAATAAACGATGAAATGTAGAACATTTTTCAAAATTGCTCATCTCCGCTAGGTCCTTCGACCCCAAAGGATACTCCATCCACTAGAGCAGGATGATATAGTCGGGTATTGTGACTAGTAGCCTGAGAAAATTGAAATTTGGTATTTTTGAGCGATTTTCAACGCATTATATCCCAATAAACGAAGAAAAATTTTTTTCTCCAAATTGAGCCAAAATTCATATATAGGGGTATTTTGCGCTGCTCTTTCGATTGGCGCTATGATTTTTGCAATATCTCAAAATTTTTGAAAATTATTTTTTTCCTATTGGCTCTATGGTCCTAAAACCTTTTCCATTCGATAGAGCGGAAAAAAATAGTCGCGTATAGTGATTGGTGGGATTTAAAAATGGATATTTTGGGATTTCAAGCGATTTGAAGTCGATTTGGCCCAAATAAACGATGTAATGTAGAACATTTTTCAAAATTGCTCATCTCCGCTAGGTCCTTCGACCCCAAAGGATACTCCATCCACTAGAGCAGGATGATATAGTCGGGTATTGTGACTAGTAGGCTGAGAAAATTGAAATTTGGTATTTTTGAGCGATTTTCAACGCATTATATCCCAATAAACGAAGAAAAATTTTTTTCTCCAAATTGAGCCAAAATTCATATATAGGGGTATTTTGCGCTGCTCTTTCGATTGGCGCTATGATTTTTGCAATATCTCAAAATTTTTGAAAATTATTTTTTTCCTATTGGCTCTACGGTCCTAAAACCTTTTCCATTCGATAGAGCGGAAAAAAATAGTCGCGTATAGTGATTGGTGGGATTAAAAATGGATATTTTGGGGTTTCAAGCGATTTGAAGTCGATTTGGCCCAAATAAACGATGAAATGTAGAACATTTTTCAAAATTTCTCATCTCCGCTAGGTCCTTCGACCCCAAAGGATACTCCATCCACTAGAGCAGGATGATATAGTCGGGTATTGTGACTAGTAGCCTGAGAAAATTGAAATTTGGTATTTTTGAGCGATTTTCAACGCATTATATCCCAATAAACGAAGAAAAATTTTTTTCTCCAAATTGAGCCAAAATTCATATATAGGGGTATTTTGCGCTGCTCTTTCGATTGGCGCTATGATTTTTGCAATATCTCAAAATTTTTGAAAATTATTTTTTCCTATTGGCTCTACGGTCCTAAAACCTTTTCCATTCGATAGAGCGGAAAAAAATAGTCGCGTATAGTGATTGGTGGGATTTAAAAATGGATATTTTGGGGTTTCAAGCGATTTGAAGTCGATTTGGCCCAAATAAACGATGTAATGTAGAACATTTTTCAAAATTGCTCATCTCCGCTAGGTCCTTCGACCCCAAAGGATACTCCATCCACTAGAGCAGGATGATATAGTCGGGTATTGTGACTAGTAGGCTGAGAAAATTGAAATTTGGTATTTTTGAGCGATTTTCAACGCATTATATCCCAATAAACGAAGAAAAATTTTTTCTCCAAATTGAGCCAAAATTCATATATAGGGGTATTTTGCGCTGCTCTTTCGATTGGCGCTATGATTTTTGCAATATCTCAAAATTTTTGAAAATTATTTTTTCCTATTGGCTCTACGGTCCTAAAACCTTTTCCATTCGATAGAGCGGAAAAAATAGTCGCGTATAGTGATTGGTGGGATTTAAAAATGGATATTTTGGGGTTTCAAGCGATTTGAAGTCGATTTGGCCCAAATAAACGATGAAATGTAGAACATTTTTCAAAATTGCTCATCTCCGCTAGGTCCTTCGACCCCAAAGGATACTCCATCCACTAGAGCAGGATGATATAGTCGGGTATTGTGACTAGTAGCCTGAGAAAATTGAAATTTGGTATTTTTGAGCGATTTTCAACGCATTATATCCCAATAAACGAAGAAAAATTTTTTCTCCAAATTGAGCCAAAATTCATATATAGGGGTATTTTGCGCTGCTCTTTCGATTGGCGCTATGATTTTTGCAATATCTCAAAATTTTTGAAAATTATTTTTTCCTATTGGCTCTACGGTCCTAAAACCTTTTCCATTCGATAGAGCGGAAAAAAATAGTCGCGTATAGTGATTGGTGGGATTTAAAAATGGATATTTTGGGGTTTCAAGCGATTTGAAGTCGATTTGGCCCAAATAAACGATGTAATGTAGAACATTTTTCAAAATTGCTCATCTCCGCTAGGTCCTTCGACCCCAAAGGATACTCCATCCACTAGAGCAGGATGATATAGTCGGGTATTGTGACTAGTAGGCTGAGAAAATTGAAATTTGGTATTTTTGAGCGATTTTCAACGCATTATATCCCAATAAACGAAGAAAAATTTTTTTCTCCAAATTGAGCCAAAATTCATATATAGGGGTATTTTGCGCTGCTCTTTCCATTGGCGCTATGATTTTTGCAAATTCTCAAAATTTTTGAAAATTATTTTTTCCTATTGGCTCTACGGTCCTAAAACCTTTTCCATTCGATAGAGCGGAAAAAAATAGTCGCGTATAGTGATTGGTGGGATTTAAAAATGGATATTTTGGGGTTTCAAGCGATTTGAAGTCGATTTGGCCCAAATAAACGATGAAATGTAGAACATTTTTCAAAATTGCTCATCTCCGCTAGGTCCTTCGACCCCAAAGGATACTCCATCCACTAGAGCAGGATGATATAGTCGGGTATTGTGACTAGTAGGCTGAGAAAATTGAAATTTGGTATTTTTGAGCGATTTTCAACGCATTATATCCCAATAAACGAAGAAAAATTTTTTCTCCAAATTGAGCCAAAATTCATATATAGGGGTATTTTGCGCTGCTCTTTCGATTGGCGCTATGATTTTTGCAATATCTCAAAATTTTTGAAAATTATTTTTTCCTATTGGCTCTACGGTCCTAAAACCTTTTCCATTCGATAGAGCGGAAAAAAATAGTCGCGTATAGTGATTGGTGGGATTTAAAAATGGATATTTTGGGGTTTCAAGCGATTTGAAGTCGATTTGGCCCAAATAAACGATGAAATGTAGAACATTTTTCAAAATTGCTCATCTCCGCTAGGTCCTTCGACCCCAAAGGATACTCCATCCACTAGAGCAGGATGATATAGTCGGGTATTGTGACTAGTAGGCTGAGAAAATTGAAATTTGGTATTTTTGAGCGATTTTCAACGCATTATATCCCAATAAACGAAGAAAAATTTTTTTCTCCAAATTGAGCCAAAATTCATATATAGGGGTATTTTGCGCTGCTCTTTCGATTGGCGCTTTGATTTTTGCAATATCTCAAAATTCTTGAAAATTATTTTTTCCTATTGGCTCTACGGTCCTAAAACCTTTTCCATTCGATAGAGCGGAAAAAAATAGTCGCGTATAGTGATTGGTGGGATTTAAAAATGGATATTTTGGGGTTTCAAGCGATTTGAAGTCGATTTGGCCCAAATAAACGATGAAATGTAGAACATTTTTCAAAATTGCTCATCTCCGCTAGGTCCTTCGACCCCAAAGGATACTCCATCCACTAGAGCAGGATGATATAGTCGGGTATTGTGACTAGTAGCCTGAGAAAATTGAAATTTGGTATTTTTGAGCGATTTTCAACGCATTATATCCCAATAAACGAAGAAAAATCTTTTCTCCAAATTGAGCCAAAATTCATATATAGGGGTATTTTGCGCTGCTCTTTCGATTGGCGCTATGATTTTTGCAATATCTCAAAATTTTTGAAAATTATTTTTTCCTATTGGCTCTACGGTCCTAAAACCTTTTCCATTCGATAGAGCGGAAAAAAATAGTCGCGTATAGTGATTGGTGGGATTTAAAAATGGATATTTTGGGGTTTCAAGCGATTTGAAGTCGATTTGGCCCAAATAAACGATGAAATGTAGAACATTTTTCAAAATTGCTCATCTCCGCTAGGTCCTTCGACCCCAAAGGATACTCCATCCACTAGAGCAGGATGATATAGTCGGGTATTGTGACTAGTAGGCTGAGAAAATTGAAATTTGGTATTTTTGAGCGATTTTCAACGCATTATATCCCAATAAACGAAGAAAAATTTTTTTCTCCAAATTGTGCCAAAATTCATATATACTGCTATTTTGCTCTGCTCTTTCGATTGGCGCTATGATTTTTGCAATATCTCAAAATTTTTGAAAATTATTTTTTTCCTATTGGCTCTACGGTCCTAAAACCTTTTCCATTCGATAGAGCGGAAAAAAATAGTCGCGTATAGTGATTGGTGGGATTTAAAAATGGATATTTTGGGGTTTCAAGCGATTTGAAGTCGATTTGGCCCAAATAAACGATGAAATGTAGAACATTTTTCAAAATTGCTCATCTCCGCTAGGTCCTTCGACCCCAAAGGATACTCCATCCACTAGAACAGGATGATATAGTCGGGTATTGTGACTAGTAGGCTGAGAAAATTGAAATTTGGTATTTTTGAGCGATTTTCAACGCATTATATCCCAATAAACGAAGAAAAATTTTTTTCTCCAAATTGAGCCAAAATTCATATATAGGGGTATTTTGCGCTGCTCTTTCGATTGGCGCTATGATTTTTGCAATATCTCAAAATTTTTGAAAATTATTTTTTTCCTATTGGCTCTACGGTCCTAAAACCTTTTCCATTCGATAGAGCGGAAAAAATAGTCGCGTATAGTGATTGGTGGGATTTAAAAATGGATATTTTGGGGTTTCAAGCGATTTGAAGTCGATTTGGCCCAAATAAACGATGTAATGTAGAACATTTTTCAAAATTGCTCATCTCCGCTAGGTCCTTCGACCCCAAAGGATACTCCATCCACTAGAGCAGGATGATATAGTCGGGTATTGTGACTAGTAGGCTGAGAAAATTGAAATTTGGTATTTTTGAGCGATTTTCAACGCATTATATCCCAATAAACGAAGAAAAATTTTTTTCTCCAAATTGAGCCAAAATTCATATATAGGGGTATTTTGCGCTGCTCTTTCGATTGGCGCTATGATTTTTGCAATATCTCAAAATTTTTGAAAATTATTTTTTCCTATTGGCTCTACGGTCCTAAAACCTTTTCCATTCGATAGAGCGGAAAAAAATAGTCGCGTATAGTGATTGGTGGGATTTAAAAATGGATATTTTGGGGTTTCAAGCGATTTGAAGTCGATTTGGCCCAAATAAACGATGAAATGTAGAACATTTTTCAAAATTGCTCATCTCCGCTAGGTCCTTCGACCCCAAAGGATACTCCATCCACTAGAGCAGGATGATATAGTCGGGTATTGTGACTAGTAGGCTGAGAAAATTGAAATTTGGTATTTTTGAGCGATTTTCAACGCATTATATCCCAATAAACGAAGAAAAATTTTTTCTCCAAATTGAGCCAAAATTCATATATAGGGGTATTTTGCGCTGCTCTTTCGATTGGCGCTATGATTTTTGCAATATCTCAAAATTTTTGAAAATTATTTTTTCCTATTGGCTCTACGGTCCTAAAACCTTTTCCATTCGATAGAGCGGAAAAAAATAGTCGCGTATAGTGATTGGTGGGATTTAAAAATGGATATTTTGGGGTTTCAAGCGATTTGAAGTCGATTTGGCCCAAATAAACGATGTAATGTAGAACATTTTTCAAAATTGCTCATCTCCGCTAGGTCCTTCGACCCCAAAGGATACTCCATCCACTAGAGCAGGATGATATAGTCGGGTATTGTGACTAGTAGGCTGAGAAAATTGAAATTTGGTATTTTTGAGCGATTTTCAACGCATTATATCCCAATAAACGAAGAAAAATTTTTTTCTCCAAATTGAGCCAAAATTCATATATAGGGGTATTTTGCGCTGCTCTTTCGATTGGCGCTATGATTTTTGCAATATCTCAAAATTTTTGAAAATTATTTTTTCCTATTGGCTCTACGGTCCTAAAACCTTTTCCATTCGATAGAGCGGAAAAAAATAGTCGCGTATAGTGATTGGTGGGATTTAAAAATGGATATTTTGGGGTTTCAAGCGATTTGAAGTCGATTTGGCCCAAATAAACGATGAAATGTAGAACATTTTTCAAAATTGCTCATCTCCGCTAGGTCCTTCGACCCCAAAGGATACTCCATCCACTAGAGCAGGATGATATAGTCGGGTATTGTGACTAGTAGCCTGAGAAAATTGAAATTTGGTATTTTTGAGCGATTTTCAACGCATTATATCCCAATAAACGAAGAAAAATTTTTTCTCCAAATTGAGCCAAAATTCATATATAGGGGTATTTTGCGCTGCTCTTTCGATTGGCGCTATGATTTTTGCAATATCTCAAAATTTTTGAAAATTATTTTTTCCTATTGGCTCTACGGTCCTAAAACCTTTTCCATTCGATAGAGCGGAAAAAAATAGTCGCGTATAGTGATTGGTGGGATTAAAAAATGGATATTTTGGGGTTTCAAGCGATTTGAAGTCGATTTGGCCCAAATAAACGATGAAATGTAGAACATTTTTCAAAATTTCTCATCTCCGCTAGGTCCTTCGACCCCAAAGGATACTCCATCCACTAGAGCAGGATGATATAGTCGGGTATTGTGACTAGTAGCCTGAGAAAATTGAAATTTGGTATTTTTGAGCGATTTTCAACGCATTATATCCCAATAAACGAAGAAAAATTTTTTCTCCAAATTGAGCCAAAATTCATATATAGGGGTATTTTGCGCTGCTCTTTCGATTGGCGCTATGATTTTTGCAATATCTCAAAATTTTTGAAAATTATTTTTTTCCTATTGGCTCTACGGTCCTAAAACCTTTTCCATTCGATAGAGCGGAAAAAAATAGTCGCGTATAGTGATTGGTGGGATTTAAAAATGGATATTTTGGGATTTCAAGCGATTTGAAGTCGATTTGGCCCAAATAAACGATGTAATGTAGAACATTTTTCAAAATTGCTCATCTCCGCTAGGTCCTTCGACCCCAAAGGATACTCCATCCACTAGAGGAGGATGATATAGTCGGGTATTGTGACTAGTAGGCTGAGAAAATTGAAATTTGGTATTTTTGAGCGATTTTCAACGCATTATATCCCAATAAACGAAGAAAAATTTTGTTCTCCAAATTGAGCCAAAATTCATATATAGCGGTATTTTGCGCTGCTCTTTCGATTGGCGCTATGATTTTTGCAATATCTCAAAATTTTTGAAAATTATTTTTTTCCTATTGGCTCTACGGTCCTAAAACCTTTTCCATTCGATAGAGCGGAAAAAAATAGTCGCGTATAGTGATTGGTGGGATTTAAAAATGGATATTTTGGGGTTTCAAGCGATTTGAAGTCGATTTGGCCCAAATAAACGATGAAATGTAGAACATTTTTCAAAATTGCTCATCTCCGCTAGGTCCTTCGACCCCAAAGGATACTCCATCCACTAGAGCAGGATGATATAGTCGGGTATTGTGACTAGTAGCCTGAGAAAATTGAAATTTGGTATTTTTGAGCGATTTTCAACGCATTATATCCCAATAAACGAAGAAAAATTTTTTTCTCCAAATTGAGCCAAAATTCATATATAGGGGTATTTTGCGCTGCTCTTTCGATTGGCGCTATGATTTTTGCAATATCTCAAAATTTTTGAAAATTATTTTTTTCCTATTGGCTCTACGGTCCTAAAACCTTTTCCATTCGATAGAGCGGAAAAAAATAGTCGCGTATAGTGATTGGTGGGATTAAAAAATGGATATTTTGGGGTTTCAAGCGATTTGAAGTCGATTTGGCCCAAATAAACGATGAAATGTAGAACATTTTTCAAAATTTCTCATCTCCGCTAGGTCCTTCGACCCCAAAGGATACTCCATCCACTAGAGCAGGATGATATAGTCGGGTATTGTGACTAGTAGCCTGAGAAAATTGAAATTTGGTATTTTTGAGCGATTTTCAACGCATTATATCCCAATAAACGAAGAAAAATTTTTTTCTCCAAATTGAGCCAAAATTCATATATAGGGGTATTTTGCGCTGCTCTTTCGATTGGCGCTATGATTTTTGCAATATCTCAAAATTTTTGAAAATTATTTTTTCCTATTGGCTCTACGGTCCTAAAACCTTTTCCATTCGATAGAGCGGAAAAAAATAGTCGCGTATAGTGATTGGTGGGATTAAAAAATGGATATTTTGGGGTTTCAAGCGATTTGAAGTCGATTTGGCCCAAATAAACGATGAAATGTAGAACATTTTTCAAAATTTCTCATCTCCGCTAGGTCCTTCGACCCCAAAGGATACTCCATCCACTAGAGCAGGAAGATATAGTCGGGTATTGTGACTAGTAGGCTGAAAAAATTGAAATTTGGTATTTTTGAGCGATTTTCAACGCACTATATCCCAATAAACGAAGAAAAATTTTGTTGTCCAAATTTAGCCAAAATTCATATATAAGGGTATTTTTCATCCAAGAGAATGATCGACTTTGGTCCCGCGTTACATATAGTACTTTACGTATTCCATCGCCGCACTGTGGCCGCTTCATACGTTTGAAAAGTTATTCTGTATTTATTTGTTATAATTTTGTTAGTTTTAACCCAATTCACCCTAAACGTAAAAAATTGAGCTATGTTACTTTGTTTCCGCACAATTCGGGAATAGAACTACTTTATTCCCGCTAATTCTCTTTATTTCCGATTTATGCGGGAAGAAAGTAAAGGCTCGATTCAGATGCTACTTTTGCCCCGCTTTTCAGGCTATAAAATGGCCATTATAGTAGAAATGAGAACAAAACGTGACTCAAATTATCCTGACATTGGATTTTCTCCCTGGAAAATTCCGAAAATGTTGGAAAAGCGTTGAATCTAAGTGTTTTGGGGCCCGAGGAACACAATGCTGCAGTAAAAACTGACGTAGCAGAAAAAATAAAAAAGATAGCGAAATTATTTTTTCGAAAAATATGTAAGGTTTGGTTTTTATGTCCATTTATCGAAGTTCATTAAGTTTAAAGACCATCCCGCCTTTGCCCGACCTCGATGTCGGGATAAATCAATTTTTAATTGAATATTAAAATTCTTCTTTTTTGGTCGGATAGGGGAATTACCAGACGTTCGAGGAACGGGAATTAAGAGGACGAACTCCTTAAAATAAACTGACTCTAGCTAGCATGCGGCAACTTCATGGCGTGATAGGCGCTCTTGACATAGCCATAACTATTTGATTGTAGCTAACGGAAGATTCACTAAATTTCATTAAACCTTTAAAGATTGCTTGATAATATGAATGGCATTCTATTTCTATTCTCCGGTGTGTGTAATTTATTTATTCAATTATGTATGTTGCGGGTTATGTTAAGTGGCAATGTTTACAAATGCTGTCGGTTCCCGAAATGCCCAACAGATGACTCCTCTGCCACGCACGTACTATCGCCTCGCCGTATTTGCCGAATTTACCGTAGCGGATACAGCTCACTGTTACAATTATAATACTGCGAATAAAATCGACGAAAAAAGCCAAATTGGCTTTATTCATTCATTATCAAGATTATTGACAGTTATTTACCACTGCATTTATCTATGAGGTGATGATACTCGCGTATTTTGCGAGTTACTAAGCCCGTTTACATATTTCGTGCACGCAGTAAACGATAGTGTTTCATCGTTTAAACTGACTATTGAATAATTATGTAGTAGGGTATAGCGAAAAATCGTCATTTTTAAATTTCCATTCGCTATACCAAAACAGCATTTAGAGCGTGATTTAGGAAAGAATGAAAACAATCTATTTTTTCCCCTCTCCAAGCGAATCTTGGCGTAATTCTTCTCTTATTGTCAAATTTATATATTTTATGGCTTTTTAGCCTGTTTAGAATGATATAAAAATTAAATCGCAAAATAATAAATTTTTATAAATAGGTATTAATAGGTAAGAAATAATTGCATGAGACTTTTATTTATAGTTTTTTTATAATTATATTTTTACTTTATTATTAATCTTTAGTATTAATTCACTATTCGGTTATGCACGACGCGAAATGCATGATCCCCTATACAACTTCAATGAATATAAAAAGGCCCTCTCATGTACTCGTTGAAAAAAACATCTATATAATAGGGTGTAGCGAAAAACCGTAATTTTTTGAATTTCCATTCGCTATAACTAAAAAACGTTGTCTTCTGACTCCAAAAATAGTTTATCACTGAGATTTTGTAAAAAATGTGTTTACCCCTCCCCAAGCAAAAAAACAGAAAAATGAGCAATTTTAATAATTATGGAAGTACTACTATAGTAAAATAATGATAAAAAAATAGAAAAAATAAGTTTCTTCAGTAAATTTATTGCAATAATCTCCCCACAATAAATAGATAAATCATCAAAAAATCATAATTTTTTACATTTAAAGTGAGTTTTATGAATTTTAAACTCTTAATCTTTTGATTATGGCAATTGGAGCTTGTAGATATGCGTTAATTTCTCATCGTTTTTGAGCTTTAACAATTTAGAATATGAATTTTTTTACACTAGTACACGTAACTAAAAATTAAGTAGTAACCCTAGCAAAAATCGAAAATGTTGCAAATTGTTTAGTAAATGTAGAAAAGTGTAAAAAAGTGTAAGAAAGTGTAATAAAAATGTAGTTTGATACTGAATTTCGGACATATTTTGTACCTTTTTACATTTTCTTTACAATTTCGTACACTTTTATACATTGTACCGCGTGCACGCAATATGTAAACGGGCTCAGTGACTCGCAAAATACTCGAGTATCATGGCCTCATAGATAAATGCGGTGGTAAATAACTGTCAGTAATCTTGATAAGGAATGAATAAAGCGAATTTGTCTTTTTTCTTCCATTTCATTCACAGTATTACCAATATAACGGTGGACTGTCTCGGCTATGGCAAATACGGCAAATTATACGTCGAGGTGATAGTACGTGCGCGACAGAGGCGTCATCTGTTGGCCATTTCGCGAACCGACAGCATCTGTAAACATTGCCACTTAACATAACCCGCAACATACCCCATAATTTCATAAGAAATTACACACACCGGGGAATAGAAATAGAATGCCATTCATGTTATCAGCAATCTTTAAAGGTTTAATGAAATTTTCTGAATATTCCGTTAGCTGGAATCAAGTAGTTATGACTATGTCAAGAGCGCCCATCGCGTCATGAAGTTGCCGCTTGCTAGCTAAAGTCCGTTTATTCAAACGACTTCGTTCTCTTAATTCCCGTTTCTCGAACGTCTGGTAATTCTCATGTTCGTCCGAAAAAGCAGATTTTTAATATTCAATTAAATATTGATTTATCCCTATATCGAGATTGGGCAACGGCGGTATGGTCTTTAAACTTAATGAAATTCTATAAATGGACCTGATAACCAAACCTTAAATATTTTTCGAAAAAATAATTTTGCTATCATTTTTATTTTTTGTGCTACGTCAATTTTTACTGCACCATTGTGTTTCTCGGACGCCAAAACCCTTAGACTCACCGCTTTTCCAACCTTTTCGCCTTTTTCCGGGGAGAAAATCCAATGTCAGGATAATTTGAGTCACGCTATGAGTTTTGGTGAGATGTGGAGGAAAAAAGTTTTATTCCCATCTCTACTATAATGGCCATTTGATAGCTTCAAAAAAGCGGGGCAAAGTGGCATCTGATTCCCTCTTTTACTTTATTCCCGCATTATGCGAGAATAAAGTAAATTATCGGGAATAAAGTACTTCTATTCCCGCATTATGCGAGAATAAAGTAACATAGTCTAATGTTTTACGTTTATGGTAATTTGGGTTAAAACTAACAAAATTATAACACATAAATACAAAATAAATTTTCAAATCTATGAGGTGGCCACAGTGGCGATGGGAATAAAGTACTATAACACGGGACTAAAGTCGATCATTCCCTTCGGTGATCGCTTCGCTACGCTCGCTCGGGATAATCTGCTACTTTAGTCCCTTGTTACATAATGTACTATTTCTTCGTTTATTGGGATCCAATCACTTTAAAATCGCTGAAAAACACAAAATTTCCATTTTCTCGAACCACTAGTCACTATACCCGACTATTTATTTCCGCTCTATCGAATGGAACATGCTTCAGGGGCCTAGGACCAATAGGAACGGAGTAATTTTTAAAAATGTTCTATATTTCTTCGTTTATTCAGACCTAATCGGTTTCAAATCGCTTAAAAACCCAATATTTTCATTTTCTGATCCCACAAAACCCTATACCCGACTATTTGTTTCCGCTCTATCGAATGGAGCAGCTTTCAGGGTCGTAAGGTCAATAGGAAAGAAGTAATTTGAAAAACTTTTGAGATATTGTAAAACTCGTAGCGCCAGTCAAAAGAGCATCGAAAAATACCTCTATATATGAGTTTTCGTGAGATTTAGAGGCAAAAAGTTTTTCTACGTTTATTCGGATCTAATCACTTGAAAATCGCACAAAAACACAAAATTTGCATTTCCTCAGCCCACTAGTCACTATACCCGACTATTTTTTTCAGCTCTATCGAATGGAACAGTTTTCAGGGTCGTAGAGCCAATAGGAAAGGAGTAATTTTGAAAAATGTTCTATATTTCTTCGTTTATTAGGTTCTATAATCACTTTGAAAGCGCTCAAAAACCCAAAATTTTCATTTTCGCAGCCCATAAGTCACTAGACCCGACTATTTTTTTTTCGCTCTGTCGAATGGAACAGCTTTCAGGGTCGTAAGGTTAATAGGAAAGAAGTAATTTGTAAAACTTTTGAGATATTGTAAAACTCGTAGCGCCAGTCAGAAGAGCATAAAAAAACACCTCTATATACGTGGGCTGTTCAATAAGTCCGTGACTTCTCGAAAGATCGTGCTGTTATCGTAAATATGTTACTACTCTAAAAGAATACCATCTAATATCAGTGCGTATACAAAGTTTCAAGTCAGTGCGTTGATTAGAAAATTTTTTACAGTCATTTGAATTTAGTGTTTCATTGTTAAAATAAAACGATGGAAAAAAGCGAGTTTCGCTTGCTTAATAAACATTATTTTCTACGAGGAAAATCAATCAAGGAAACTGAAGAAAAGCTCGCAAAATATTATAAGGAGTCTGCTCCATCGCGTGGTATGGTTCATAAGTGGTTCACTGAATTTCGTTGCGGCCGTATTAGCACAAGTGAGGCTGAGCGTTCTGGCTGTCCAAAAGAGGTGACTTCTCAAGAAATGATCGATTAAATCCACGACATTGTACTCAACGATCGTCGATTGAAAGTGCGTGAGATTAGTGAGACTGTAAACATTTCAGTATGGCGCGCATGGTACATTTTACATGAATGATTGGGCATGAGGAAGCTGTCTGCAAGATGGGTGCTGCGTGCTGCTCGTGTGGTTGCGTCTGAGCAATGTTTGGGCATGTTTCAACGTAATTCAAAGGAATTTTTACAACGTTATGTAACTGTTGATGGAACGTGGATTCATTATTATACGCCAGAAACAAAAAATCAGTCGAAAATGTGGACTGGGCCTGGGGAATCTGCGCCGAAAAAAGCGAAAACGGTTCCATCAGCCGGTAAGCTCATGGCCACAATTTTTTGGGACTCACGTGGTATAATATTAATCGATTACCTCCTGAAGGGAAAAACTATTGCAGGAGAGTATTATGCCACATTATTAGATCGCTTTGATGCCATACTGAAGGAAAAGCGGCCCCATTTGGCGAAAAAAGTGCTTTTCTACCACGACAATGCACCAGCTCACACGAGTGCCATTGCAACGGCCAAATTATTTAGTTTACGCTACGAAATACTTCCTCATCCACCCTATTCCCCAGATTTGTCCCCTTCCGATTATTTTTGTTTCATAACATGAAAGCTTGGCTTAGACCCGAATGAAAAAAAGAAATGTACGAAAATGTAGAAAACCGTAAGAAATTGTACAAAACTGTAAGAAACTGTATAAAACCGTATAAAACCATTGGTTTTCGGACATTTTATGGGAAACGATTTATACGGTTATATACACTTTTATACATTTTTACACATTTTTATACATTTAAAAAAAATAAAATTTTTTCCAGAAAATTTTCTTATATATGTACCAATTTTAATGAAATGTAAGGAAACGTATAAAAATATACAAAACTGCTTAAAAGTGTATAAAAGTGTATATAAATGTAAGAATATGTAATATTTTACATTTTTATACATTTTCTTACGTTTTCATATATTTTCTTATCTTTTTTTACATTTCCTTACATTTTTTTACAATTTGTTTTTTCAGACTAATTTGACAAAATTAGTCAATTTGTACGAAAATGTATAAAAATGTAAGAAAATGCAACAAAGTGTATAAAACCGTAAAAAAAGTGTCCGAAAACCAATGGTTTTATACGATTTTATACGGTTTCTTACGGTTTCTCACGGTTTCTTACGTTTTATTACATTTGTTATTTCCATACGGGGAGGTAAAAGATTTTCGTCGAACGAAGAGATCATTACTACGAAAAATGAGTATTTTGAGGAGTTTGATAAAAATTACTTTTTAGAGGGCATAAATAAGCTTGAGTACCGCTATAATAAATGTTTACGGTTAAAAGGGGGCTATGTTGAAAAATAAATTGGAATTTTTGTTATAAATAGTGTTTTTCATTTCAAAGTCACGGACTTATTGAACCGCCCACATACGTGTTTTGGTGAGATTTGGAGGAAAGACGTTTTTCTTCGTTGATTCGGATCTAATCACTTTAAAATCGCACAAAAACTCAAAATTTCTATTTTCTGAACCCACAAGTCACTATATCCGACTATTTCTTTCCGCTCTGTCGAATGGAACATGTTTCAGTGTCGTAGGGCCAATAGGAAAAGAGTAATTTTGAAAAAAATTTAGATATTGCAAAACTTATAGCGCCAGTCGAAAGAGCATCGAAAAACACCTCTGTATATGAGTTTTGGTGTGATTTGGAGGAAGAAAAGTTTTTCTCCGTTTATACGGATCTACTCACTTTAAAATCACTCAAAAACCCAAAATTTCCATTTTCTCAGCCCACTAGTCACTATACCTGACTTTTTTCCGCTCTATCGGATGGAACAGGTTTTAGGGTCGCAGGACCAATAGGAACGCAGTAATTTTGAAAAATGTTCTATATTTCTTCGTTTATTCGGACGTAATCGATTTCAGATCTCTCAAAAACATAAAATTTCCATTTTCTGAACTCACAAATTACTATATCCGACTATTTGTTTCTGCTCTGTCCAATGGAACAGGTTTCAGGATCATAGGGCCAATAGGAAAGAAGTAATTTTGAACAATTTTTAGATATTGCAAAACTCATAGCGCCAGTCAAAAGAGCAGATGGTAAGTTGCACTGCAGCACACCCCGCTATGGCTTTCACTTCTGCTTGGAACACGGATGCGTGGGAGCCAAGTGTGTACACCAGCTCTGTAGAGCTATTTTGCTCTCAGGCACCCATGCCATTCTCATTTTTGGTGCCATCCTTGTACCACACCACGCCCGTTTGGGTGTAGGGGTGCTTACCGTTGGCCCACTCTTTTCGATCTGTCGGAGATGTGCATCCTGTAAGGTTTTTGGAATATAATCCTTCGCCCTGTCTTATCATACTCCAATGCTTCGATGTCAGGGGGCAAAAGCTGACTAAGTTCCTGGTCAAGCCCGCTCCCTACGCCCATGACATCCCTGCTGCGTCACCAAGTCTTGCTTGCTTCGCATTTAATGAAAACTTGCAAGGGTGGTATTTCTAGTATTAGTTCTTGTGCTGCAAGGGGTGTAGTGTTCAGAGAGCCCGTTATGCCCCTACTGCTAATCTTTGCATTTTGTCTAAAGAGCTCTGGTGGATTTTTAGTGCGCATCTCTGCCACCAAACCACCGCTACATGCGCTAATCTGGCTCTGATGATTGCTTCATACATCCACCTTACGTTGTTCAACGAGAGACTCCAGGTATTGCCAACAGCCCTCCTACAGGCCCAGAAGGTGTTTATGGCTTTCTCGCATATCTTGCTAATGTGTTATCCCCAATTCAGTTTAGAATCTAACGTCACCCCCAGATACTTTTCCTCGTTTATCAGCTTTAGGGGCTTGACGCACAGTTGCACTCCCCTAATATGTTTGGCCTTGTATCTTCTGATGAACCAAATCATGTTAACTTTATCTGGATTCACCGATAGTCTGATAGACTCACACATGTTGCATTAGTCCTGCAAGTACGTGCTCGTCGTCGGCTTTCACTAGTATTAGGATGTCGTCCGCATAGGCTTGGGTAAAGAAGCCTGCCTCATTCAGTAGTCTGATGAGTTCATCAATCACCAAGCACCACATGGTGAGAGACAGTACTCCTCCTTGCGGACAGCCCTTCCCTACTTTTATTTCTTCTGAGTGTGAGCCCCAATGGGTCTCCACTCTTCTACAACTAAGTATGCGCCAAAGCCACCTTCTAACCGTATTGGGTACCAGATGGTCCTCGGCGCCCTTCACTACGCTCTCTTTCGTGGTATGGTTGAACGCCCCGTCTACGTCAAGCAAGCTATTTCCCCGAGCCAAGTCTTATTAGATTAGGCCCTTAAGTTTTCGGTTGTCTTAGCAGTTTGAGCAATCTAGCGGTGTCAGAGACACGCTCATGCTCTCGCAAAAGCTTTTCCAGCTCTGGCTTTTAGCTCTTTCGATTTCCTTTTTATACTCTCTTTGAGCATCTCTAAGAGCTTCTCTATCGGCTGGATTATTCCTTTTCTTAGAGCTATTATAAATTCTTCTGGTCTTTTTCTTCAACGCCTTCAGTGTTGGATTCCACCAATGTGCTCCTTTTTGCACTGGCTTCAATCGTAATCTGCAGTTGTTCTCAAAGGCACTGATGATGTTATTCTTTAGAACCTCACCGCAGTGATCAAGTTCAATCTGATTGCTATATTTACCTGGAAATGACTTGAGCTTTGCCCCCAGTTCTTCAACATAGGTGGCCCAGTCTGTCTTCCTCGGATTTCTATAGAGTCTAGATTCTGTGCTGCGTCCTTTGATTTCGAAAACTATATGGTTGCAATCCGACATAGAGATCTCATCTGAGATTCTCCAGCCCGTGATCGCACGCCCCATATTTCTCATAGCTAAGGTGATGTCAATGACCTCCACCCTATTCGCATTTCGGAAAGTAGGCTTACAACCTCTGTTCAGGAAGTCAAGGTTGGTAGTGGAGAGAAACTGCAAGAGCTTCTCGCCTCTGTTGTTCGTGTCCGAGCTGCCCCACGCCAGATGATGTGCATTAGCATCGGACTCCAACAACAGGTCCCGCCCCTTGGCTTTACAAAATTAGGGAGTTAGGCTGATGCAACAACCACCTCCCGCATGCCGTCTTTCTCGTCTTTGTACCAAATCTTAGCCATCGCCAGGTTGCGTAAGCAGTACTTGGGTAGAACTTCCGCTCTTAGGCCCTTAGCCAAGAGACAGACCCTTGAGTTGTCCACCCTCCCGCATATCAGCTGACCACACTCCCTCAGGCCTGTTATCTTTGGTTAGTATAGCCATAGAAGGTGAGGATAATACTTAATATATTAGATAGATTAGTTATGATGATTTCTTACCTTTTCTAGGTATAGGTTCTCAATTTAATAACTCCAGATTTTATAAAATGTGTTTATTTAATTGATCAAGTTAAACTAGTTAAGAAATGATTCTCGCAAAATACGCGTCTAAATAGTGCGATTTTAAATATAGATAAATTGGTCTGTTTTATTGAACTGTACTCGTACTTATTGGTCCTTACAAATTAACTACTCCTTTTGTCGGCTGGAGTGGTAAGGAGTTCGCGGTCTGGCTGCGAGATACCAGCCCATGCGGACGATTACCGCTTATTTTATACCGCTATTAAATTAGGTTAAAGATGATTTTGACGATAAGTCGAGATCATCTTTTTAAACAAATTAAATAATTATTTAAACGTAAGCCGTTCGATTTCAAATTGAAAAGTGCTGAGTGTAGACAAAATTTCGACGCGCGTATACTTTCGTAATTTCGGTGGTTCACTTCATCGTGATGTCGCGTGGTCGAAAGGCTGTATCGTAGAAATTCGCAATCACATCGTTTTGCGTGTCAGAAAATTACTGATGAGAATATAAATATCAAATTTAATTTTAAGAATACGTCACAGACGTAACACTTCCCCCTTCGACTGTTGAATGTCGTAGAGATTCAACAAGTATTGAAATAGTTGAAGCATCGATGATTTTCTGTTACAGAATTTTCAGTAATAATAAAATGATGATAAAAATTCAAATCATAAAAACAATAATCTCCTTCATAACTCTAGATTACACTTAACCTACGGTTTTACTTTGATTGCATATTGAATGCCCATTTTACCTATAGCGTTCAAATGGCAGTGCGCATCACTAAATCACTATGGAATAAACGGGTATTCTTCCTTCGTTCATACATAAATTTAATTCTATATAATATTAGTTTAATAAAATGTTACGTAATAAATAAAAGTATTGTTAAAAGTATTGTTAAACGTATTTCTCTTATACTCTTATAATAAATAATATGCTAACTACATCTCCACCAAATTTCAAAGAAATTAAAACAATTTTATTCTATATAGTTATTGTGCGACAACAAAGAAAGTCATTTTCAGAAATACCAAAATTTTAAATATCAAATATCTCAAAAAGTAACCGTATAATCTGGATGAAATTTTACACAGGTACTGCCTATATCGCATACAAAATAGTCTATAAATTCCAAGCTGATACATGAAGTCCTCATTGAGAAATTACGATTTTGAAAATAACGAAAAAATTTTAACCTTAAATATCTCTAACAATCATAAGACAATTCTTTTACCTAAAGGACTTATACGATAAATATATAAACTCTACATCTCCACAAAATTTCAGCATGATTAAAATATGAAAATTTTAACTATCAAATATCTCAAAAAGTAATCGTATAATATACGATCTTGATGAAAATCCACACATATTATCTATATCGCATACAAAATTGTCTATAAATTTGGAACTGATACATCGAGCCGTTCTCGAGAAATTACGATTTAAAAAAGAGGTTGACAAAATTTTAGCCTCAAATATCTCTGAAATTTATGAACCAATCATTTTGCCCAATGAACTCAGCCGAAAGCTATCCAAAATCATTTAGTACTTACATTGTTTAGTACTTAAATTATGTAGAATCTGCATATAAGTGGCTCATTAACGAAACCTAGCATTCGATCTTGAGCGAGGGTGGTCCCAAAAATCTGGGCGACCAATATCATCCCTGGAGTCTTGCGATAAAGAGAAGGCGGCTGCGTCCCTAATTCTCAAGCCAATTACTTACACCTCCGAGCGCACCCACGTTCAGTTCACTCAAAATCTTCAAGCAGTTCGGTCCATTCAAAATTTTCCAAACTAACATTTTCCTCGGTCTCAGAAATTTTCGCTCTGTACTACAATCGCTACACACGTGCTTTCTTTTCAAGCAATTTTTTCTACTTACTTTTTCCGACTCTGCTCCGCAAAGCAAGTTTATGGTTCATTTGGTGTTTTTACAAAGATTTAAAAATTGTTTTTGTATTTGATTACTATTTCCTTGAATAAAAGTAACAATTAACATAAATTTTATTTAGCATTCGTTTTATTTCAAAATTTTCTATCGGATTATTTTATTGAATAAATTTCCATTCATATTTTTTCAAATTACTGAGGGGTAAGCCATTCCAGCAGAAAGTCACAAGTAAGTAAATATTTACCTGGCCATCTATCTATTTCTATTTTAGCTAGATTATTTGTCATCACTTTTCCCCCATTTCATGTAAATTAAATCGATAACTCGAAAAATTTATGTCCCCATAAAACAAGTGTTTTTTTTTATTAATTCCAACCTTTCAATTTCGGGATCTAAAAAACATATTAGTAAATCTAGACTACTTAGGTCATCTGGTTAACCACTTGTATCTGTTAGCCTACATTTGCTAATAAAAAAAAATCTAATCAACGAAACAAATTTACGACTTGATCTTTAAATCAGCAACCGCATCGCGCCCTTTGTTGCTCTTTAATTCCACTCTGGCTAGTATAGTATCAGGCTCGATCTTGAGCTATTGGAATTAAAACTCCAGGCTCTAAACCGAGCAAAAAGCTCTTTAAGAAACATATAAGTTGGATTTTCTCTCGAAAACTCGACGTAACACGTGTATGGGCAGTATATTGGAGATATTATTAATGATATATTGCTCATATCTCGCCACACTACAGTTTTCCATAGACCAATATTCCCAGAGATTCCGCTTCTTCTCTTAGAACTTATTGCTTGTAATTTTTTTTTAATTTTATTTTAAATTCGTTAACCGACCAATAGTTTTTCCAAAAGTAAAAGTGCTGATATAATACACTAACATCAGATTAACTATGCGCCCATTTGAGCCGCGTAATTCGCTAACTAAAACTAAATCTAATCTTATTCTTAACTATAGGCGCTGTCCTGCGCGCACTGTCGCGCGCCAACCCCCGCTGTATAAAAACTTTGTTTTTACATATGAGGCACGACGGCTACTATTCAGGAGAACTTTATATCTTCGACATTGCAAAAACTGTTACATCTCAAATACTAATTATACTATATTTTGACAAAAACTGTAACTCATTCATGAAAAATTATTTATTTTCTATAATGGCCAAAAATTGACTATTTTAATTGTATTTAAGCGTTTTTAATCGTTCTTTCAGGTTTAACTTACCAGAAATTGTTTTACGCAAAAATGTTCAAATTAAATCCTATTAAATGATAAGCGAAAATCGACTATTTCAGATGTATTTAGGCGTTAAAAATCGTTTTTATAAGTTTAGTTTGTCAGGAACTGATTGTGCATGGAAATGTTAAGGTTGTAGTGGCCGTAAGCTCCCTGCATGGAAATGTTAAGGTTGTATTGGCCGTAAGCTCCCTGCCAAAAGTTAGTTTTTCATGTTAAAACTGCGATAAATAATTATGTAAAGCAATTGATCAATTTTTAGTTCTCGCAATTGGAATATATTATAAGCTTTAAAAATCAATTTAAAAATCATTAAATCGTCAAAATGTACTAATTTCAACGTAATGACGATTTTTAAAAAAGTAGTGCCATGTTTACAATTTTGCTTTGATTTTGATTTTTAACGAAGATAGACGTGAGTAGAAGCAGAAACGCAAAGGCAAAGCCGGCAAAGCCCATAGGAAAAGGCACCCCAGGCCCCCAATAGTGGCTATTTTACCTTACATTATGCCAAGAGGTGGCGCGTAGGCGCTTCCGTAAGGTGGGCATGGAGTCAGCAGTGAGCTGTTTGGAAATGGGGTTGTCGATGGGCTGTGGGGGTAAGAATTGGAACGATAGACTTCGACGTTGTTTTGGGTTGATTTCTGTCTGGGGTCTATTCTTATATAGTTTAAGGACCATTTTCGTACAGCTTTCTTGTAGATTGGTAAGGTTTTATAGTTTTTCCAGACTAAAGGTATTTTTGCATAAAAAATGTATGGATTGTTATATCTGTGGCTTCCAGGAATAACGACCTAACCCACTTGGGGAGTCAAAATTGAGTTAGCAACGGAATTTATACCTTCTAACTACCCTTTTTCATATAGACTTGATCCGGAAATCTGAAATGCGTTCAAAGAGCAAATATCAGCTAAGCGCATAACCACTTAACTGCACCTGTGCCCGGAAAAACCACTTAACTGAATATTTATATTTAATTAAAAGCACCGTTTTGAAGTTAATACTACGCAATAAACAGATTATAACATACCTATTTTTATAGCAACAAAGATCAAAGGTAATAGATAATAGAAGGTAACACAACAGCTTTGATTGCCGGGCGATGGGGCGAGTGTGCATAAACAGTAACCGAGTAACGTTCGGTATTCGGTTTACCGAATTCAGTTGACTTCACGCATATTCCGTTGGGAGGCACATGCGTCCGAATGAATATTTAAAAAAGAATTCGTATTCTATGTTTTAAGTGTAGAAATAACTATGTTATTTATCTCATTTGAACAATTTCCCTAAACCGCTTAACTGCAGTTACCGGAATAACGACTTAATTGCATTGTTTTGTTTGTTTATACAAAGAATAAAAATGTATTCTAGCAGCTGATAGTGGGGTTCGAAAGATATTCGATACCTTTGTAAATGTCTACATTATTATGACTCATCTCGCGCATTTCGATCTTACATATGAAGTGTCATGACAGAAATTTTAAAACGTCGATTTCTCGAAAACACGTACAAGTGGGCTAGGTCGTTATTCCTGGAAGCCACAGATATTTTAACTGATTAACTGAGGGATGTTTTTTTTTTTTTTAAGGAATTATAAGTGTTTACACAGTGAGTCATATCCTATCTTAAAAAAATGATGGATTTGTTCTAATATCAATTTATTCATGATTTGGTTGGTGGGAGTAATGGGTTGCTACCCAGGCGGAAATAAAACTTAGCAAATAATAATTAATAACAAAATATAATTTTTTATAATTTAAAAAAAAAGTTTATAACTGTTAATAACTGTTTATAAAGGTAGGATTTGAGACTATAGTAACAGTTTATAAAAGTTATCAACAGTTTTTTCTATTATGAATAGCTAAAAAAAGTTTATAACAGTTATAAACTTTTTTGGGCCGCGGTGCATAACCATAAAATCAATCTGTAAAAAGTTATTATCAGTTATAAACTTTTTTTACTTCATAATAATAGTTATTAATAGTTTTAAATTGTTTTGAATGAATTTAAACTTTAAAATCATTCTTAAATCATTATTATATTAAATCATTATTAATTTGAACTTTAAAATCATTATTTTCAAGTATTAAAAATTTATAATAATTATTAATAGTTATTTACTTTTTTTTACTGATCAAATATTGAAATTTTTACGACGATCCAAACAACTTATGAAAATAAATAACTATTTATAACTATTTATAACAGTTTTAAACTTTTATAAAAGTCTCAAATCCTGACTTTATAATCTGCCAATATCAGTTACAAACTTTTTAAAACTTTTATTATAGAAGATCATTTACGCCTGGGTAGGTTACAAAAACAAAAGTGGCGCGAAGGCCTGCTAAAATTACGGCGCACGAAGCGCGCTTAGAGATGGCTAGTTATTAAATAATCGGCAACCTTTTCCTGTTGAAGAAGAAAACTTTTTATCTGAATTTATTTGTATGTTGTTAATTAATTTTTCTATTCCTTTGACAGATTTGTGACTGGACTAAACCACCCTTCCAAGATGAGGACGAGTTGACGTTTCGCTTGGTGGACCGCACCCGCGACAAGAAGCCGCTATACCAGCGCGGCCGTTTTGGTCATCAGAACCAGAGAATGCGCGGTTGCGGTGGTAGCGGCGGGGGAGGCTCTGGCATGAGCCAGTTGCAGGCTCTCAGACCGCCCCCCTCCCAGCCTATCAGGGCCGGATCTAAGCATGGGCCTACCCGGTCCCGGGCCCGGGCCCTCCAAGCTTGGTGGGCCCCATCAACAGTAAAACATTTATTTAGTGATTAAATGTTTAAATAAATTCTAAATTGACATATTAAAAACAGCAGAACTAGGAACTCACAAGAGATACGATTCTTTGGAAGGAGCAGGGGTTGGCAAGATGTTGCACAATAACAAATTTTTAATTAATCAAAAACCAATATTGACCTACCCAAGGAGAGCGTGTTTCACATATGTATGTATGAAGAAATAAATTTCTCCATTCCAAATTCAAAACAATCATTTTATATACATCCAAAAGAAGATTGCTAAACAATTGTTGTAGTATTTTATAATTACATTTCATTTAATTACTATTTTATGTAATATATTTTTTGAATTCTGTAAAAGATTTTTATATCTGATAATATTACTACCTAATTCATAAATGAATAAAACCTAATTTACGGCGATCAGCAGAGTGAAAATGTATATAATTCAAAAATAAATAAAATCTAATTTGTCCGCGGAGAATAAAAAATATGTTCAGAGCGCAGCTGAAGACGATGATCGTCATTTGTTTACGTTTTGTGTATGAGCGGCGGCGCTGCGTCCTATTCCGAAGCAACAGAGGAAACAGGAATTGGTAAATAGTTTTCAAAAGTTTTAATCGATAAATGTAATATTCCTATAACAGCAAGTAGGTCTTTTAATATAGAAAACGGAAATAATAAATTTTACAGTAACTAAGCTATCGTTTAAGTCTTATATATAAATATTTATGCATATTTCGTTTCGAGTCAGTACAAGTTATTTTCTGTTTTTAACGTGGGATATACAGTAATAATTTTGTTTATAGCTGGACTGTTACTAAAATTGCATCTAATTTGAACAGGCATTTACTTTGGTAATACTTCTAGGACGTTGCTATGTGGCATTTGTTATCTCTGTCCTTTCTTTTTTGGACACACGTGTGCGTGTGCGGGTATGCGTATCGATTTTTGTAAAATTTAAAAATTTATTTCAGACAAGCTTGCGAGTGATAAAAAGGATGTCGAAGATGTAATAGTTACTGTTCCTAAGCAACAGGAGAAGCAGGAAAATGTATTGCCTCTATCCCCCTCAATAATCCAACGTAGACGTAGATCAATTGGTAAATAGTTTTCAAAAGTTTTAATCGATAAATGTAATATTCCTATAACAGCAAGTACGTCTTTTAATATAGAAAACAGAAATAATAAATTTTACAGTAACTAAGCTATCGTTTAAGTCTTATATATAAATATTTATGCATATTTCGTTTCGAGTCAGTACAGTTATTCTGTTTTTAATGTGGGATATACATTTACAATTTTGTTTATACCTGGACTTTTACTAAATACTACTTATTGTATCATTCCTTACTTATTGTATCTTATTCTATTGATACTTATTGTATCAACGTCTTACAAGTATTACCAAAGTAAATGCATCTGATTCGAACAGGCATTTACTTTGGTAATACTTGCAGGACGTTGCTATGAGGCATTTGTCATCTATATCCTTTCTTTTTTATTGTTCTTGTTATTGAGCTAGTGAAAATTACTTTACAGTACTGATGTAGTCCCATCATTAGCAGACGTTTATTCTCCTAATTATGACATATTCTGTATTATAACGTCAGCCGTAACGCCATTCTCAGAGCTCTGTGCTTAATTCTCATGACCGAGCTAGTGAGAACCAAATCCGCCTTTTTCAAACCTTTCTAAATATCCCCGTAGGTAGACATGCATTATATGTATCCAAGAGTACCTAGTGACAGTGTGCTTTGGTAAACTATATATACATAAATTAAAAGTCATGGTAATTTGGCGATTAATCGCTAGAACCTAGCCGCACTACCTAGTGAGTTAGCAAAGCGACGACTGGCCGAGTTCGCCTGACGCACTATCGGGATTTCATGCCTTATTTAGTTTCAATAATGGAACCGCTCTATCGTGCTCCTCACTTGCGATTAGAGCCGGCATTTAGTTTATGCGTTATCGTCTGTGGATTCTGTTCAATCTGGATGTGATGTAAAGAGACCGCTAACGATTCTGTGCATGGTATCTCCACTCTTTGTTGCCGTCGCAATCGGTCCCTGCACTCCTAACTTCCGGAGATGTAAGCTACTGTGTAGGTTCCTATCATACCGTTTTCTAAATTTTGAAGGAACTAATAACTTTGCATTTTCTTCACCAGATTATGAAAAATCTAAGATATAAAACTATTTTTTTTGATAAATTTTTGAAATTACGAAAAGTAAATTAAAAAGAACTTACTCTAACGGTATACATAGCTACCATGTGCTCGACCGCACGAGGCGAGGCAAGCGCGACAAGTGTACAGTATGCTATAGTCCTTTCTCTGTGTCTAACGCAACGCTCTCACAGACACTTTGTGGTGGGGAGACACGCATGTGTATGTACAGTCTGCCGAGTGTCGGCAGACGCGCTAACAAATAAGTCTCGCGCATGCAGTGTAGTGTGTGGAAAGATTCACACATTCCAATACGCCTCCTTGAATTTTCAAAACAATATAAATGTCCATTCTGTATTTGGATAACTAAATTAATTTGAGTGCATTTCTGTTTTTTGTAAATATCGTTATATCCAAACTCTTAGTTAATATATCTGCCAAATTAAATTCCGACTCGATTTTTACAACACCAATAATGCCGTTCTCATAGTTTTCATTTATATAATGATATTGCACTTCGATGTACTTTGAATTCTTTGTGTAATTGCCAAATTTTACAATCGCTACTGCGCCTGAGTTATCTTGATACCGGTGGTCAACGGCCACGCCTGGTTAGCCTTTTGGAGATGCATGGTTTTGGTCCCAGTGGTGAGCGGTTACTGGATAGCCTTTTGGAGAAATACGCTTTTGGCGCCGGTGTTCAACGGCCACGTCTGGTTAGCCTTTTTGGAGAGACACATGCACTTGGCGCCGGTGGTCAACGGCCACGTCTGGTTAGCCTTTTGGAGTTGCATACTTTTGGTCCCGGTGGTGAGCGGTCACTGGGTAGCCTTTTGGAGAAACACGTTTTTGATACCGATGGTCCGGTTAGCTCTTTGGAAATGAGCAAAATAAATCTTAGCAACATTTACTTGGACGACTCAACACCTTTAATATCCCGTAAACGTACTAATGACTCGGACAATAGTAATGCGAAAAGATTACGAACGGATTTAACTACTAGTAACGATGTTAATAATCAATTCGATGAAGAAATTGCTTACAAAATAGTCTCGGTAAATTTATGTGAACCATGGCCTTTACCCGACTCTGTTGTCGATAAGGATGTTTATCGCGTTTTAACAATAGAATGAGAAGTGATAATATAGCTCATTTTATGTCAGTAGATTGTGAGATTTCCACCCCTGTAGGTCAGCAATTAGTCGATCTAGGGATGATAAACATTAACGGGCTCCGTGAGCAAAATATCGGAATAGGCGCGATTGTCCGGACAGAACTTGACAATAAGAAAATTATTTACTCCCTTTTTATAAAAGAAAAGACAATCGACATACCCGCCGTCACTATCGTAGTCGAATGTCTCACTTCACTTAAGAACGCTATGATTAAGGAAGGAATAGAATCAGTCAGTATAGCAAAAACCGCGGATGGATTAGAGAAAATACATTGGTTACCAATCGAATTTTCGTTAAGAAATAGATGGAAAGAGGGAAACTTAAAGATCACTATATAATGTACTGGGGAAGTTACCATACCGCCGCCCGAGAACCGATTAACTATTATTAACGAAGCTCATGATTCCGTGATAGGAGGCCACAAAGGTGTTTTTAAAACGTATCGACGCATCCGCGATCATGTGAACATGTGAAGAGTGTCAGAAAAGAAAATTAGTCCGCGTAAAAACCGAGCAACTAATGAAAATCACCAACATCCCCACTAGAGCCTTTGAGGTGTTGGAGATGGACATTGTGGGCCCTTTACCTGTTACAGTCGCTGGAAATAAACATATTTTAACATTATAATGCAATTTAACTAAATTTTAATATTCTGATGCTCTTCCTATTCCTGATATAACCGCTGAAATGGTAGCAACCGCATTGATACATGACTTTATAACTAGATTCGGTTGCCCGGAAACCATCAAAACCGATCAGGGAAGTAATTTTCAAAGTAAGTTACTTCAGAAGGTAGCTAAATTGTTTAAAATAAAACAAATGCGTTCCACGTCATTCTACCCACAAACTATCGGATCATTAGAACGAAGTCATCATTCATTAGTAGAGTATTTGAAAATGTACACCGAAAAAAACGACTGGGATTCGTAGATTAAAATGGCCATGTTCTCTTATATAAATACTTCAATTCATTCGGCTCACGGGTTTACTCCTCACGAGTTAGTTTTTGGACAAAAAGCGCGACTACCCTCCGAATTTACGACGAAAACCTTGGATAAAACCTACGAAATGTATCTGGATGAATTAATATTTAAACTTAACGATACACAAAGAATGACAAACACGCGTTTACTAGAAGCTTATAAGGAACGATCAAAACGCCACTATGATCAGAAATTAAACATAAAGAATTTTAAAGTAGGAGAGGAAGTGTACTTACTAAAGGAACCTCAAGTCGGTAAATTTGATGAACAGTACGCTGGGCGGTACAAAATATTAGAATTAATCGGTGATAGAAACGCGAAAATAGATTTAGGAAATGATCGAACGAAAACAGTCCACCTGGACAAGTTAAAACATGCATGTTTGCGACCTAATTAAAATATTATAATCTTATCTTACTCAATCATTGTATGCTCGCGATTTAAAAATAATTCATGTAACTTGTTTGTAAATCAATTAATAAATAAAGGAAATAAATAATAACAAGGGTCGCAGGAGGGATGGTCAGGGCTGGCAGTAAAGTTACAATTCAGAATGTTCAGTAACAATGTTGTTTGTTTGTTTGTTTGTGTGTGCCCTGGACATGGGAAACCGGAAGTACGCCTGATACATTGTATCAGGCTGGGTCCCGGGGAGCCATAGGAAGCATCTCACGGAAGGGAGCGATGGCAGGGGCTCCCTTCAACCCTTCAAACTTAAGTTATGTAGAATTAAAACCGCGCTCCATAATAAATTTTCAACTTAAAATTTAAAAGCATTTAACTCATATACCTTTAAAATTTCAATAAATCGTAAGTACGCCGATTAAAAATTCAAGTTGATAAAAGCCCGAACCATGGATTCGTGTTTTAAAAGAAGGGGAGGATTGTTATGAACTGCGTTCGCATGGACGAGTAGCAGAATATTTAGGATCGTTCTACAATGATAATTTATTGTTTAAACTCGCTTCGCTCGTGCGAAAAACGTCACATGAAGTAAATCATCACCTTCCGCACCAGTGTCGAAATGTACTATTTATTAAGTAAATTGTTATACTAAATTACATATTGTTATTTAATAATAAGTAATAAAATTATAATGTTAAATAAACGTATTTATTAATTTTTAATAAATAAAAAACTTCCAAATTTTTTGTATTTTCTGAACTACTCTCGATATTAACTTTTTTATCTACAGAAAAAGCTGGAATCTTTAATAATTTTACGGCAAATGTAAGTAGCTAGTTTCCCTAGTGGAAATCATTTTTGTGAATAACTGAAAATAACTGTAAATAACTGTAAATAACTGAAAATAATTGAAAATAACTGTAAATAACTGAAAATAATTGTTTGGTTTGAGACGTAACTAACGGTTATTTTCAGTTATTTTCAGTTATTTTCAGTTATTTTCAGTTATTTACAGAGTTATTTTCTGTTATTTTCAGTTATTTTCAGTTATTAGCAGTTATTTTCAGTTTTTTACAGTTATTTACAGTTATTTACAATTTTGTTGATGGAAAATAAAATTGTCATTATAATGAAAAAATTAAATGTGTATATCAGCAAATATCTGTTAATAACTGTAAATAACTGAAAATAACTGAAAATAACTGAAAATAACTGAAAATAACTGAAAATAATTGAAAATAACTGAAAATAACTGTTAATAACTGAAAATAACTGAAAATAACTGAAAATAACTGTAAATAACAGAAAATAATTGTTAATAGCAGTTGTCAGTACTTTTATTTCTACAGTTATTATTTTATAAAATTGTAAATAACGGAAAATATCTGTAAATAACTGAAAATAACTGAAAATAACTGAAAATAATTGTTATTTACGTCTCAAACCAAACAATTATTTTCAGTTATTTTCAGTTATTATCAGATATTCACAAAAATGATTTCCACTAGGGTTTGTGTGCTTTTTTCCAGTTGCCTTCCAAAACGTTTGATAAGAATAATTTTTTTTTGACAATATTTCAAATATGTCACTGTTATCTTGATAGTCAAAAAAACTTATCATTTCATCTTCATCCAATCTATCAATAACGAAAAGGATCCATTTATCTCCAAAATTAAGAATTGTTAATGCATTTCTTCCTCTGTACGTTGGATGAAAAAAATTTGCAGCTATTGTTGCTATAGAACTAAAAACTCTCGTAAGAGTTTTTCTTCTATTATTGTTTTACAATTCAGCTTATTGGCAATGCTTGACAAATTAATCCAATGTGAAGGTACGTTGGTGGACAACAGGTAGGCCACACATAAAATTATTAATCAAATAATTTCTGATTCTAAGTAGGAAGGGGAAGAGAGTTCTATGCAAAAACGTGAGGACACACGATCTAGAAAAACGTTTACGTTCATTTTTCCCCTTACTTTAAGGTTATATTAATTACTATTAATTTAAAAAATTCTTTCGTTTCATTCCAACGTTGCAAACTTCAGACTCATAGAAAAATATGTAACATTAAGGAGAAAAGCAAATTAATTGCAGTTGATTTATCATTTTAATTTTTTATATTTATTTTTCAATAAATCTATATCGCAAAGGATTCTATTAAAATATTTACTTATTTAATTTTTAAATTTCGCGCGTTTTTAATTGATTACGACGTTTGCGATGTCTGCGACACCATTGCGACATATTATACGCGTCGCAATGATTCATACGCGTATGATGTCGCAAATTGTTTATACGCGTCATTTACCCACCACTGGCTCATGACTGCGCGACCCGCGGGCCGCGAACCTCACCGAATACGAAGAACTGTGCTGCGATCGAACTGCGTGATGTATACTGTAACGTCCGTGTTACAATGTCGCGAAAACGATAAAGTTAACGCGATAAATGTTCCAGTTTCGGTTTACGCCTACACGTAATAACCACGGGAGTAGGAACGCGTGAAAATAGTTAATCGGACAGGTAAATTAAACAATGATAATTCGCGATACTAATTAAGCGGCAAGCGACAGCGTCAGCGAACAATTAGAGTGACAGAGAAAGGATAGCGATCTACAGAGTTACTTACTTTGGGGCGGTTGCGGTTGTCTCGATCTCTCAGTTAGCCCTCGGCAGTCTCAGGACCCAAACGCAGCGGGCGATTCAAATGGCAGAAGGACAGGATTGTGTAAATAAAGTAACACTCAAAAATGCAATTATGTGATGTTTATTAATTGCATAAAGTTACGTTAAAACTGTTACACACTGATTGTAGTCGAGATATAATATCAACAATTATTCGCGAGACTACAATCAGAGAAGCTTGACAAATATTTTAAGTTAATTCCACACGAAAATATTCTAAGTCAATTATACTCGAAATTATTCTAAGTAAATTCTACTCGAAATTATTCTAAGTAAATTCTGCTCGAAAATATTCTAAGTTAATTCTGCTCGAAAATATTCTAAGTCAGAATACAAAATGTCGGAAATTATTCTAAGTCCAATTGTTACAATTAAATAGTCGTCGGTCAAGGGCTTCGCCCTTCGAAACAAAAAGAACAAAAGCTTCTGCTCGAGTGGAGGCGCGTCGCGGCTTTTATACCCGCGCATGTATCTAGGGCAGATGCAAAGGTAAGGGAGTGTAGGGTATCTCATCTTTTGCATGGGGTGGCAAGGACGCGGGTGAGGAACTCGGGTTCGAATGTGGCGCTGCCAAGGACAAGGGTTGGATCGATAGGCGGTACGAATACGGGTAAGGTAGGATTCGTTACCATGCGAACTGTGGCTCACGTAGGTAACCCAGTTGCTACCATGTGGCGCCACTGACAGGAAAGAGGACTCATGGTAACATGAAGGAAAAAAGGTTGTAGGGTGGTAAGGATAGATGGTAGCATGGGTGTCCAAAGTAGCGGTCAGTCGTGCTCGACGTGACAATACGAATATATACGAAGCTCACAGGCACAGCGGATAGCCACACGCGGGGACGCGCGTTTGCACGCTGCAACTCTGCAAGAGAGCAATTACATTTATACCTACCTACACTCAGGCTCCGTTCTTTTTTGAATACGTGGTGTCTGTGCATATATATACATGTGTGTGCGCGACTGAGTCGTCGCCGTCGTCCATTATCACAGCTTACGTATATAAGCTGTCAAACCCGATCCGGCTTTGTACTTCTCAACCTACTTGTAACATTTTCGCGGAAAATGTTACCTGTGGGTGAGCGTCATCAGAGAAAATTTGGAGTGTGACGCCACAATCCAGCGTTGGCAACGCTTTGGAATAATTGTCGGTGATATTTATTTATTGGCCAGAAGAGTCGGTGACAAAAAAAACGTAGTCGACTTAATCAGTGTCAAGAGTTCACGTGTGACGTGCAATCCTTGACCTCTGTCAGCTGATTACAAAATCAACTTCTCTGATTGTCGAGTTGTTTGACTAAGTATGGATATTTCAATTTTTTTCTGTAATTTGTAAAGCATTGCATTGTACATTTCTGACATTTTTGTGTATGTGTCTGCGCTGAATCGTAAAAAAAAGCGTATCATTAGTCACAAAAATTTAATTTTTTTTTTTACTATAACAGATGTTTTTATTATTTTTTAGCTATGGATTCAGTGCATTATACAAGTAATGCATTTGCATCATTGCAGAGGGATGTCTTGCAATTTATTCAGAACAAAATTTTTGTTGGAAGATACACAGAAAAGAGATATGTGGAATCACTTGAAGCTTATAGGTACAATATTATTAGTATGCTTCTTTAAATATCATTTAAAATTAGTTTTTTTTTACTCAATTTTTTGATTGCATAGGGATATTATTGTTATTGATGCAAATGAAGAAATAGTTCCAAAGTTAATACAGACTAAAAAGAAATTAGGAGAGTATAGCCACAACAAGTGGATTGGCATTTCAGGTATAATATAACATTTAAATAAAATTAAAAAGCAAAGGAAGTCTTTCATTAACAAACTAATATTCAATTGTTAGATGACCCTCAAAATCCTGTATCAGGTGATTGCCTTTTGTGGGTACAGTTAAGTGACATTCCTATTGGTAAGCATTGGTTTCAAATGACTGCAATTAGGTTTGAGGGAGTCGAAATTATTTTAGAAATTCAACACATCCAGCCTTTTCGTTCTCCTGAAAAAAGTTTCATTGGAGATGATCCAGATTTTCCCACATTTAATCCAAAAGAGGTAAATATTGTATTTTATTATTATTTGCAATTTTGCCTCAATAGCTTTTATTGCAATAAAAATTTTTATTTTCAGATTTTTACATATCAGAATTTCTGTGAAGCTATGAAATTTTTAACAATTTTAACTATGGCCTTTTTCACTTTTGCTGTTGAGGCTGTCCGGTATCTAGGAGAGTACAGCATAAAGTTAGGCTATGTGATAATACACTTTATAGATGTTTCTACGCCTATATGGCTAGGTGCATTTGATTTTATGGCAAAATGTATGTGGGGAATGTATTGGCTTATTTATGTATTGATTAGAGGCAATGCTAATACTCCTGCTATACCTGGTGCACTCATGAATCAAAGACAAATGGGACGTGAACAAGCTTATAGAGCAATAGAATACAGGCAAAGAGAAAATCAAAAATCAAGACAGAGTTTCCAAAGTACACAAGATTGGAACAATTACCAAAGACAAGAGTTTTTCAAATAAATATGTTGAATATATTATTTAGTATATTAATATATTATCAAATGTATTAATATATTGTTAAATTGTAAAAAAAAAATTGTCAACATTTATAAATGTTGATTTTATATGAATATGCTAACTTTTATACTTGCCGGGATTCTTACAAACTATTTTTAATAAAAATTATTTTAAAAACACTTGCAAAGCTGTATATATAAATGGCAAAAAAAAATGCAATACGATTTTCCCTTATAATGAAAACTTTAATGAAAATCAATTAGCAAATCATCCAAATATACACTTTATGATGCTTTTCCATACTTGAAAATAGATTAATATAGCTTGTATCGAATACAAGGCTTATTTAGAGGAATGATACATTATTGTGATGACTACTCCGAGTAACAGGGTAATCTAAAGCTTTTGTGTTTCCTTCAGTCTGCTGGGAGTTCATGCCTTTGTGATACCAATAACACCACATGCAAGACGTGCACCTGCATTGCCAGTGGTCTTGCTCAGCTCATGACCTCCCTTGCCCAAGTCATCAGGATCAGCATGGACCTAAAAAATTCACATTCAAGATTTTTACATTCATATTAATGCATCATGTTAAGTAGGAAAGAGTTATTAAAGATTCTGAATCAGTGGTTTTTTCTACTAAAATTAGTTTTTCATTCACAATATTAGAAATGCAAACTAAACAGATTGTAGCATAAGCTACATACGTAAAAGATACAGTTTTTGTTCCAACCATTTTTGAACAGTGATAACTAATTTACTAAACGGAAAGTTTTTTTTATCTGTAAAACTGATATACTTCCTAGAAGTTAAAGTACTTAAACGATATGCAAAATAAAAAAATTTCATTTGCACCCAGGTGGAAATAAAACTTAGTAAATAATGATTAATAAGAATATAGAATTTTTTATAATTTTTAAAAAAAGTTTGTAACTGTTAATAACTGTTTATAAAGGTAGGATTTGAGACTACAGTAACAGTTTATAAAAGTTATCAACTGTTTTTTTCTGTTATGAAGAGCTAAAAATAGTTCATAACAGTAATAAACTTTTATTTACGTTTTTGAGCCACTGCGCATAACCATAAAATCAATCTATAAAAAGTTATCTGTTATAAACTTTTTTTATTTAATAATAATAGTTATTGATAGTTTCAAAAAGTTTATTAATTATTCATTTTTTGTAAGAAAGAAATTTTATTAATATGGATATTCTAAAATACAAATAATTATAAATTTCAATTAGTACAAATTAGTAAACATTCGTAAAAGTTATTATCAGTTATTAACTTTTTTTACTGATCAAAAATTCAAATTTTTACGACGATCCAAAAAACTTATAAAAGTAAATAACTATTTATAACAGTTTTAAACTTTTATAAAAGTCTCAAATCCTGACTTTATAATCTGCTAATATTAGTTATAAACTTTTTTGAACTTTTATTATAAAAGATCATTTCCGCTTGGGCAAGAAAAATTATCTAAAACTTGGCTACACAACTCAACTTGCAATCCACTCAACAATCATAAATTCCGATATAACAAAAAAACAATCATTTATGATTGAGGAAAACCACAATATTCTAGAATAAACTATCCTTAAAAGTAAGTATATGTGTGTAAACCACTTCCTTTCCTCTCTATCAAAACATGACTCTCACATTTCGAATAACACCGACTCACCACTAAAGTTCTGCCGATGATGTTATTGAGACCCTGCAGTTGAATCTGCTTATCTGTGATGGTGACCTTGGCGATGCCATCGGCGCCGGCCTCGACGTTGCCCAGGTCGCCGACGTGACGCACGGTGTCGGTGGGTCCACCGTGCTCCTTGCCAAGAGGATTGAAGTGCGCGCCGGCACTCGTGCAACCTGTCCACGTACATAACGCGATTCGGTTACATAAATGCCGCGGGGATGAGGTAGATAGGAAGGCTATACACACACACACACACACACACACACACACACACACACACACACACACACACACACACACACACGCGCGCGCGCACACACACACACACACACACTCTTACCGTTGGTGTTGTCGCCGAATTCATGCACATGGAAGCCGTGCTTGCCCTGCTTCAGGCCGGATACTTCGCCAGTGACCTTGACTGGGTCGCACTCGCTCTACAATAAATAAATAAGAAGGCGTTTGAGTATCACCTTGAAGGGCGGCAGACGCCGGTAGCAACGATGCAAGTACGATATACTCACGGCCTGCTCGAAGAACAGCGTTCCCTTGGCATCACCCTGGAGCACACACACGGCCTTCAACATTATGCTAGTAATAAGCTCTGATTAACGACTGCGACAAGTGAAGGCGAACCGACCGTCGTCTACTGCGAAAGTGCGAAGAGTGAGAAAAAAAACAATATCGAGAGGCTCTATATGCTGAATCACGAGTGTTGTGCCGTGTGAACAACTCTATACCAGGGTTGCCAGACTGTCTCCAACTTGTATCGCCATCTATTCAGAGAGAAATCGCCAAAAGCCTCCAACTTTAAATTAAAAATCGCCAAAAATATCTCCACAATATAGACTTGTAAATACCGTTGTTATTTAGTTCTACGTAAACAAAAAAATGTTTTTTTAACAAAAAATCATAACCTTTAAATCTACCCGGTCAAAAATATCCAGTTGGGAAATCCAACTGGATTTTCCAAGAGGGAAATCCAGCTGGGGAAGAGTGGATTCCAGCTGGATTTTGGTGGATTTCCCGTCGGATTCCCAGTTGATGATACCAAATATTCCCACTCATTTTTAACTGGATATTTAAGTGGATTCCCACCTAGATATAACAGGATTCCTATGCATTATTAACTGGATTTCCATTGAATAGAAAAGCGAAAGTTAGATGGATTCCCATCTATATTAAACTGGATTTTTACATGGATTTCCGCCGTCACGCTGGGATTCCCATTTATTATTAAGTAGAATTTTGAGTGGATTCCCATTTAATAGAAATGCGAAAGTTAGGTGGATTCCCACCAACATTTAACTGGATTTTTACATGGATTTCCGCCTTCGCCCAGGAATTCCCATTTATTATAAGTGGATTTCCATTTAATCCAGTTAAAAATGGGTGGGAATATTTGATATCATCAACTGGGAATCCGACTGGAAATCCACCAAAATCCAGCTGGAATCCACTCTTCCCCAGCTGGATTTCCCTCTTGGAAAATCCAGTTGGATTTCCCAACTGGATATTTTTGACCGGGTATACTTGGAGAAAGCAGGTGTTAGGACTGTTAGGTTACATATTCTAATAACATAAGAAAATTGAGTTTCTATATAAAATTAAAAGATTTCTCTCAAACCAAATAATAAAAAAATATTAAATTTTTTAAAGGAAACATTAGCAAGTGGCAATTTTTAATTTTTTAAAAATATTGTTTGTTACTTATTAAAATAATTAAATGATTTGGCTTCTCCTCACTTTCTTTAGTTTTTCCTTTTGTGGTTTTCGAATTTTTTGACGCCATTGCACTTTTTAAAATCTATAATCAGTCCACACTCGAGTAAAAAGCTCTGCACTGGGAAAGTAAGAAGTAAGAACACGTATCTTCCTGTCTTTGTTCAACACCATGTGTTAAAGAAAGATAGACAGAGACATGTTTCCAATTATAAACTCGGGGTGGCGCTGTATTACCGTAAAGAGATGCTGGGATTGGCCGATGTGCCAGCGGCGTGAAACGCATACATACATCCAGACGTCCTCCGACTTTCAAAATATAGGTATAAACAGTAGGAAGGGCGGGACTACAGGAGTTAGGATTTTGGGAAGCGATAGCGCGGCGCGTGCTCCCGTGTTGATAAAGTGCGCGCGTCATAAAACATTGGCGCAACGGCGCGGAGGTTCGGCGCGCGCTCTGCTATATATATAGGTATACCTTATAAACGGGAGAGTGCGCGCGCCGTTGCGCTTGAGCGTGGATTGAAGAGAGCAAGAGTTTTCCTTAAAATCGCCAAAAAGAGCAAGAGCTTGTTTAAAATCGCCTAAAAATCGCCAACGCCAAACCATAAAAATCAGTCGCCATTGGTATCTGGAAATCGCCAATTTGGCGACAAATCGCCAAATCTGGCAACCCTGCTCTATACTATACTATACGTCGCCGCCAAGCAAGCTCCTCCCGTCGATTACAGGCGAGATTGCAAGAATGGTGGGACTGTGCTGTGGGAGAGAGAAAATGCGCGCCTACCGCGATTCGCGAATCGGCGCCGGTAGTCGATTCGCGAAAAAAATTACAACTCGCGGCATCTATCGGTGTAATAATCCTGCTTTATCGGTAGGAGATGTCGTTGAGGTTGCCTCTTGGAGTTTACAGTGTACCGGGCGATGGCGACGCCGCACTTTCCGGTACACCTCGTCGAGCGACGTATGCCACGACAAGAGTGTACGCGTGCGGGTGTAAAAAGCTAACATCTCTCCGTTTCGCGAAGCCGCCAGCTGCAGCTGCCGCTAGGTAATCTACTACACCCTGGCCACCTTCAACCTGCGACGGTTGCCAAACGTTCTTAGTGTTATAACGCGAAAACTTCAACTACTTACCAAGTAACCCATGTGTTTACTAACGCGAGCGTGTGTGTTTGTGTCTGTGTTCGCAGGCCAGCAGCGAAGAGAACAAAATGAACATCGAGAACGGAGAAGACGAGTCGCATAAGGAGTTGGTGGATGATCACCAGCTCCACAACGACTCCACGGAAGCCAAAGCGCATTTCATTGCGCCGATCGTCCCATACAATCCGGACGGATGGGGACCCTGCGAATTGCCCGAGCAATTCAAGGACATGCCGTACCAGCCGTTCTCAAAAGGAGACCGCATTGGCAAGGTGGGCATGGAGAGAGTTGTTTGGGAATAGGGTTGTCAATGGGCTGTGGGGGTGAGAATTAGAACGATAGACTTCGACTGTTGTGGGTTGATTTCTGTCTGGGGTCTAGTCTTGTACAGTTTAAGGTGGCTCTGGCGTTTTTTTTATAACATAAGAATCAAAAAATAAAAATTCTAATCGAAAGTTGAAATTCCAAGCTATTTAATGGATTGTGTCCCAAATAAGGTCACCAGCTAAATGAAAAAGGAAAAAATGTTGAAATTTGTTGAAATTCGTACTTTTAATACAGGCTCTTATGCGAGAAGAACAATTTTTAAATATTAATTTTCCTGTTGTGAGTTGAAAACACATAAGTTCTTCAAAAATAAACGTGTAAATAATTGTTTATTATCTATAGTTTACAATGATGTGTTGAAAACTATCACCAACCAAATTTTCAAGAAATCTTTGTGCATAAAATAAATAACCGTTCTTCCTATATATAACATACACTAGCAGGGTTGTAGCATTTGACCAGTATTAATGAATAACTTTCTTATTTTTTAACATTGCAGGGTGCTCAAATGGTTAAGAATACCTTACAACTTGTCATTAACTAAATGATATTACAATTTCGTCAATTCTCTAAGTAAAAATGCAATGCACCCTAAAAGCCCCCCAATGATACCGCACAGTGCGCCAGAACCACCTTAAGGATCATTTTCGTACAGCTGTTTTGTAGATTGGTAAGGTTTTATAATTTTTCCAGACTAAAGGTATTTGCATAAAAGATGTATGGATTGTCATATTTTAACTGATTATAATTGAGGGATGCTTTTTTTTTAAGGAATTATAAGTGTTTACACAGTGAGTCATATTATTAAATAATCGGCAACCTTTTTATCAAAGAAAACTTTTTATCTGAATTTATTGGTATGTTGTTAATTAATTTTTCTATTCTTTTGACAGATTGCTGACTGGACTGGTCCAGCCTTCCAAGATAAGAAGTTTGCAAGTAAGTATTCTGTTATGTTTATTCAGTTAATGTATGTAATTGATATTTTTAATAATTCAATCAAAAGTGAATTCAATTAATGCTTATTTTTGCTTTATTCAGCTTTGGATTCTAATAGAAATATTTGAAATATTTGTTCCAAAGTAACTTTAATAATTTGTAGATATTATAGAATGTTGGCTGATTCAATGTATTTGAAATTTTAGAATAGTTTAAGAATAGAAAAAACAAACCATAGGTTAGAGGTGACATTGAAAACGTACACTAAACTCCAAAAACTCTTTCAGACAAATATGCTTCGGCATTTGGCGCTGGCTCACAATATGCCTATTACCACGACGAGGACGAGTCGACGTTCCACTTAGTGGATACCACCCGTGTCCAGAAGCCGCCGTACCAGCGTGGCCGTTTCGGCCGTCAGAATCAGCGAATGCGTGGTCGCGGTGGTCGCGGCGGTGGCATGAGCCAGATGCAGGCTCTCGGCAAGCTTAAACTACGTGAGAGAGATCGCAAAGGGCAGACGAAGCGCTGGGGTCGCCAGCAGGGCTTCAGGAACAACAAGAACCAGCCGCCGATCAAGATCCGCGACGCTTCCGTCACGGTCAGACCCGACTGGGTTACTATCGAGGAGATGGATTTCCCACGGCTCAGCAAGCTTACGCTGCCTAATGTCAAGGAAGGCGAAGACATTGCGAAGTGTGGCGCGTTGGAATTTTACGATAAATCGTACGACCGGATAAACGTGAAGAACGAGAAGCCTTTACAGAGGATAGATCGTATCTTCCACACTGTCACGACTACCGATGACCCCGTCATTCGCAAGTTGTCCAAAACAGAAGGAAATGTCTATGCGACCGATGCTATATTGGCCACCATCATGTGCTGCACGCGCAGTAATTATTCATGGGACATTGTAATAGAGAAGATTGGCAACAAGCTATTCTTTGATAAACGTGACAACACGGAGTTCGATTTGCTCACCGTGAACGAGACGAGCGTGGAACCGCCGCAGGACGACGGCAACTCGCTTAACTCCCCTAGGAATCTGGCTCTGGAAGCTACTTTCATAAATCATAATTTTTCGCAGCAAGTATTAAAATCGAGTGAGGCGCGCTTCAAATTCGACGAGCCGAACCCCTTCATCTCCGAAGAGGAGGAGGGTGAGGTTGCAAGCGTCGCCTACCGCTACCGCAAGTGGGACCTGAACAATGGCATAATTCTGATCGCCCGTTGCGAGCACGACGCCGTCATGCAGGGTCCGAACAACGAGACGCAATTCCTCACCATCAAGGCCCTCAACGAGTGGGACTCGAAGTTGGCTAACGGCGTCGAGTGGCGTCGCAAGCTCGACACTCAGCGAGGGGCTGTTCTCGCCAACGAGCTGCGCAACAACGCCTGCAAGCTCGCCAAGTGGACGGTACAAGCACTGCTCGCCGGCTCGGATCAGCTGAAGTTCGGTTACGTCTCGCGTGCCAGCGTGCGTGACTCCAGCAAGCACGTAATCCTTGAGACGCAGCAGTACAAGCCCAACGAGTTCGCCAACCAAATAAATTTGAATATGGACAACGCATGGGGCATACTGCGCTGCATCATTGATATATGTATGAAACAGGATGACGGCAAATATCTGATTATGAAAGATCCGAATAAACCCATGATCCGTCTTTACGACATACCGGATAATACTTTCGAGAGCGAGGGAGAGGAGGAAGAGGACGACGACGACGAGCAAGTGAAAGATGTCTTCCAGAGTTAAAAGACATACGTTGAATTATTTTTCATAAAAAAAAAAACGAATATACAAAGAATATATATATATATATATATATATATATATATATATATATATATATATATATATATATATATATATATATATATATATATATATATATATATATATATATATATATATATATATATATATATATATATATATATATATATATATATATATATATATATATATATATATATATATATATATATATATATATATATAATTTGTTGTTCGTTCGATTTTTTCATTTTGTAAGCTTTACTTTTCTATCCTTTGATTTTAACTTTTATACAGAAGCAAAGCTTGCACAAGTGGAGATAAGGAAAGTACGCGTTGATGGAGACGAATAAAGAGAATTGTATTAATAATCGTAACCATGCATTTTATTGACTACATATATAAACCTAATCATATGTATATATAAACATAAAATCCATCACTTCGCACCGCCACCTAATTCTTTAATCACAAACTTTATCTTCTTGATAGCAGCGAGCGTGAGCTGGTCCGTCACCTCGTAATACAGCACGAACCTCGCCAGCTCGTTCGTCAGAGCGAGCCCCCTCACTAGCACCCTGTCGTCATCCACACCTTCGTCCCGCACCTCCTGCAACCTGAACACGAAATCTCTCGCCGTTATAGTCGGCGAGTTCACCGTCACCATCACCATGTTCGTCTGCGTGGTGCTCAGATCGACGGAGAATATCGTCGAATTCATGTCGTTGATCGCAGTGGCTATATCCCTGGCTCTCCTATGGTCGTCCTTCAACAGAGGCACTATCTCGTCGAGAGCCACCAAACCCGCAGCGGCGAGGACGCCCACCTGTCTCATACCACCGCCGAGGACTTTCCTGGCTCGCCTGGCTTTGTGTATGAAGTCCTTTGATCCGCACAGTACGGAGCCTGCCGGCGCGCCTAGACCTTTGCTCAGACAGAACGTCACCGAGTCGAATTTCTCGACGATTTTGTCCACTGGTCGACCAGAGCCGATAGACGCGTTCCATAGCCTCGCGCCGTCCATGTGCATCTTCAGCTTGTGTTTGCAAGCTACCTCGGCCAGCTGATCGATCCACTGCTGCGGCAGGATTTTCCCGTTGATAGTGTTCTCCACGCAGACGAGCTTCGACACGGGCTCGTGCTGACGATCGCTCTTCATTTTGCTTTCAAGTTTCTTTAGGTCGTAGGTGCCGTCTGGGTTGTTTGGCAAAGGGCAGACGGTGACGCCGCCGATCTGAGCCGCGCCGCCTTGCTCGTGCAGTACGATGTGCGAGTCCTCGCCACAGTAGGCCTCGCTGCCGCGCACGTCGCAGTGGTTCAACACTGAAAATTTTGTTTCAGTTTTATTGTATATTGATTTTATCTTGTAAACTATATGTGTCGGTCACCAATTGAGAATTATGGAGGTTTATTAGTTCAATTATGGGTATTCCTTTTATGACAATGAAAATTTTATTTCACTACTTTGGTAAGTAACCACCCAATACCGAAATAAAGAATATCCGTCATTTTCGAATCTCGATTAGTGATTCACTTATCATTTCATCAATAGTAGAGTTTTTCACTATTTTAAATTTAAAACGTAAGTAATCTTTAATATGTATATGTAGGTAGTAAAATGTACTATTTTGTTTTTACTTTTCTTTTCAGTAAACCGTTGACGTTATAATTATTGAGAACGAATGTTTCGATAACAATGTGTTGAGAAATGGTATTTACACAACTGAAAATGCAGATTAAATTTGCAAAAACTTTAGTTCTTTATCAATTGAATTGGTCACGGGATTCAGAAATTGAGTTGATAAAACGTTAATGCACTCGAGTGTTAATGTAATACCGAACTATTCTCCCAATTAAATTTTGGCATATCAATCGATGTTTTACATTATTCGCTAAATTCAACAAATCAAAAAATGAATCCCGCTATATCAAGGTCAAGTTAACCAGCTGCAACTATTGCATTACAAAAGATTAGATGCGTTGGGTAACCGAGCGCTTCAACTAAAGATAAACTATTGAACTAAGAAAAATAAAACTCGTTATAAAAACCACAATTCAAATTTTCCGTACCAGAAATCAAATTGCCCATAGTACCGGAGGTCACGAAAATCGCTGCCTCCTTGCCAAGAAGTTTCGCCGCCTTCTCTTCAAGCTCTAAAACAAAACAAAAAATCAAATTATTTTTATTTTTAACACCAACCATATGAATCACCAAAACCCACTTACTTTTCACAGTAGGATCCTCGTTAAAGACATCGTCACCGAGCTCTGCTTCAGCCATCGCCCTGCGCATCTTCGGCGTCGGCTTGGAGATCGTGTCACTGCGCAGGTCAACCACCAGCGCCTATTTACAATCACACCATATCCTTACCATATAATTTGAAGAAAAAAAAACCCATTCGTATAACATGTACTCACATTCTTCTCCTGCGCATGCCGGTGCACATCCTCGCTCGACTTGTGTCCGTACGACATGACGACGTCCGCGCGATCGGCTCGTAGCAACGACTGATCGCTCGCGCTGCTTTCGAATTGTAGCCCGTATTATGTATGCGTAATGTGTGCCGTGGTTAATGAACTGCGATATCGTCTTGCAATATAATTCTACGATAACGAACGCGCGGTACACCGGAATTGACGGAGATAAGACGCGCACAATACGTGTGCAGCGCATATACGGAGAGCTAGCGGAAGTCTCCGCTTGATTCGTCTATTAATGTGCTAACTCAATAAAGTACAGTGTCCAGTCAGATAGTCCCTCTCCCTAACTGTTCCCGCGCTCCGTGCAGTAAAGGACACCCGTCGGCATATGTGTTATACGCGCGCGTCAGATAACGCTCGTTATCATTGACCCTTTTCTGGTAGCAATGTATAACAATCCTCGTGCTTTCACTTTTGGTAAAAGTATGTACCCACATAGCCATACCTATACACACAAACATTCTTGTACGTACATTACGTAGGTACTCCCATTGGCACAGTCAGCGAACGTCATGAGCGCACGGCGCCGAATTAAAAATAGCTCGGGTTCGCGCGCGCTCGTTTCCCTTAAAAAAGCATATAATTTCAATAAGGCAAGGCCACGCTCGCGCGCGTCAATGATTCACTCGCCTTTCGTTTACTTGTGGGCTCTGTATAGGTATAACGCCGCATCACGCCGAAATTGGAGCACGTGCGCGAAAATCCCGGGCCTTATACGCGAGTGCGACGGTGGGTAAGGTAGGGATCTGACGGTCTCATTTCGTATGCGAGTATCACACGTATATATATATTTGGGGGGGGGGGGCGTTGGAATGCTGCTGCCTGTTGACGCGCCGGTTGTATGCCGTATGTTGCGCCATGTTGGCCGGGAGGTGTGGTGTGTACCGTCGGTGGGAGAAGCCGGGGTACGATGAGCCGCATGTTTTTTGGGGCGACCGTTTTGGAGTTTGAAAGATATGCGAGGATTTGGCGTTTTTTCCACGCGAGTCAGACGTATTTCGTACTGGTGATTCAAGCTTGTGGTTTTGACTATAATACTTTTACGGATGGGGTAGTACTTTTTAATGTAAATAATGTAAAATAAAAAATATAATTTCGAAGCTGTTTTGAAATATGAAAGCTTACTGTATCTGCTGTACAAAAATTTCGAGGACAAGTTAATACAATACTGATAAGTCAATATAAGTAATAAAAAATGTCAAAGAGAAATAAAAAAAATTTTATAGCAATTGCGACACGTGCACATTATAGTTCCGTCAATTCCTTTTGGAGTAAATCTGGAGTCACCTGTAAACGACTAATGATTGCATGATGTAACTCATTACGACAAAAAAAAAATAATAATAATAAAAGCGTACCTATTACGAGCAAATTTATGAATGCTCCGAAACACAAATTTTGTAAATGTGCCAAAACACGAAAATTCTCAAACCAATTAAGATGATGTTAAATACCGACATAATTTTCAAACATGGATATCTCATGAAAATACTAATAGAATCATCCAAAAAAAAAATCTGAGTATAGTATTAACATATACGGAGCGCTTGACAAACGTGTTTTTCCAAAAAAATGATGAGAATTTATTTAATTAAATAAAAACCGTACTGTCGGTAATTAGGAATCTGCAAGTGACCTACTTTTCAAACGAGCACAGCTAACGAAAATGCTAATAAATTCACTCAAAAAAATTCCTGCATATAGGGTTTATGTGTACGGAGCGCTTGACAAAATTTTTTTTCCGAATAGACGCTTGAATGTTGATTTAAAAAATATTGAAATTCACGGTTTCACATGGCCTTTCCCAAAACAATCGTTTCCTTTATTCAAGTATACCAGTAAATTAGACGTTCAACAATTTAAAAAAAACACACAAACACACACACAGGACATATATATTCAAAGTAAACAATTCCCTCGTGTATAAATGCTCATTATCCTTTTAAAGCGATTGCTGATAACATGGCAAGACGCCCACAAATCCTTCTATAAAAAGACAACAACTTCATCTATCGTCCAGCTCCTTATATAAAAACGCCACCTTGCCAAAAACACGCTCATTTCGTCATCCTCGCAAAACCCATACCATACCTATACACACGTATCGCGGCACAATCTCGAGTCGCCAAACCAATGAAACTCTCAAAAGCCCGCACAACACCTTCTTTTCCCCTGGACATCACCATATATCCACGAGAGCTCCGCGCACACGCGCAGGTACCTACTTACCCACACTTCATTCAAACCTGCCGCTCTCGCGCACGCGCACCGCCGCACACGTATACACCTTACACACTTGTACACTTATTTGCGATTTTCGCGGGTAGGAGAGAGCGAGCGAGCGGCAAGAGAGTAGGAGAGAGGAGTAGGCATGGCTGTCCGACGCCGCCGCCTGGAGTAGCAGTCGCGCTCGCGCAGACAGTGTGTGTTGTGTGTCGTAGGCCGCCGCGGCGCGCGAGACAGCCCGAGAAAGAGAGCGAAAAGACACGTCGCGCGTATATATATACATATATATATATATACATGTACAATCGAGAAAAAGAGCCGCCCCGTGTACGCTAAGTACAGTATATATACCCAACACACGCAGGCACAACGCGCCGAGAGCACAGAGAGAGAGAGAGAGCAGAGAGCGCGCTCGCGCCGCCCGACGGTCGTTGTCGTCTCTCCTCCTATATACTTATCTCTCTCCCTCTCTCTCTCGCTCCCGTGTGTTATACACGCGCCGCGAGAGGATATACGTCGTCGTGCCTCGTACCGTCGTCGCGCGGCGAAGCCCGGGTGTTGTCACCCCCGCGCGCATATATACACCTAGAGAGGGACCGCGGGTAGCAGCAGCCGCCGTTAAATCTCCGGCTGTGCGCAGAGACGAGACGTAAGTAAGTACATACAACAACAGCAGCAGCAGCCTCGAAGAGGAGGAAGAAGAAGGAGGCGGCGGCTACTACCTACTGCTGCTGAAGAGGTAGACTATATAACACGCATACACCCAGACGCGAACGTACGCGCGCGTAGTGCTGCTGCTGCTGCTGCGAGAGGAAGACTGCACGGTAGCCGCGACGACGGGCTATAGGAGGGTTCCCTAAGATGGCGGACGAGTCGAGGGTGGACCGCTCGGACCCGGAGCTGCGCATACTCTCGGTCGACCGCAACAACTTCAATGATCCGGCCACACAGGCAGAATGGACCCAGAAGAAGCTGGTGTGGGTACCCTCGGAGCAGCAGGGCTTCGTCTCGGCGAGCATCAAGGGGGAGCGTGGCGACGAGGTCGAGGTTGAGATCGTCGAGACCGGCAAGCGCGTGTTCGTCGCCCGGGATGACATACAGAAGATGAATCCGCCCAAGTTCGACAAGGCCGAGGATATGGCCGAGCTCACCTGCCTCAACGAGGCATCGGTGCTCCACAATCTCAAAGATAGATACTACTCCGGCCTCATCTACGTGAGTACACCACCACTACTGCTGCGTATGAATGTGTGTATACGTGTGTGTGTACCTACTGACATGTGTGTGTGTGTGTGTATATTAGGGCCAACCAGCTTCTCCCTCGCAAAACAAAGCGCGCTGTGCGAGTAAGTGAGTGTGAGTGTGAGAGAGATAGAGAGTGCAAGCGTGTGCGATGTGTAACGAACGAACGCGGGCTAGGCTCATGCTATATACTTAATACACCGCCGCCGTGGCCGCGCGGCGCTCGCGCAGGATCTAACCTAAAAAAAACCTGCCGCGGCGGCGTCGGCCCCCCCGTGCAACAGGTTAGCTTATAGCTAGCGGGCGTCGTCCCCAAGAGAGAGAGATATATAGAGAGAAGCTGCTTATCAGTGCGCTGTACGTTGGGCCTCTGCGCGTCTGACTCACACACACACACAGACACATACGTACAGACACACCTGGGCGGGAGGGAGAGAGAGAGAGAGGAAAGTCCTGCGCGCGGACGCCGCGACCTTTTCGGTTGGGAGAGGGAGAGAGCATAGATAAGATACGGGGGGGAAAGAGCGGAAACAATGAGAGTATAGCGAGAGAGCGTGGCATGTGTGTGGTTGTCTGTTGTAGGAGAGGAAGGTTTTCCTATGATGGCCGGTTTTAAAGGGTGTATGAATATGGCGAGTGGCCGTGAGGAAAGAATGTGTACGTTGAAACGAGGATTTCACGTTCGTGTAACTCTACTGCGAAACAGATGTGTTTAGGTTTTAATTGCTGGATTATGTTATCGTTGATATCAGGCGAAACCGGAGCAGCGAGGTTTGCTCCGAAATTTCAAATTCCAGAAAAAGTCGCGTTAGAATCGACCACGTTTCTATAAAGCTTGTTAGAGTCGAAAATCGCCTTGAGACTCGGCAAACATCGTACATAACTCCATCACGAATTTGCTCTCCCGACGATAAATTTCACCCATGATATCATCAATGACAGCATCGTCGATATTATATACTCTCCGCTCTTCACGATTTTTCTCTCCTTCTCCTTCGCCTCTCGTTTCCTTCTATTAACTATACCCCGCACGACTCCGAAAAAAGCGCCTTTCCTCAACACTTATAAACGCAACCGGCGCTGTTTACTCGCTTGTGGAAAACTCTTCGTCCCTCACGCGCAAAACACAATAGTAGCAGAAGAGATGCTATCGACGCCGCCGTCTGCTAAGAGCGTCCGAGCGATTTTCTCTCTCTCTCTCTCTCTCTCTCGGTGCATTACCCGCGCGTGGGTAATTGTTCAAGTACACAGCAAGCGAGTGTATTATAACGGGAGGAGACGACGACGACGATGATCAGCTGATTGCCGGTGTTGTACTTGAACTTGCGTGTGTATAGATCTTTCCTTCTTTTTTTTCCCCCTCACTTGTAGTACACGCGGTATCTCTAGCAGAGATAAGCCGCGCAGCGGAAATACGATAATAGGCGCAGCTCTCTCCCAGTTTGCGCGAAGGAGAATCTTAATTGCGCCGGCCGACTCCTCGTAAATACTGTAATTCACGTACAGCGCGGACACACATCTGCATCAGCATGTATATACGTGCATTCTTTACACGACGTTTTCGGTACGGCAATTTTTGCAACTCGATATACATTTGAGCTGCTGAAAAGAAATTCGCAATTATATTGGCGACGATAAAGCGGCGAATTTATATCGGCCGCGTTCGAGCGTGCAATTATTGCCCGCGGCGGCGCGTGAGTCATAGACGCGCTGCGCGTTTGTTGTCTACTTTTAGCACGTTTCGCGCATATACGGCGCGCGAGTTTAAAGTCCTTTTCGAGGTGGGGAAAATATAGATGCGCACGCGCGCGTGAGTAATTAGACGCGTATATATAGGAGGCACTTAGGCGAATCTCGACGTACGGATTGAGTCGTTGTCACGTTTGAAAATGACGTGCGATTAAGTGCCGTTCTCTCTCTCTCTCTCTCTCTCCTTCTCCAATAACGCGGGAGTAATAAAATTCACGTCCGATATGTTTTTCTTATACTGCATTTTGTTTTTTACCGCCGCGCGAGTAATGACTTTTTTCTTTCATGACTAACTATTACCGCAAACAATTTAATTATCGCGTTACAGTAAAAACAGAAGACGCGCGTTTTTTTAAATGCTACACGATATAATAATAATAATTGCCATTCGCTTCTCTCTCTCTCTCTCTCTCTCTCTCTCTCTCTCTCTCTCTCTCTCTCTCTCTCTCTCTCTCTCTCTCTCTCTCTCTCTCTCTCTCTCTCTCTCTCTCTCTCTCTCTCTCTCTCTCTCTCTCTCTCTCTCTCTCTCTCTCTCTCTCTCTCTCTCTCTCTCTCTCTCTCTCTCTCTCTCTCTCTCTCTCTCTCTCTCTCTCTCTCTCTCTCTCTCTCTCTCTCTCTCTCTCTCTCTCTCTCTCTCTCTCTCTCTCTCTCTCTCTCTCTCTCTCTCTCTCTCTCTCTCTCTCTCTCTCTCTCTCTCTCTCTCTCTCTCTCTCTCTCTCTCTCTCTCTCTCTCTCTCTCTCTCTCTCTCTCTCTCTCTCTCTCTCTCTCTCTCTCTCTCTCTCTCTCTGTCGCGTGTTATTTACAAATAAGAATACATCTATTTTTAAATCGCGGTTAAAACGTTTGAAAACTCCACGATACAAAGTTCGTATACTTATGTGTATACGCGGGGTGAAAACGGATGATCGATCAAAAACTGTTTCGAGTTCACGATCGCGCGTAGAAGTTTGAATCAGCGAATTTTTCGTCAGCAGTCGCGCGCTCGGCTCGGTCGTGGATTCGCCGCATTCCTTCGGAAACTAAGCGGCGTGTATCAATATTTTCATAACAATTAGTCAGTTAACGGCCTTACTCTTCGGTCGCCGCTGAAATAACAGAAAATATAACTCTCTTATCTCGGGAGGGAGGGGGAGCAGAAAAAAAAACAGGTCTTATCCTGTGTGCGCGATTTGCGCGGCGGGATTGTGAAATTTTCTAGCGTGGTGAATGATGGAAAATACTTTTAAACTTTTAAAGGAGTTAAATATATAGTGAACAGTAATATTAGGTGCTTGAAATTTCGAACGCTCATAGTGAACGAAAGATTTTTGCCATTTTCAGATTTAGCCGAAGTTAGCTACTTAATATATTTAAAAAATGATAATAACTGTATCTCTACACGTGTCAGTTTTGCAGTTACCACTAAAATCACTCCGACGAATTCTAACCAAAATTAGAAACTATACATTAATATTTCGTTCATTATGAACGTTCGGAATTTCAAATACGTGTAATATTAACGTAAATACATGTGTTATCCATAGTAAACGTTGTGTCTTTTAATGGAATTTCAGTCCAATAGACTTTCAAAAGTATATTCTTATCTTCACATTTACTCGTTGGTTAAATTCATTAATTTCTTATCTTAAGCTTATTATTGCGAATACACATTTTTTCAATTCATGGTTTCTAATTGAAATAGTGGAAACATTAAACGACTTAGGAACTTTTAATGTTTCTGCTATTATACACTAAGCAAAAAGTTTTGTAAAAAATAATTAATAATTTTGTAAAAATTATACTATACTTTCTCGTAAAGCCACCACAGACTGTAAAAACCCAAAACATTACCATACTTTATAAAAACTTTTGCTAGAAATATAAGAAAATTTACTATAAGTATTGTAAAATTTACTGTATAGTAATTTTTTGGGGTTTTAGTCTGCTGATAAAGCTTTACCAGACAGTATAGTAATTTTTCCAAAACTTTTTTTCTCAGTATATTAAATAATACCGATAAAGTCTTTTTACAAATTTAATATCACGAATGTAAGAGACACTTTTTCAATAATATTTTACAAGAAGTCACAATCGCCAACAACAACAATAAACACAATTACTCAATCAACCAAAGTAACATTCACTAACTCCCAATCAATTTTGCAATTAAATTACACTTCCCATGACACAGCATTTTGTTCCCAACCCAAAACATCCTTCCACCACAGGCACCCAAATCGCATCTCCGCGCTCCCATCCACCCCACCATTCGCAATTCCAAAAACCCCCGCAGGCGACCGAATCCCACTCCCCACCTCGTCATCGACTCCACACTCTTCTCCAGCAAACCGCAAAGGCATTCGCCTCCGAAATCCTCGCACCTCTCACTCCCTCACTCGAAATCCTCGACGGACGCACGCACACCCACACATCCACACTTCGTACAGTGACTCACGGCTGATTCAGCTGCCGCCGCGCGGGTAAAAAAGGCGGCCGGTGTGTGTGAGGCGCGAGGAGAGCGCCATCTTGGCGAGAATTTCGCTGGCGCGACATACATATATATCGCGCGGCAGCGGCGGTTATTTACTCGCGTTGCGAAAAATGTCACGGCCGAGTCAGCGCGCACGTACGCGCGTTCCTGACAAAGAGAACGCGAGGGTTGCGCGAGGGAGGAAGAAGGGGCAAGACGATAACGGTCGCGGAGATGATTTCATTCAGGTCTTTGTGCGAGGATGAGAGTTGGAATCACGTCTTCTTTTTGTCTTATTCGAGAGGAGAGAGCCGCTCGCCGGAATTTCAATGATTAATTGAACGGATTTTATCATTGCGTGCACCTATGTTTGCAGATGAGTTCAAGTACGGCTTATTGAGGTCGAAACGTTCTACGATGCTATACATATACTAATCGGAAAACACGGAATGTTATCGTCGAGCGTACCTCTAAGGCTTTGCGCAAATATGCTCGAAGTTGAGGAATGCGCGGCCGTGCCGCATTATATTATTCTATACTTAATTAGCGCCGTATCGCATTTTGTGTGCTTGATAACCTACTCAAATTATCAGTCGAGCTAAAAAAGAAAAAAAATATATGCGTGACGGCTTTTTCGTTTTGCGTTTATACGAAAACGCGCAGAGGCGATGTATCGGTTATCGTTATAATTTTGTTGTTTTGTCGGCGTTCTGCGTGTATAACCACTTAAAATAAAGCAAATTTATCAATGTTGGGGCTATTTTAATGCGTTACGCGTATTATACATAAATCTTGAGAGATTCTTTGGTATTTTTCCATGTAACATTTTTCTAAAATTCTTGGCTTTGGCAAACCGTTGCGCGTTGGTTATAATTAAAAAAGTATTAGAGAATGAGTGAAAAAAAATATCATAAAACAACTGCCATCTTCTTTTATCGTTATCATATAAAATAACTTCACAAAGTGTCCAGCAAACCAATGAAGAGTAAAATCATTCCTCAACCCCTAATTACGAACTACGCTCATTACAGCTCAATATCCATCTTCGCCAATAAACCGTCAGAATTCCAACCGAAAAAAGCAGCGCGTACTTATACGATGTTTACCTACACTCGCGCTTGGCCGCGCAACAGTTGACGAAGGCCGCGCGAGCTACTACTGTTGTCGCGCACAATTACACGACGATGTGTGTATGACTCATCCCTCGAATTTTTCGACTCTTCCACGAACCCGCGTACACGCGCGCACTTTTCATCCCACATTGATACACGCAGACATCGCCGCGTTATCGCGGGGTCCGTGAACTCTCGGCGATGATGCGCGCAGAGACAAAAGCTCTCGACGCGATGTTTATGGCAATAATAATTTTAATTGAGCTACTGATTGAATTCCAGAGCGCGCGCGATTAGCGTTTAGGAGGTTATTATGTACTTTGTTACATCATCGCGCGCTGATTAGTTTGTTTGAGTTGGGCCTCGAATTGGAGCGGAGTTTCGTTTGAGAAACGCGAGCGAGTGGTAACAATGAGAGACTCGGAAGCTAATAAATATTTAGCGGGTATAAATAAGTAGACACTTTTTTTCTCGAATCTCGTACGGAACGACTTGTTTATGTTAAACATAATTCATTAGATTGGCATAAATCATTGTATATTATATGCGAAATTAATGACATATATATTTTCCTCGGGGATACAATGCCGATGAATAATAAACGCATATTAGCTGTCAAATTGGATATTTTTGATTTACGCGACGTCGAAGTTCGTTAGTTTACCGAGAAAATAGGGCTTAAAATATAAGTAAAATATACCGCGAGGCTAACTGTATATATATACATATATGCGGGAGGAAAAATTATCCGGCAAAGACTACAATGACTCATTTTAACCGAAGAGCCTATTCTATACTAAAACCTCCTATCGTCTCGGTTAATTTTTATCGTTTCCACTAAGTTACGGTAATTGCAGTACAAATATGCGCGCTCGTCTTTCAATCTAAATAAATCACGCTTATAATTATGCCTTTCTTTCGCCGCCCTCTAAACTGCAACAAAGTTCTGACATATGTCAGTTCCTCACGTGGCATATAAAATCCTCGTCCATTTTCACGAAAAAACAAAAACAAAAAAAAAAAACCACCGTTACATTCCACTTCCGCTTCCATCCCCTATATCCATTTTACACCCCATCGCGGTCTTGCCCCTCCCCACTTTCTCTCACCTCCACGTTCCTTCCTCCCGGTAAAAGGAAGCCGCTCTCCACGCACACATACAGCTTTCGCGCGCGCCGGCGCTCGACATTTCGCAACGCACCAACGGCGGCGGCGACGGCCGATTGTGCAAGCGCATATATACTGCTGGCGCGCGCGCGCGCGCGCGCATTGCTCCGTATAAGGCGCGGGTTTGATCGGCCTTGCGAAAATGCAGGCGCGCGCGATAAGCGGCCTCCGCGCGCGTATATAGATCCTCGAACGTTTCAATTATATACACACGTACGTACGTTTGTCGTGATTTGTAACTCCTTTATCGGCGCCGTTGACGGGGGGGAACTTTCGGAGAGACATTCCGGGAGCGTTTCTGAGGATGACGACGATGCGCGCGCTCGGGGATATGTGGATAGAGTGATTCATAGATGTGGGTAATTTTAGAATCGTTTGGCTCCTTGGATAAATAATAGAGGTCTTATCTCTCTCCCTCTCTCTCTCTCTCTCTCTCTCTCTGGGCTCTGATGGCGGGTTCACTTTAAACGCGTAAAAACCGTGTTTCGGCTGCTACTGCTGAGGTGTGTGTCTATATATATTTGTAATTCGGCCGTGCTACTGAAAATTGATAAGCAATCGGTGCGCGTACCAGAGCGGCGCTTTCGAAATGTTTAATACTGAGTTTGTCGCGAAAACATTCGAAAATCGATATTACGATCGAATCTATTCATTATTTTTTCAACCACAACGCAGAAATCACTAGGAAAATCGTTCAAACGAGTCGTGCGACAACGACACAAATTTCACACCACTTACGTGTTTGAAATTCCGAACGTTCATAATGAACGAAATATTAACTTAAAGTTTCTAATTCTGGTTAGAATTCCTCGGAGTGTGGTTTACTGGTGACTGCAAGAGTGAGAAGTGAAGAAATACAATTATTATCCGATTTTAAATGTATTAAGTAGCCAAATTCGGCTAAATTTGAAAATGGCAAAAATCTTTCGTTCACTATGAACGTTCGAAATTTCAAACACCTCACCACTTCACCTTATCATTTTCCAATATAACCCTAAAAAAATGACTCACACACTCGAAAATTCGCTCGCTGCTCTCTACGACCCACAGCGTTCGCACGCCGCCGCTGCCGCCGCGCGTGTATAACAGTATATTAATATAATAATGACGTCAGCGTGTACGCGAGAGGCGCGCGATGGAGTCTCGAACTCGAGGGAATCGGCAATTAGCGCCGAGAAAAAGTCGCTCGAGCCACGTGCAGCTGCCGCTGGCAGCCGGGCTGACGTCAGGCGTGGGGCATCCTTCCTTCCGAGGAGGAGGTGTAGGTATAGAGTGAAGGAAAACGGGTTCTATACACTAAGAGGAGAGAGGGAGGCGGGAAGACGCGAGCTGTTTGAATTTCGGGAGAGGTTATGTGTATATGTATATACCGTGGCGGTTGGTAGATGGAAGGACATGAGATGGCTTGGAAGAGGAATTCTGCCTTTTGTGATGTCTGTGTGTGGAGTTTTTGGCAGAGACGTGGATGGGAAGAGTTAATGGAGAGGATGGATATGAGGGATAGAGGTTGAAATGATGATTCGTTGTAAAATTGACATGAAAACTTTCCAAAACTGAGAAGGCATATTAGAATAAAATGAAACAATATGCACTGAGAGGATTTATTTATATTTAATATATATGTTAACTGTTGATATTAAAATAGCTGATTTTGGCGAAATAAGGAAATATTTGACGGAAATATCCAAAGTCTTACTATAAAGATGCGCATATTAATAGTTAATATGCGATATGGATAGTTAATATATTTCTCTGTACATTTTTAATATATTTTCTTGTTAAATATAAATAAATTCTTCTCTCAGTGTGAGAGATTCATAATTGTGGCTTATTAGGGAATAATTTAAAAAAATAAAAAACATCGAGGAATCTTATGTCAACGAAACGACAGTTTATTATAGGAGCAAAGCTTCAAAGCCATTTTTACAACGACTTCAAAATAGCTCTCGGTCGCCGGCTTTTAAGATATACTACTGAGATGATTGATTTGTTTGTTTTTATACTTGATCATGATTCGAAACTCTTATACAAATGAAGAAGATTTATTCATTAGTCCGTTACAATCTATTTTCAAACTGGCCCAGTGTCTTATTTATTATTAGTCTCTCTTATTTCTCCTCTATATACTCTACCAAAACTATACACTCTTTCATATCATCACCGTTCCCTCGCATTTCCATCCCACGAGGTCGCACTGATTTCTCGCCCAATCCAGTCAAGAATGCTCGCGCGCTCCTTGCAATTTCTCTTTATCACTGCGTGGCGTTACGTAAACCGGGCCGCGCATTCGTACTTACGCGGTCCCTCGCGCTCGGCCGGCAAACCCAATAACCCGTGCGCGCGGCTGCCTGACTGCGCAGTCAAAGTCGTCGCCGGTTCCCTCTCTTTCGCCTCGAGCCTCGACTTTCCTCCTCTAAAAGGCGTTTAAAATTTCTCAACGGCCGCGCGGCGCTCGAGCCCTCGTTTTCACAAAAGAAATCCGCGCTCGCTCGCTCGCTCGCGCCCGTCATCGCCCTGGAATTTTTCCCACTGTGTGCCCGCGGTTCTTCTGCTCTTCCTCTCTCTCTCTCTCTCCGTTCCCTTGGAAATTCCGCTCGCGTTTTCTTCTCTTTCGCGATCGCGTACGTACGTATGTACATTAACGCTCTCTGGGTGTATATAACATGTGAGCTCGAAAGTTTCGCGCCAAATATGGTGTAAACGAGGCAGGCGCGCGGGCGTGTGCGCCATTATCGAAAACGCGGAGAGAAGGAGGTCTAGGTTCGCGGGCGCGGGTTAAGCGGAGAGAGAGAGAGAGAGAGAGTGTGAGGTTGCGAATGCGAATTTGACGGTTTCGTCAAGTTGGGTAGGGAATGGAGTTTTTTCGTGTATTGTCAAGCTGATGGAGATGCGTACTTTTTTCTTTGCAGGTCTCATTTAGATGCGGTGCGTTGTCTTGGAAGTTGTAGAGCTTTGTATGTAAAAGCTGTATTTTTATGTACACGCAATTTGTTGTGTAAACTGTATTGTATGTTTTTCAAACGAAGATTAATGGTTGCAAAAATTAACGTACAATATCGGTTAAAAAAGTACAGATTAAGGGGGGTCTTAGAGGTGTAAAGCTTCGAGGCCAAAGTCACTTAAAAAATATTTTTAAATAAAATCATTTATATGTGCTAATGATATACTAAAAGGAGGCATAATTTCTGATAAAATCGCTCGAGACAAAATCTCTAGACCTACTTTACTCAGAGAATATTGCATTTCTAGGGTTTTGGCTTTGATGTAACTTTCTGTAACCAAAACTTCGTGAATTTTCATACGGGACGGGGCTTAATTACTTGAAAATTATTCAGTTATGGGCCGAAGAGTTGCAAATATTAAAATTCTTTGAATAAGTAATTTTTTAAATTGAAGAACCACTTTTAATTGCTAAATTTTAAGAGTTTTGTGATTTTTATCATTTTTAAATTACTCAAAAACAATTTTCATTTGCAACTTTTCGGTCCATAACTGCCTGAATTTCAAGATAATTTAGGCCGCGTCCTATGAAAATCTATGAAATATTGTCTTCAGAAATGCAATATCTCTAAGTAAATTATGCCTACTTTTAGTGTATAATTAGCATATGTGCAAATCTCCCTAAAATTTCCCTTTAATCAGTCATAATTCTCAAAACTACGTGATTTTTAGCAAATTTACATAATTCTTAAGATTTTTATCATTTTTTGTAATTTCTCGCGATTTTCAAATTCACGTAACTTTGCACAGAACCGACCAATTTTAACGATCTTTAGCTTAAATTAAAGCTCTTTTCTTCTACTTTAATCGCTTTTTTGTGGAATATTAGTTTGCTATTGGTTAAACATCAGTGACTACTTCTCGGTCATTTTTCCCATGTTAAATTTCCGTAAGAAAAATTTATATGCGGTTAAAACTATGTTACAAGACCGTTTTTCTATGTTCCAAAGTTTTCTCGTGTATTATGTGGTATATAGAACAAGAAAAAACTTTTTGCAGAGGTGTACTTCAATTTTTTTTTTCGTCCTATTTGTGACCGCTTAAAGGAAAATTTTCGAGAGAATTGCATATATATAAATAATTTTATTTTAAAATATTTTTTAGCTGATTTTAGCCTCGAAGGTTTAGCCTCTAAAACTCTCCCAACACTGTCTTGTATTCTACGTTGTTTCTTTTAAAATTCTAACTTTTCATTCATTCAATAACTTCGCAACTTTTCCTTTTCTGAAAACAGCGAACACGAAAAACTGATTTAAAACCACCCACCCAAAAACCCATTACCGCGAAACTTTCCAGAACGCAAAGCCGCACCGCGAAAGCGCTGAAAAACTGTTGCCGGAAAGTCCGTATATATACACTCGCTGGCTCGCGACCGTTAAGCCGCAGCTTTATCCATATTCATCGACCCGCGATTTGCCTGAATAATTCAGTGTGTCTTTTATTCCATTATACGATTCGCATTGAATTAGCGCATCCAGCTTGCAAAGTGCATCTCCTTCTTCTTCCGGAATGCGTTGCGGACGCGGTCGAACGAAATTATATAGATGAGGCGGTGATAATGTATTAAAAGAAATCTTTGTATACGTATTCTTTTTTCTGGCTTCTTTTTATTTTAATGCGCCGAGCGTGGGTCGAGATAAAAGCTCTCCTCCTCTACATCACGCGCGCTTGTATATATTATTATCGAGGCTAAGCCGCGCGGAGGAATAAATAAACGTCGCGTCGGCCCGCAGAATTATTGTTCCTTGAAAATAAGGGACAGGCTCGTTAGTTAAAGCACAATTTACTGGTCGTAATGAAATAAAACTTAATGCATATTGCGGCCTCTCAAGACGATAACAATAACAATAATAATCTTACGAAATATGCGCGCAACATTTCGTATATATAACTTGTATTGAATTTCGCAAGCCTAATTTATTCTTTACATAAAGAAAGTGCGCGCGCATCGGCTTTATTAACTTTAGCCGACCCAGTAACCCCAAAAATCATCATCACAGAACTACCCCTAACCTTCATTGAACCCGAAAAATAAAGAGCTGAGATTATACACGCACACGCGCACGCGTGCGGTCCTTAAAAGGACTCGTTCTTAACGTCCTTAACCCGCTTCTTTCCCCGGCTCGCGTATGAGCGCATATGATCATATATGTACGTAAAAGAGCCAGGCACAGGCAGGCGTTCGCAAAAGCGCTCGCGCGCCTCTTTGCCTTTTACGGGCAGCCCATATTCGCGCCGGCCTCCGTCGCCGTTCTCGCGGCCTCGAAATTTTCTGATACGTATTTTTTCTTCTTTCTTTTGGCAAGTATATAAGTAAGCGCGTGATTCACCCGCGTGATTTTCAAGGGGCGCGAGAATAAGCGAGGAGAACAGTTCCCGATAACGGGCTTACGTAAGCGGAGAACATTCCGGGCCCCACTGCTGAAACTACTTTCTCAATCAGAACGCATCTATATATACACAGCTGTACTCCTCGTTGCGGTACAGCAAAACAGGCCTTATCACAGCCAATCACAAACATAACACCGATCCTTCCCATCTATACACATGCAAAACCGGTGGCTGAGTTATTCGGGGTTTCGAAAAACCGCCGCTGCCGCCGCCGCGCAGGCATGCCACGGCGGCGGCGAGATTCAGGAGGGCAGGTCGACGACACGCGGACCGGTTTTCGAGAGCGCGCGAGGTCGTTGTGTATGTGCGTATAGCCGCCGCCAAGCGCGCCCGGTAAATATATATGAAAAAAGCACGCGCGCGTGCAGCAGCGCGAGCCAAAACAATGAGCGGTTGTTTTGGGTTGAGTAGTGAGGGTGTATGGGGCGGTGGGATTGGGGTTACGGGTGTAGAGTGGGTTTTTGAGGGCCGGTTGTATAGTTGCTTTTGTATAGGCTAGGGTATTTCTGACTTTGGTTAGGGGTTTGAAGTTTGCATCGTTGGAATGCAACGACAAATGTTTTTAGAATTAATTAAAATTTTATCTAAACCTTTGTCATAAAGTTGTGTAACACTAAAAAGACATTAAATCTACATGCAAAATTAATAGTAATTATTATAATCTTGTAAAGAAAAAGTAAAATCAATTTTTTTTTTTATTTCGATCTACTCCAACGTGGCAAACTTCAGATCCATATTTGGTCAAACGTTATTGAAAATATTGTAATATTCGTTGAGATTTTTGGGATGTTTTTTGGCGTATTGAATTTAATAATGTTTGGGAACCATATGGTTTTGAAATATTTGTGCATACTTGGAATGAAGCTACATTATTATAAAGTTTTCGTGTCAGCTTCTCCTTTTATAAATGTATAAATTTATTTGAAAAATGTGAACGAGACACTAAGCAGATTAACTTTAGGAATTTTTCTTGAATTTTTGAGAACGAGCGAGTTTGAGTTCAACGAGTAAAACTTCCAAAAATACCTTTTTAAATTACGTCGAGACCTTTACTTTAATGCTACTTTTTGCTATAAAACACCAAATATGTAAGAAAATCAATACGAGTTTTTTTAAATAAAAAAGCTTTTAAAGATTTCGTCACAGACCAAAGATCAAAAATTTGGACCCATTAAGAGCGATCAAGTAAAATATGGTACACTGATTTTATACTCACAATTAAAGTGTAGTAATAATTTTTTGCAATGTTTATTTGGAACTTTTTTATTTAAACACGAACCTTATTTATATAAGTTTCGTGTTTAATAAAGAAGCACGTTTTATAGAAACTCAACATGCGATTTACAATTAAAGTAAAGACTAAACAATTAGGAATTAATCAATTTTTCCTGATCTATTATCAAGACTTTGAAATCTGTAGTTACTATGTAACGCTTTTCTGTACAGTTGATTGAAACAGGGTATTCATCTTTTTAATGCTAAACGATGTTTATTGATGAGTGGTGTTATCGTAGCTCACGTTATTGATCGACATTCCAGAAACTTCAAAGGAATTCACAGTTCGTGTGTCACTATATTTACCCAGAATCTAAACCGATCATCTTTATATCCTTATTGAAAAAAATCGAAGAATTCAATTCGTTGTACTTGAGTATACCGTTACGCTGATTCCTTCCAAATATGATAAAATTAACACTGCAGCAGCCGCACGCAATCAATTCAAACTTTCGCATACACTTTAAAGCCTTAAAAGATAAAAAAAAAAGAGAGAATAATTTACGGATCCCATAACCGACCGACATTATCTCTCTTTTCGAAATCCTCAATTCGAAATCTGGCATCGAAACCGCATCAAAATCCCATCCCCACACACACACAGCATGATTTGTCAATACGCCATTATCAACCAGCCACCTCCGCCAACAACAACTTTCATCGAAAAAATCACTCCATATACGACCTGCACCTCGCTCTCTTAATCTCCCCTATAAATATCCTCGCAACGTACACTACCAAAGTAGAGCAACTCGCGTGCACGCATCCGCAGGGACCACAAACTCTGTTATACACACACACTGACGCTGAATCACGGCGATGACGAACGAATATTTTTTCCCCATATGTAAGTAACTCTCGCGCGCACTTTCGCGCGGTATATATATTGACTCACGGCTAATTGGACCAAACGGCGGCGCCGGATCGGGCAAATCGAATCGCGCGTGTAATCCTTACTTAACTTTTCGCGCTTTATAGGGAGACGAGCGCGCGTCGTTCAATTAGGCGAGGTGTTTTTACGGGCTGGTAATGAAACGCGAGCAAGGAGTGTAAAAAGCGCCGCCGCCGCGAGGTGATGATGAGGCCGGATGCGTAATTGATGCGGGTGATTGCGAAAGGATAAGTTGCGAGTTTGAGAAAAAAGGACGCGATTCAATGTGGAGTTTGGAAATAGATTTTGGTAATGATTGTTTCGTGAACTTGCACTAGTTTCAATTCGCTGATATACGCTGAATGGCCCCTGGTAGAAATTAGTCCATTAAAAATGGGCGAGAAAATAGAAACTGGCCATTGGAAATTAGACACAAGTGTAACGCTTTTTTCGATCAACTTCTCCCATTTTATGGAATGGCCCCAACCTTAAAATTTTCATATTAAAATTTCATAACAATTCAATCACATATTGTAAAACTTATACTCTTAAGAGATAGTTTACCGGGATATAAACAAAATTTAGTAGTCCGTATACTATTTACAGCTTTATTCTATAAATGACTCTATACCTCTCACTCATAACCATAACAAATCGCTTGTTACTAGATTTTTAATGGCTTCGTCGGCTAGCTATTTTAACTATTATTAAAACGCCAAATCAATAGATAGTACAACATTTTGGCCATCTTTGCAACCAATAAATATGTGAAAAATAGGTTGAAAAAATCGTTACACTTATGGTAGAAAACTGGAGTCCATTTTTTGCCATCTTAGTTCAAACTAGCCATTTACTACCTAAAAAATGATTTCAATTTCTACCAGGGGCCGTGAAAAAGTTTTTAGCGTACACGTTGATTTTGTGATTACAATTACTATTTTTATTTGAGAGTAGAAAATTAAAATGTTTCGATTTCCCAGTAGTACACGTGTTTCTTTCTACAACATATCATCATCGTTTCTGTTTCATGTATTCTTTATTAGCAAATCGGTATGGTATAGTAGGTATTATTATAAAGACATGGAAGTCGAAACATACAGGTCTTTCCAAAGAATTTGTTTCTCAGAACCGAGATTATGACATCTCAATATTTAATGGTTATTGATCGTGATATCGTTGGCTAATCCAGTAATCGAAGCATACGATTAGATACTGCTAAGTAACGTCGCGTTGCCTAGTGCCTGTTGCAAACATGGCAACGAATTTTTAGAAACAACTACACGGAGAAAAATGTTTGAGTAAAAATTACTATACTGTATTGAAACCGGGGGACAGACTCGCATTATCAAAAAAATTAGTATACTTTCTAGTAAAAATTACTATATTTCTAGTAATTTTTACTACATTTATAACAATTTTTACTAGAAAGTATAGTAATTTTTTTGATAATTTGAGTCTGTCCCCCGGTTTCAATACAGTATAGTAATTTTTACTCAACCATTTCTCTCCGTGTAGTAAAATCCAAACGCGCTGCGCGCGTACTATTTTATTTTTTAGGTTATGAATATATAATTTTTCATTATGATCTCATTTTAATTGGTTTAAATGATAGCATAATCAGATCATTTTTCAAAGCATGACAAAATTAATCTTTTTATTCTAATTTGATTTAATTATTTAGTTTTAATTAGTTTTAATTAAGTAGCGAATTTTCGCGCCTATTCCTTACAGACCAATCAAAATCACTCTTTAAGTGCTTCATAACATCCGGCCATCGTTTTTTAAAGAGAGGATAATACTGCATTTCATAGCAGATGTTAATAGCAAGGGACTGTAGAATGATTTCATACATTGTATCATAAGAACAATGTTTTTTTTTTTCACGAGGAAAACAACTCTGAAAGAATTTCGAGGATTCTCGAGAAAAAAGAAAATACGCATACACATACCGCTGCGTCTGATACATCAAAGGTCGTTTGGAATTCCTCCCTAATTCACGTTCTCAGCCAAGCTCTATAATCAATTCGGTCGAGCAAAACAACCATAACTCTCAATCGAAAGCATAGCGACCAGATCTTCCCAATCATAGGATACCTCTGTACTACAAAAAACTGAAAATCATTAGAATCCACATCACCTATTCCGCGTATATATACCCATCACGAAATGACTAACCGTGTCTCGAAGAAAGTTCCGAAAGCGAAAGCGCGCGCGGGGAGTCCTTCGCTGATGTCAGAGGAGGCCGTCGTCGGCATTCTTCGTCTCCTACCTCAGCGCATCCTACCGGACGCTCGGTATTGACCCACTGACACCAGCCGATTCATTTTCCTTCGATACGCGATAAATCTGAGCAGAGGTTTTTTTATGGGTAGAGATAAGATATCCGCGAACCGCGAGGATGTGGACGCGAGTTGGGGGTTTAGGAGGCTTGGAAGTGTGGTTTTGATGTAGCCACAGATACGTTATCGTTTAGTAATTGGTACGAGGAGTTCAGAAATATAGGGGATTAAAAAAAAATATGGGTATACCATATATATTTTGATTGTATATAGTGTCAGCAAAGGTTCTGGCAAACATTCGGTGACCCAGACTTTTTTCGATAGATTCTGTATTTTGGTAGTCTTTCGAAATGCATCTATTTTCTGAGTATATTATGTTCGCTGATACTGTGAGAATCGTACAATCAAAATAAAATTAGCTGACATAATTTGATTTTTATAATTTTGCTCATTTATTAGTTAATTAATCTATGGTAAAATTTAATAATAAATATTAGTTTATCAGTTCATCAATCAATCAAGCTTCTACACTAAATAAAACTGAATAAAGTCCCTATAAAATCAAATTTATTATTTTAATACTACACTGTTTACTTCAAGATTACTTAGTTCTCAAAGGAAGTCAGTTATTTGATGGCATCAACAAGACTTTACTTTTCGCATAATTTAGAGAAAATTATTCACTCGTGTATGTACACGACATATATATAATTTGGAAATGAGACGTTACTCAGCTCGGGCAAACAAAAACCCGAACTTAATTATCCATCGTCGTGCAATTAATTAGTGACATCATACATTAAACGCAGCTCTCTCTCTTGACATTCTTCCGCTTGAAATGTATTTTACTCTCCGACGAAAGGTATAGTACCGACATGATCACGCTTTTTATTAGAAGAGCACCGCGGCAATTTTTATTATCGCGGAATTGCAGGAAATTGTGATTGTATTATAATCCCCCCTGCGCGCGTAGTATAAATATGCGAGAGAGCTATAATAATTCTTAGGCGATGCGTCGGTCGCCGACGTCGAGATAACGTTCGTATTTATTTATTTTTACAAAACGCCGACTTTATAAATAATTCACCGAGCGCTATTTCAAACGGTGAACTCAATTCAGATGTATAAGTTTTGCAATGCAGGGGAATGCGTGCGATGAAAAAAAATTTCTTTGATTTGAGTTTTAATTTTTCATTCAAGAAAATTGTTTGTCGTTAATTTATTTAAATATAGTGACAGGGAGAAATTTTTAAATATAGCTATGCTATTGTATTAAATTGACATTAATGTAAGAAAATTTATGGATCTGAAGTTTGCAACGTTGGAGTGCAACGAAATAAAAAAAATTTACTTTACTTCAAAGTTATATTGATTAACTTTAATTTCGCCTGAAGATTTAGTATTTTATAGTATAAAATAACTTTATGACAAAAATGTAAATACAAATTTTTACTGTCTAGTAACTTTAATTAATTGTAAAAAATTATTTCGTTGCATTCCAACGATGCAAACTTCAGACCCATGAAAATTTTATATTGTGGTATGGTTATATATTTACTATATATAACTCTGGTTTTAATTACAATAATTAATACGGAACTTATTGAACAAGTTATAATTTGAATTACACTTCGACAGTACCACTGTACAGTTTTAAATTGGCAAAGATGATAATTGTACTTCACGTTAATTTCATTAAAAATAACGAAAATCCACTAAACGATTATGACTCTAAAGACCTACAAAACCAAACGAAAACAACGAAGAAAAAAAAAGGCACGCTACACACCGATCCATAAATCTGCAGTCAGCTGGAAACAAACATTCGCTGCTTTGCGCAATCCCGACATTATTGCACAAAACTAAGCCGCGACCTCCCGTCAAATTTTCCGCGTTCTAAATCACCTCCTCCTCACCCGCGAACACATATACATCACCGGTGGTGTCGCTTTTCCGCGACCGAATCGATATACCCAAGCCCGATACTATACCAGCAATCACATACACCTCTCCGGCTGCATGAATGAAAATTTAGGGAACCGCACGCGTATATATATACACTCGGCGACGCGGCGGCGGCTTCTATTTCGGGAACCGCGTCGAATCGCCCTCTCCGCCGGCGCGATTAAATTTGCATGCGCGCTGTGTGTGTGTGTGTGTATGAATGCAAGTGCGAAGATACATAGAATTAAGAGGAAGGAATGAACCGAACGCGTGAATATGTTGCAGACGTACTCGGGCCTGTTCTGCGTGGTCGTCAATCCGTACCAGAAGCTGCCGATCTACACCGAGAAGATCATGGAGAAGTACAAGGGCATCAAGCGGCACGAGGTGCCGCCCCACGTGTTCGCCATCACCGACACCGCCTATCGCTCCATGCTCCAAGGTACGTGTGTTTCAAGAGACACGCAAGCAATACTTCAGGTTCCTGCGTAGATTATGATGCATTTTTTTTTCAGCAATCCCTGGTGGGAATCCAAAACATTTTATAACTAATAACTGACTATTTATATTAGCAACTTGCTATAAAATGGGAATTTCGCTTTTCCAGTTTCTAGCTCAGGGTGAAACGCCTTTTCCCCTATTATTGGACCACTTAATAGATTGAAAAATAGAACGAGTTTTTTTAAGATAAACAGAAGTTTGTTCTTGAGTATTTTAAAGGTATTAAAACTGATCAGTTTCTTTAGTCTGAAAAAAGGCTAGTAGAAGGCTTACTGTTATGACAAGGAATCAGAATTATGCATATAGAATGAATACAACAAAATGATTTTTTAGTTAATGTTATTTATTTATATTTTGGTAAGCCATCCAATGCACTTTAATGCTCTTTCATCTACGATAAAATTAGTAAGTAAATCAAAAACGAATATTTTGTTGTTACGTCAATCTAAGAAATAGATAAATAATGGTCGAAAAATCGTTTCATCATGGTGATTAATTAGCCAATTTTAAATCTATTTTTCATTTTACATAGATGAATTTCTACTAGGGACGATGTTCGAGAGTTCTTTTAGATCGCGCGTGATAAGTGTTTGTTTGTATGCTGCACTACGCAATGTTGAATATAAATACTGTGATCTATATATATAAAATAATGCAATGATAGATTTTTATGTTTCGTGAATAGCACGAAATTTTTAGTACGTAGAAAAAAAAGTCATTCAATAATTGGCAATAAATCGTCTACAAAAAAGTCAACGGTTAGAGCATGTTCACAAAAATAGTTTGGAGTATGCTTTAGGGGATATTATAAGTCACTTGCTCGGTTCAGTATAGAACGATACAAAATAATAAGAATTACATCATTTTTCTGCCCTGAGTATATTAAGCATTTTAAGCACTACGCAGGCTTCATAATCATGGGCTCTTCTCCGAATTATTTAAAAGTACCCATGACAAGTGATTTCTATGATATCGCATCTAAAAATATTTGTAATTAAATAACGATTTTCCCATACAAGAACCAATAGCTGTTGCAACTTGTTTAATTACAGTAATTAGTTATCTGATAAGTCAGATATGATACAACGATAAACTTAATGGTCGTTTAACTACAAAAAATGAAACATAAGAAAAGATAACATTATCCCGTGCATCTGAATAAACGTCTACGTTTAACATTCCCGCGTTACAAAGATTACTCCACTTCTAATTTTCATAAATTCAATTAAATCTTCATCCCAAAAACCCTATACGTCACTTAAAAAACTTAATAAACCGCCTCTCTTTACTTTCAGATCGCGAGGACCAGTCGATACTCTGCACGGGCGAGTCCGGCGCCGGCAAGACCGAGAACACGAAGAAAGTCATCCAGTATCTGGCCTACGTAGCGGCGTCGAAGCCCAAATCGAACGCGGTAAGTGTCACGAGCCGTAGCGCGCGCGTGGCAGCAACAGGACACGCGAGGTCCAGCGCAAATTCCTGCCCTCGATTCCCTTCGCGTGCGCGCGCCGTTCGTACTTTTTTTTTTGTCTGTGCTCACGTTGAGAGTGCAAGAGAATCGAGGAGAATAGCGTCGTAAATGTGTAATGTTAATATATGGACGCGATGTTTGAGGGTAAATTGAGACGAGTCAACGTTTCATGTATAGTAGACAAGAGAATTGCATACGTGTGGTCATTTCTTTTGCATACGTTTGCTGATTTTGGTGTCGCGGATACACGATCGATGGAAATTTAAAAGTTAAATCAAGTAAAAGTCAGCCGCGTTGTATATACACGTAACAAGCTTATAATAGAGTCGCGTACGCGTCGACGTTTCCGTATTTTTCATTGACGTATCGCTATTCTTACTTTATTCGAGTTACCAAGAATACGACATCATCGATCGCATCAATGAAAGTCTAAAGTTAAATTGAAGTAATGAAAAATTTCTTCCAGGGCTAAGCACAATCTTTGTATAATGTCCTACGGTATTTCTTCAGACGTCGTTTACACCTTCGAATACAAACAACCAATCGTTTACACTTATATCTAAATTTTCAGGACACCCAATATATATATACAATATAAACACCCACGAGGAATTCCAATAAAATATATGAAACGCCAAAGCACCGGGATGAAATAAGAAGAAAAAATCGCTTCCTCCGCGCCACACACATACACACGCATACACACTTTTCTCCGCGCGATCGGAATTTCTCTGAAAAAATGCGCTCGCGCCGGTATAATATCGGAGCACAAACATCCGCTCGGCGGACCTTCGCCTCCGCATTATTATATAGCCATACCCGCATATACACATGCGCGATACTCTCGATACGCCGCGCGGACAGTGCGCTCCTTGTCTCTCTGTCTCTTTCTCTGTCTTTCCCTCTCGCTCGTGGCGCAATTATTAATAAAGCGAAAAAAGTGCGCGCATGTGTGTGCAAGGAGCTCGAGCGCGCGTATATTTTCGGCGAGACACGCGCGCGCTAAAATAAACGGAGGGATTTTTCGCGATTGCGAAGGGCGCGTATATAAAGCCGCGGGAGCGCGCGCTCGTGTGTGTGTGTAATATACACATGTGTACAGAGATATATATATATATATATATGTAGTGGAGAAGAACCAGGGAGGGAAAGGCAGAGAAAGAGAGGGACTACGGGTATGTATAAGACGGCAAGTTGACGAAGTCAATCGATTTACGGCCCTGCGAAAATTGAGCCCGAGGAATGCGTTTTCTCTCTCTCTCTCTCTCTCTCTCTCTCTCTCTCTCTCTCTCTCTCTCTCTCTCTCTCTCTCTCTCTCTCTCTCTCTCTCTCTCTCTCTCTCTCTCTCTCTCTCTCTCTATCTCTCTCTTTCCTATTCTTTTAGAAGTATATAGTCTTTGTCCCGGTGGTGTTGTGAAGCAAGAGAAAATCGGTCGCGGGACGCACTGTATTTGAACATCACACCAATCCGTATAATACGCACTGTAAAGAAAAAAGAACTATACTGTATTGTATTATACACAAATTTATATTATACGAATTAACCTGTTAATTTCCAGCACCGCTCGCCTGTGTAGCACGAGGAGAGACAAAATAAAAAGAGAGAGAGGTAGTGTCTCTCTCTTTCTTGGCCGCCTGCACATTCTGCGCGAATCGTCACGATTGTGACGATTCAGTAAAGAGATCTGCCAAAATTTTAGAACCGATTAATATAGATGATAATACAAGCACTGATAATAAACACACTGTGTCCAAGATAAAATCTTATCTGAGTGGTAGAAGTAACACTTATCGGAAGTAGCAAAGTTTTTATCTTTTCATTTAGGGCTTTTATCGTGACATTGTCCTAATACATTGGAGTTTTGCGATTGTTTAGTTAAATAATTGTAAAACTACTGTACACTTCTAGTTATTTTCAAGATCCTGTAATCATTGTATACAATCCTGACATTAATCCGTTTGCGTCGATTTAATATACATTTTAAGAAAACCAAAAATAGCCACGTAGTATTAACGTCACACTCAACGGATCAAAAACATACTTCGCACACAGTTCAATCACTCTAACCGAAACTGCCGACGCAATAGGTCAATTCCTCCAGTCATCAGCACCTCTGTACATTAGGCGCCGCGCGCGTTACACTCAAAGCATAAACCACCCGCGCGCGTGACTCATCGCGACAAAATACTATCCGTTATCAACCTCTCACACTCGCCCGTACGTACGTTTACACCCTCGCGGTCATCTTTCGCGTCGTATTCCGCAAGGTATATACAAACCATCGACCGATCGATCGATCGGCTAATTCGCTCTATTGATTTCGATTGTCAGCGCGCGCTATTCTCATCTCTCGCGCCCTTGCGCGAAAAAATTCACCGAAGCACACTCAGGACGCTTAGGAAAAAGAAAAAGAGAAATAATGAAAACAAAAGAATAAAAAAAACAGTTAAAGAATTGTGAATAAAATGTATGTCTCGTTGTTCTTGTTCTTGGTACTCTCCCCGGCGCTGATCCTATCGGCGATGCATACCCACACACCCGGCGTGCCTTCTCTCCGTGTGTGTGTATCACCCCCGCCGTGCCTCTCGCTCCTCTTCTCTCCGCTAGACTCCGAGCCCGGCGTTAATAATAGTAAGTCAATCAGCCGGAGAGGAAAGCCGGCAGCCGGCGACACTACAGTCTTCGGCCGGGCATCTCTCTCCTTTCTATTCTTTTTTTTTAACATACATATACATACATACGTACATATTATACATACATCATTTTTTTTTGTATCACTCATCGATATATAACAACGCAGAAATAAGCTATCATGTATATAACAGATGATAATATAATTGTGACACGCATCGCACGAGCGACTAACCACTCTGGTTTTGGGGTCTCCCGGCGCGCGCTTACATACACCTCCCTCTAATCAATTACATAATTCGCAAGGGAAAAACGGATAAATAAATCATTCGATGCCCCGTTGTTTGCGATCGTAGATATAAATATACGCATATAAGTTTATATATATAACAAACGCACGCATACATAACTATACTAGAGCATTGTCACTGCTGTTACTCCATACTAACTAATAACTCATCAAGCGCGCGCGACTCACATATTGCTTTTTTTCTCTCACTCACTCACTCACTCACTCGCGGGGGTAATTGTCGTGGACTCTATGTGCACGTACACATACACGTGTGTGTGTACGTATACATATGTACATATATACTATAATTGGCGTCAGCGGCGGCCGCTTGAAAATAGCCTCTCTATCCGCACATGTATGTACGCGCGCTAATCGAAGCCCATTTGCGAGCGCGCCGACGACTGACGCAAGCAATAATAATCCATCGCCCTTTATACGCCGATTAATAATCATTTTTTTCTCTCTTGCTCTCGCTGCCTATCTTTCTGCCTCTCCGCCTTTTCCCGACGCTATGTCTGTATCTTGTCATCTCCTACTGCCTACTACTACTACTACTACTGCTACTATTGTGGCCTGGCGCACACCAGAGCAACGGGAGTTCGGATAAATTTGCGGTAATTAACTAACCAGCGTTTGTGGCAAGCTTTATAGTGTATCTATGTGTGTGTATATATACCAGATATATTTTGTGTGTGTGTGTGTGTGTGTGTGATTGTATATCTCCAACTCTGTGTACATATACACGAAATCCTATTGAGCACGTGTGCGCACGAGTGAAAGACTAACAAAGGTGTGCCTGCGGCGCGTCTTTCTTTAAGTAAAATTCTTCTTTTTTTTTTGTCTTCGTTCGTTTATACGTGTGCGTGTGTGTGTGAAAATGTGTGCGTGAAATAATTTGCGTACTACGAGCCTGTCATCTTGTGTGTTTGCACTAGTTGCGTCATCGGCAACGACGAGATTCGGCGTGTGTATGTCTGCGTGCGTGTGTTTAATACTTACATATACACACTGTTTAACCCGAGCATCCCCGTGTGTCTAGCCTCAGTATTTGTATTTTTTTGTTTTTCCTTTCTCATTTCACGTCTGTTAAGGATATGCGAAGTACGCTTGAAATCTTTCTCAAAATTAACGTTCAATAATACAACCAAGCTTTCCTCTCATGCGCGGGTATATGTAATCATGAAATGTATCGAGCGTAAGTCGCGCGCTTTCACATGTCCTTGGAATGCCAAATTCATTTCGCCCAGTCTTCATTTACGACGTAACTCATAAAAAGGGAAAATATCGCTTTGCCCTCCGCCCAATTGGCTGCTTTCAAAACGTCGGGGCGATATTTTCTCGTCATAATTAACTACCCTGCGTTACCACTTCTCACGTTATCGATAGCAGCGAGGAAAAATATTATATTTCTATAATTTTATTTGCCCATGCATAAGTGCTAAAGTAAAGTTGTATTTTTTATGTCTTACTGAGAAACATAGTATTTTTCCTTGTAACTTACAAGCTAAGAGTCGTTGACGGCTAGACAAACTTCTCGAGAGATGTCCTATAACGCTTTGCTAAAACATAATACTACTCACCCAACGACTCTTCGCGTCTCATTTCCATTCATTTGTTGTTTTATTCTATTTTTTATAACACACATAATCGTACCCCTCTGTTATGTTCTTTACTGATCACTGTATTGTAATGTAGGGTGAACTGGAGCAGCAGCTGCTGCAGGCGAATCCGATCCTCGAGGCCTTTGGAAACGCAAAGACTGTCAAAAATGACAATTCGTCACGTTTTGTAAGACCACGTCGTGCTTTCTCTAATTAGTAACATTGTAGCACGATAAGTATGCAGTTTATACAACTTTTTGCATTTACAATCTAGGGTAAATTCATCAGAATCAATTTCGACGCCTCCGGCTATATCGCTGGGGCGAACATCGAGACATACCTTTTGGAAAAGTCTCGAGCCATTCGTCAAGCGAAAGACGAGAGGACCTTCCACATATTTTACCAGTTACTCGTCGGCGCCTCGCCCGAACAAAGAAGTGAGTGAATTTGCATTTTTATGTTTAAAGCTTGTAGAAAAGTGTCGAGAAAGAGTCTAATTGACAAGAAAAATATTTTTTTGTACATTGAAAGGTTTTTTTTCAATAGATGATCCCTTAAAAAATATGCACTTGAAGAAAATTGAATGGAAACTGTCTTAAATTGAATAATATTATTTGTTTTCCATTTTTACCACGATATTAATAAAAACCTTTTCAATCTATTATATAAAATTAAACAGTAATTTCTTGAGACAATCTAATTAATCCTTACTGAAATCGTGAAAGTATTTTTGTACAAGAGGAATATTTTTCTTATTAAATTAAAATTCAGACATTGACTGCTTATACGTTGCTTATACAGGCCTCACGAATTCCTTGTACCGTGTGCTGCGTTAGCCATATATGACTCATGGAAATTCCCCAGAAATTTTTGCTAACTACCAGTAAAACTCTCTTAGGGGTCAACGGTTTTTTAAAAAATATGAACGTACTATCTAATACTATATAACAATCAAATAAAAAAATTGTAATAAAAATTAAATTAATGCATTAAAATTATTATTAACATTGATCCTCTACAATCGTGAAATGTATACTAAATATGAATGCATTTTTCAGAGGAATACATTCTGGAGGATCCGAAGAACTACCCGTTCCTCAGCTGCGGCGCCCTACCCGTGCCTGGCGTCGATGACGCCTCTGAATTTCAGTCGACGACCAAGGCCATGCAGATAATGGGCATGACACACGAGGACTTCTCCTCGATCTTCCGCATCGTCTCGGCCGTGATGCTGTTCGGCTCGATGCAGTTCCGTCAAGAGAGAAACTCCGATCAGGCGACGCTACCCGACAACACCGTCGCCCAGAAGATATCTCATCTGTTGGGCTTGAACGTCACCGAGATGACGAAAGCCTTCCTGAAGCCGAGGATCAAGGTCGGCCGTGATTTCGTTACCAAAGCTCAGACGAAGGAGCAGGTGGAATTCGCGGTCGAAGCCATCTCCAAGGCTTGCTACGAGCGCATGTTCCGCTGGCTGGTGAACCGCATCAATCGCTCTCTCGACAGGACCAAGCGCCAAGGCGCCAGTTTCATCGGCATCCTTGATATGGCCGGTTTCGAAATCTTCGAGCTCAACTCCTTCGAGCAACTCTGCATCAATTACACGAACGAGAAACTTCAGCAGTTGTTCAATCACACTATGTTCATCCTCGAGCAGGAGGAGTACCAACGTGAGGGTATCGAGTGGAAGTTCATCGATTTCGGGTTGGATCTTCAGCCGACAATTGATTTGATCGACAAGCCCATGGGTATTATGGCTCTGTTGGATGAGGAGTGTTGGTTCCCCAAGGCCACGGACAAGACGTTCGTGGAGAAGCTCGTGGGCGCTCACCACGTGCACCCCAAGTTCGTCAAGACGGATTTCCGCGGCGTGGCCGATTTTGCCATCATCCACTATGCCGGCAAGGTCGACTACTCCGCCGAAAAGTGGCTGATGAAGAACATGGACCCGCTCAACGAGAACATTGTCAGCTTACTCCAAGCCTCGCAGGACGCCTTCGTCTGTCACATTTGGAAGGACGCGGAGATCGTAGGTATGGCTCAGCAGGCTTTGACCGACACGCAATTCGGCGCACGCACGCGTAAAGGTATGTTCCGCACGGTGTCGCAGCTGTACAAGGAACAACTGGCCAAGCTCATGGTCACGCTGCGCAACACGAACCCTAACTTCGTCAGATGTATCATTCCCAATCACGAGAAGAGGGCCGGCAAGATCGACGCGCCTCTGGTACTCGATCAGCTGCGCTGCAATGGTGTGCTAGAGGGTATTAGGATCTGCAGACAAGGTTTTCCCAATAGAATTCCCTTCCAAGAGTTCAGACAGCGCTACGAGCTGCTCACGCCTAATGTCATTCCCAAAGGGTTCATGGATGGAAAGAAAGCTTGTGAAAATATGGTATGTATTTGTTAAAGAAGTTGGAAATTGTTTTTATTACTATTATATTTCCTGAATGATAAAAATTATTATCTTATGTTACAGATTCAATCGCTGGAATTAGATCCAAACCTATACAGAGTCGGACAGTCCAAGATATTTTTCAGGGCTGGAGTACTCGCCCACTTGGAAGAGGAGAGAGATTACAAGATAACAGATCTGATTGTCAACTTCCAGGCTTTCTGCCGTGGTTTCCTCGCCAGACGCAACTACCAGAAGCGCTTACAGCAGCTCAACGCCATTCGTATCATTCAGAGAAACTGTGCAGCTTACTTGAAGCTTCGCAACTGGCAGTGGTGGCGTTTGTACACCAAGGTCAAGCCTCTCCTAGAAGTAACGAAGCAAGAGGAGAAACTGACTCAAAAGGAAGATGAATTGAAACAAGTGCGCGACAAACTTGAAATGCAATTGCATTCTGCACAGGAGTACGAACGTAAATATCAACAAGCCATCGAGGAGAAAACTATGCTCGCCGAACAATTGCAAGCTGAGGTAGAATTATGCGCTGAAGCCGAGGAGATGCGTGCTAGATTGGCCGCGAGAAAGCAGGAGCTGGAAGAGATTCTGCACGATCTGGAAGCTAGAATCGAGGAGGAAGAAGAGCGAACTTCAGCTCTGATGCAGGAGAAGAAGAAATTGCAATTGAATATAAGCGATTTGGAGGAACAGCTGGAGGAGGAAGAGGCAACACGTCAAAAATTGCAGCTCGAGAAAGTTCAGTGCGATGCTAAAATCAAAAAGTTGGAAGAGGACTTGGCCTTGTCCGATGACACAAATCAAAAACAGTTAAAAGAAAAGAAACTGCTGGAGGAAAGAGCTAATGACCTGTCTCAAGCTCTAGCTGAAGAGGAAGAAAAGGCAAAGCACTTGGCGAAGCTCAAGACCAAGCATGAAAGCACAATTGCCGACCTCGAAGAGAGACTGTTGAAGGATCACCAGCAGCGTCAAGAAGTCGACAGATCAAAGAGGAAAATTGAGACAGAAGTTTCAGATTTGAAGGAACAGATAACTGAGAAGAAGGGACAGTTAGAAGAACTGCAACTATTGTTGGGAAAACGTGAGGAGGAGCTCACTCAGGCGTTGACGAAAATCGACGAGGAAAGCGCCACCAAAGCTCAATCCCAGAAAGCTCTGCGTGAACTGGAATCACAGTTGGTCGAGCTGCAGGAGGACCTCGAGGCTGAGAAATCGGCTAGGAGTAAGGCTGAGAAGCTCAAGCGCGACCTGAACGAAGAACTGGAGGCTCTCAAGAATGAGCTCCTTGATTCCCTGGACTCCACAGCCGCCCAGCAGGAGCTACGTAGCAAGCGCGAACAGGAGCTCGCTACCCTCAAGAAAAATCTCGAGGAGGAGACCTCCCTGCATGAAGGAACACTCCAAGACATCCGCCATAAGCACACACAGGAGCTCGCCACGCTAAACGAACAGATGGATGCGCTGAAGAAAACAAAGGCCGCCCTCGAGAAGGCTAAGGGCTCGCTCGAGGCGGAGAACTCGGAACTCACCACGGAATTGCGTTCAGTGAGCGCCAGTCGCCAGGAGTCCGACCGCAGGCGTAAGCAGGCCGAGCAACAGCTAGCCGAGATCAACGCCAAACTTATGGATGTCGAGGGTGCCAAGCAAGAGCTCGCCGAGAAGGTTATAAAGCTCCAGACTGAGGCCGAGAACGTCATGCAACAGCTGGAGACTGCTGAGCTTAAGGCCTCCGCGGCCATGAAGGCATCAGCCACCTGCGAGTCACAGTTCACCGAACTCCAACAACAGCTTGAGGAGGAGACCAAGCAGAAGCTCGGGCTCAGTTCCAAACTGAGACAGTTGGAGAGCGAGAAAGAAACACTGCGCGATCAGCTGGATGAGGAGGAGGAGGCTAAGCGTTCGCTCGAGAAGCAAGTGCTCGCTCTCAATTCACAGGTAAAGATTTTTATTTCACAATTGCTAGAGTGAACTCTGCAATTAGTTGTACCTTCTAAGATGTCCTAAAAGCTACTGTGTGTTATTGTAAAGCAATACAGAGAATTAGCACGTAACATTTTTTATGCACAACATTACTTTATAGTTATTATTACTATGTTTAAACATGATTAGTTGTTAGAAGTGAACTCTTTTTGTTCACACAAACAAACAAAAAAAAAAAGATACCGTAATAATAAATCAATACATAGAAATTTCTCTAATAATCCTAATAATTATATAGCTATAGATGTGAGGGCTTAATTATTTCATATATTTTTTTCGTGGTTTTGTAGTACACCGAGGCCAAGAAACGCGCCGACGAGGAGAGTGAGGCCGCAGCCGCCCTCGAGGAGGCACGCAAGCGTCTCGTCAAGGACCTCGAGGCTCTTCAGCGCCAGATCGAGGAGTTGCAAGCTGCCAACGAGAAGCTTGACAAGTCCAAGAAGAAGATCCAGGCAGAGCTCGAGGACAGCACAATCGAACTCGACCTCCAGCGCTCCAAAGTCGTCGAGCTCGAGAAGAAGCAGAAGAACTTTGACAAAGTCTTGATGGAGGAGAAGGCCATCTCCGCGCAATACGCCGAGCTGCGCGATACCGCGGAGCGCGAAGCTCGCGAGAAGGAGACGAAGGTGCTGTCGCTGACACGCGAGCTCGACGAGCTCAACGACAAGGTGGAGGAGCTTGAGCGTGGACGCAAGAGTTTGCAGGCCGAGCTCGATGAGCTCGCCAACAACCAGGGTACAGCCGACAAGAACGTCCACGAGCTCGAGAAAGCTAAGCGTCTGCTCGAGTCCAAGATCGCCGAACAGCAGGCACAGGTCGAGGAACTTGAGGACGAACTGCAGTGCACTGAGGATGCGAAACTGAGACTCGAGGTCAACATGCAGGCCATGAGGGCGCAGTTTGAACGTGAACTGCAAGCCAAGGAAGAGCAGGCTGAGGAGAAGCGACGCGGGCTGATCAAACAACTGAGAGATCTGGAAGCTGAATTAGGTATTATAGTGATTCAAATTGTGTTACATTCCAAGTCTTAATGTTATTTCTTTTAATGCTCCTAGAATGGGCTGTTCTATTTACTATTCTAATATTATTAGGAATGAGTTCTATAAAAATGTGACAACAAAGTCAAATAGTTTATGCTCTTTAACTCAATCAATCTGAATGAATAACAACACATAACTCATATATCAATAAATATGATAATAAATTGGCAATGAATAATTACAATTAATTACAAAGCAACCAATAAAAAATAGAATAACAGTTTTGCAATTACTAATCCTATTGTAAATTTGATATATACATATTTGTACGTTTCTATTAAATTTCTAGATTTTTCTGAAACATTAAGATAACTCACTTCTATCGACAATTTTAGGAATTTAATAATTAATATACAATTTCTTTCCGCATCATCAGAGGATGAAAGGAAACAGAGATCAGCAGCGATAACACAGCGCAAGAAGATCGAGGCTGACTACAAGGACATGGAGCAGCAGCTTGAGATGCACAACAAAGTGAAGGAGGACGCTCTCAAACAGCTGAAGAAGCTGCAGACGCAGATGAAGGATTGCACGCGTGAGGCCGAGGAGGCGCGCGCCGCCAGAGACGAACTGGCCGCCGCCTCAAAGGAGGTCGAGCGTAAGGTGAAGGGCTTGGAAGCCGACGTGATGCAGCTGTCCGAGGATCTGACCAGCAGCGAGCGCGCCAGACGGGTCGCCGAGACAGAGCGGGACGAGCTGCAAGAGGAGCTCAATAACAACGCGAACAAGGGCACGATTCTGCTCGACGAGAAGCGCCGACTTGATGCCAGAATCGCCACACTGGAAGAGGAGCTTGAGGAGGAACAGTCATCAAATGAGGTTCGTAGTGTAGCTTTTATGGAACAGATTTTTGTTTGTAGGAGTCAGATAGGAATTCAGAGTTATATTGTCAAATGTTATATGAGGCGTTTCACGTCACCTCTCCAGGTGCGGCGCGCGAGCGCGATATCATGCTGTTTTCAGCTTGTGTTTGAAGGGCTAAGATGTATCTAAAAAAAATAATCCCCAAGTGATTTCGATGTATTTTTTCCTCAGCTTTCCGATGTTGCTATTAGTTTCTCAAAATTTTTCAATTCTAAGTATTTCTTGAATAATATCTCGAAAAAATCAAAAAAACCCCTATGTAGAAAAAGGCTATATCCATGTAAAATTTCCTCCTCTTTCGATCTAGCAGGTCAAAAAAATATTAAAAATATAGTTTTTGAGATATAACACGTTTTATGTTTTTTTGAGGTTAGAATTGAAAATTTTTGAGAAACTAATAATAATAGCATCATCGGAAAGCTGAGGAAAAAATACATCGAAATCACTTGGAGATTATTTTTTTTAGATACATCTTAGCCCTTCAAACACAAGCTGAAAACAGCATGATTTCGTGCTCGCGCGCCGCGCCTGGAGAGCTGACGTGAAACGCCTCATATGTGATACGAGTATTACAATTTATGATTTCATGAATGAAAGCTACTTTTGTGGGCAAATTTATGCATCAAATTATTGATGTTATCTACAGTAAATAAGTAAACATGTTTAATAAATAAGGAAGTGTTTATTACCTACCACAAATATTAATCTATGGATTTCAATGCTGCAGGTTTACATGGATCGTTCACGAAAAGCACAGTTGGCGATTGAGCAACTCACCGCGGATTTACAGACTGAGCGTTCGACCTCACAGAAACTCGAGTCACACCGATCCCTTCTCGAGCGGCAGAACAAGGAGCTCAAAGCTAAACTGGCCGAGCTGGAGACAGCTCAGCGCGCCAAGTCCAAGGCGACCATACAGGGCCTCGAGAACAAGATCAACAACCTCGAGGAGCAGGTCGATACGGAAACCAAGGAGAGGTTTGCCCAACAGAAGATCAACAGGAAGCTCGACAAGAAGGTGAAAGAGCTGGTGCTGCAGGTTGAAGATGAAAGAAGAAACGCCGAGCAGTACAAGGAACAAGTGGAGAAAGTCAATGCGAGGATGAAGAGTCTGAAGAGACAACTAGACGAGGCCGAGGAGGAGATTAGCAGGCACAAGGCTTCCAAGCGAAAGCAGCAGAGGGAAATGGAAGACATGATGGAGTCGCAGGAGGTGCTCACGAGAGAAGTAGCCAATCTGAAAAACAAACTAAGGTAAATGCGAGAACTTTTTCGGCGTACGGTTTGCCTATTTTATAGCTTCGATCATTTTGTACAGAAAGAAAATTCACAAAAAACATTTTTCGCTTATCTGCAATTTCTATCTCAAGCTTACTTTTTTCTCCAAAAGTTTTTAGTATAGTAAAATTATAAACTCTTATTCAGTCACTCAAAAAGCTTTTTTAAATTATTCAAATAATTATTGAAATAGACCCACCACGAAAGCAAGTTCTCACATTATTTCTCAACATTTTATTTTCATTTTCACCGACTGTTTCTACAGTGAGGTAGATACAAAGACACACACTAGCAGGCCACTGGGCACTTATCGTGGTCGTTGGAAGGATGAGATTATTAATTCGTTGAACGTGTAGGTATTATAGACGAGAAGAAGGAAAACAATGAATGCAATCTCGTTGAAAACGAAAAATTCACTTTTAATTTAATATATACTTGTGTTGTGCAAAGCGATTGTGAGAACCCGAACAACCTTGACTACATACAGAGCATGGAGCATGATAAGCTCGAGAAATATATAACTATGTACTAACCTCATCAGTCATGAGAATGAATTAACACAGGCTTGGCTTTGAAATTTACCTTAATGCAATTTTAAATTTTCTCATACAAAAATTATTGACGAATTGATGTTTTACTCAATGTAACTCGAAGAAATTGAAGGAAAAAACTTCAAGGTTCCTTCAGCCAAATTAATATAGTATAAGTTTGATATTATATTTCCATTTTGTCATGTTTTGTTTCTTTTTTTTTCTTTTTTTTTTTACGGAAAATGTAAAAACCAAAATATTAAACGTTTAAATAATTATAGGCGTGGCGGACAGCCAATCAGCGGACTGGGATCAGCAAGACTGAAACGTACCTCAATGCAGACCGGCGGCTCGGGCGACGACTCGACCACGCAAGATGAGAGCATAGACGGCGAGGAGAACGCAAACTGAAGAGTGCGAGACAATCTCGAGGAATTGGCGAGGACGATGCGCGACAACGCATAATATAAAAAAAAAATATATATATATATACATATATCGTCCAGCGTCTGGAATAAAAAAAAAACACATAGGCTTCCAGGGTAACAAGAAAAAGACAGGCGAATGCGATAAGTTAATAATGAGGAACGCGAGGTTCTCCCCCTCGCGAATGTCTCGTGTTTGAAAGAGAGAGAGAGAGAGAGAGAGAGGTGAAAGAATAACACACACATGCATACGCGTTTAGGGAAGTAATTAATCGACGCTGCTTTATACTGTCTTTGTTATTCTTTTTTCCCCCCTATTAGAAGTACATAATAAGGGTTATGCATATACACTAGTTTCCTGAGATGCCATCGCACGAACGAAAAAAAAAAAATAAAAATGAACGGATTGAACGAGCGGAGGTTCCCTAAGAAAGCGAGAAAGGGAAAGAGAAGAAAGTTTTAATGATGTACATAAATTTACAACCATACTGAACGAAGAAAGATTAAGAAAGAGACCGTAGAACGGTTTATGATGTATGAGGACACGCGGTTATAATGCGCGCGCGAAGCTAAAAAACGAAAGGAGGTTCTTGCTACGAGCAATAAAAAAGTTTATAAAACCTGTAACACTCGTAGGTAGTATTAAGACATTCATTATTATTATTATTATTATTATTATAATTATTATTATTATTGTATTATTATAATTACTATTACGTTATTATTTTATAACTACCATTACAATCAGCGTCATTCGTATACATATTACATTACGAAAATGATGAAATTATTTCAATGATTTAACTAACATACGAAAGCAACATGGAAGAGAGCAGAAGACAATGTAGTAAAACTGCGTTTATAATGAGACCGCTTTCATTTTAAAGGGTTTGCAATGTGACTTTTTGGCATTTTGGTGCTTACGTCTTTTTTTTCGCTTGAAATGTTAAAAGAAAAAAAAGGAAATCTTTGCTTTTCGCTTGCGTAAAATTAATTTCGCCTTTGCATATTGTAGTCGAGCAACTAAGTTACTTAACGCCACTACTCTCGCGTTGTACTTAAGCTTTTATAGTTTGGTCGCTCACGTGTTGTACCTTTAAAATGGAACGCGTGTTATATTTGTCTTTTTTATACGGCGAGAGGAGCACATACATAAACGAAAAAAAAAATATGAAAAATGTTATATACTATGTCGAAATTAAATACTGAGTACTGAAAAATATCAAATGGCATACATAAATATCTTATACATATATAACAATCGCATGAATAAAACGATGTGCGTTAACTGTCGATGAAAAGATTCTCGAAGCGTCAATTCTCGCACGTTCGATTTTATACAAGCATTTTACGAAATTCTTTGTATTTAAAAGCATTTACGATATTTATACATCATATTTAAACGGAAAAAACACAAATACGAACGAATAGACTAATTAACTCGAAAGACTAGTATATTTTTTGATGAAAAAAAAAACTAATACGATACGTCGATGAGTGTATTCATACGTACAGTGCGCAGTATGATAACAGTAATCTATTATCTAATGTACCTAGGGCCTTATAACAATTAACACATGGAATTGTGCGTACCGTTGCAGAACCGTCAGATTCAATGAAACAAGAGGAGCCTCTCGAGTATCGTTACAAATTTTGTATATACGAGTGAATTTTTTTGAGGAGAGAAAGATGGGTGCGCTCACTTCGCTATACAAGCACGCGCGCGTCGCCCGTTACGCCAGTATACACTTATTATATACACTTACACACGAGCTCATTCGTAGCTTTTTAGCGCCATTTTTAATTGCCAAATCGCAAATTTGATTTATATACTTGTTTTCTTTTATACATTACGTACTCTGGCGTCGAGAGATAGATTGGGAGAATGAAAGAAAGAGGCGAAGTGAGGCACTGCGAGAGGAGGGAATTTAAAGGCGTTTTTGAGAAAAGACACGACACAAGCTTGGGGAATACGAAATGTCGAAATGCATTCGGAAGATAAAAATGAGTGAGTTTTGATACCTTTTATATCGATCGAACACACACGCGATTGCACGCGCGCGCAGATTATACAGTTGATTGGATCTTGCATATACAAGGAGGAGATATAATAATAAAGTACAGAAACATTTAGTTTACAAAAGTGTTGCGTTTATTTCTTCATTATCTCACGAACATTCGTAGTCTTATAAATATATGTTCGTAGCCTTATACAAATATACTTTATGTTTATATAAATATGGTTTCCATATTGACAAAAAGTGAACAACTTTTATGTAGTATTTACAAAATGAAATGCGTAAATCTTTTTCTCTACTGCTTTTCGGTGATCTCCACCAATTTCTTAGCCAATCCGCGGTTGCACAAATCGAGCGGAGATTTTTTCTCTTTATTTTGAGTTTCCAAGCTGGCGCCGTTCTGTACCAGCAGCGCGGCTTCGTCCTGACGGTCTTCCTCGCATGCCAAATGAAGCGGCGTATTTCCATAAAAATCTTTTTGATCTGTGCATAAACGAAACACATTTGAATTACAGAGCTTCGGATAAATTAGTATAGACTTGGAATTTATGCTAGGAATATGTTTTAAAAAGCCGAAAGATTTTATTGTATAATTTAATGTCAGAAAAGCGAAAATTGATGTTCGCCAGGTTTAGTGCTAAGGCTAAATTTTAGATGATGTAAAAGTTTTATTGGTCATTTTGATTGCTGCTATATTTTTTTATATTTTACTATAGTTTGAGCAATATCTCTGTTTTTCAACTGTATATGAAAATAAATAATATATCTGTCAAAAAATTTACGCTTATTACAAAGTTTTGTCATATAATTCTTTATAATTTTTCGAAAAACTTCATAGTACACATGTAGCACTGGACCTGTTTCAACTTGAGCCTTCCTTAAGGGCTGACAAATTTTTGTGTGCGAATTTAATTGCTAATCGAAAATTTGTATTAATCATTTCTAAAAATGCCAGTATACACGAAAAATCACCTACCAATATTCAAATGCTCGCCGAGAGTAATCAAAAGCTTTACTATCTCGATGTTGCCTTTCGACGCGGCTCTGTGAAGCGGCGTGGCGCCTCGTTTGTCCCCGATGTTGATGTTCGCCTCCTTCTCAAGCAGCGTCTCGCAGATGGTCTTCCAGTTCTTGGAGGCGGCGTACTGAAGGGCCGAGTGGCCCTCGCTCGTGCGCGCGTTCACGTTAGCGCCCTCCTTCAGGAGGATGGTGACGACCTTGTCTCGGCCCGCCGAGGCGGCCAAGATCAGCGGTGTCATCTCCATCTGTGGTTGATGAAGGGATGTGGTTTTAGTATGATTTGTTGTAAGTTTTACAGAAAATTAGAAATGTTTTTTCAAAGCCTGATAATTTGACTTTTTTTTTTATTTCGAGTAAATCTGACAATTATAAATATAATTTTTCAAAAAAAAATTAACTTTTTCAAAGCGATGAAACAAGAGTCTGGGAAAAACACTCATCAAATATGGTGTTAATATATATTAGTACAGTGAGAAAAATTTTTGCAATATAACATGATTATTAAGTCGCATGTTCTTTAGAAAATTATCAAATTTGGAAATTTTATAATAATTAATATCTTTTTCTAATAGAAATTATTAAACTAATTATTTATTTAAATTCTTCTTTTTAAATTTTTATTTAAAAAGAAGAAATTTTCTTATTGAAATAATCCGACATACATTTTGGAGAGCTTGTTACAATCCATTAGAATCTATGAGAAATCTCTCGTAACTCATAAAGCTCCAAGGCTCCAACCCCGCGCTGCTCTATATCATCATTTCGGAGCATCACGTCGCCAAACAAAGGAACACATACGAACAGTACCTATATCTATCGCAGTCTCGCAAAAGAGAGACGGAGTGAGCACGAATCTAGCAGAGTAGAGGGAGAGATAACATCGATCACGTGACCCGCGCTCCCCATGCGAGATGCTGCGTCATGGATACAACGCATCATCCTCCACTCTCCGATGCTAGTAACTCGATAACATTAAAAGCAAGAGGGCGGAAGAATACTTATAAGGAAGACAAATGGTCCTCGGAAGCTTACGTCATCGGTAGGGTCGACAGGAGATCCAAGGGACAGCAGATGAATTACCAGATCCTCGTGCCCGCCCAGCGCCGCCCAGTGTATTAGCATCCGACCGTTCTGTAACCGCGTATAGGTTAGGTTTCCTCAAAACTCCTGTCTCACCTTCAACGGCAAACCCATCTCCACTGTTTTTTCCAATTTACCTCGTCGGTCTGAGTCTTCAGCTTCTCGTCCTGCGCTAGGAGGGCCTTTAAAGGAGTGATCTGCCCGTGGTAGGCCATGTCGAAGGGCTTGGACTTACCGGTCTTCGCCATTGTTAACACTGTGTCGTGAGTCGCTGCGTAAGAGCGATCGCAATCAGCTGTTTGTGTATGTATACGTGTGTGATATAGTGCGAACTGCGAGGGAACGCGAGAACTAGCTGCCTACTGGTAGCGGTGTCGCGTAACGGCTGATTATTCACGGCTCGGCTTTTGTTTTCGCGCTGGACGGGTGTAATTTGCGGTGGGAAGCAGGTGATTAGCGCGGGAAGGTTAATTAGAAATTGTTGATTTATTATACGGCTGCTTTTTTTATGTAATTGGTAATAAAGATGAGAATTCGTAATTAAAAGGAAAATGGTCGGGGAACATGGTATATTGGTTTTTTCTTTTTGGATCAGATCTATGCAGAAATAAACACGTACACAGCTCCTTCATATACGTTCGACAATAAAAATAACTTTATTAGTCTTCCCATTGCGAATATGTTCGTATGACAGAAACACACACTTGAAATAAAGCCAAAATATGCTAGATTCCGCGTGTCGGGTACAATATTTTTTTCTCACTTTCTGCTGCATCTCAGCACATACACTGCTGGCATATCTCCACGCTCGGAAATAACTCTCGCGAATCGAGGTTTATACACGCATACACGCGCGGGAAAACAGGAGAAAAAAAATAAAATAAAAAACATCGACTCCCTCAAATTCACAAGGAACATATATCTATATATATACCTTTATACACATCATTATTTGTTTTTTTTTTTATCTTATATACAACAATATTATACGGACACTTACAAAGCGTCATTGTTTTAAGCTCGTACACTTAAAAACTGAATTATAATATACACTCTTTTCTCACTCTTTCGCGCAACAATATACACAATAATTTACACATAGAACATCATCATCATCACGACGGTCCGTCTCTCGTACTTTCACAAAGCGGCTTTGGTTTACTTCGGTAAAAAATTATGCAAAATAAAGTCCATCTCATCTTGCTTGCTTGCTTGCCTCCCCTTCGTCTTCGTTTTAAAATACACGCTGCGTGATGCGCGCACATTATCAGTCGGACGTCTCGGCCTCGCTGCGCTCGTCGCGCACTACGCGGCTCCAGTGGGCGCTGCGCGCTACGCAGTCGCGCACCGCCTGCAGAATTATCGGAATGCGACGGTCCAGGGCGGCGAGGTGAGGCTCCCAGAGGATTGGGGAAACAGGGTCGCGAGACATGCTCTCCCGCATCGCTGCGCTCAGCCGGATTGGACCGTTGTGGTACCTGAGAATGAGAGATGAAGTTTAGTACGTGGGTGGAGGAGAGGAATGTTTATTAGAATTTGATATAAAATTTTTTTTGCTAGAAAAATTTGAAATTAAATAGCACATAATACATGTCATTTTGTTAACTTTTATTGTCCATATTCATATACAGGTTTTATTGAGTTAATCAAAATTTTTTTCTCAGTGTCGTGTTCTAGATTTCAAAGCTACTTACTATATACTTCTACTTGTTAATTAACATTACAAAAAATAAAATTTCTGAGTAAACTATATGTACGTTTGGAGATACTTGAAGAATTATGTTCTGTTAACTATTGGCAAACTACTTTTTGAAAATGACTTTTAAACCCATAAAAAGCAATAATTAATTCAATAAACGTGGTTTACGTTAACGAGCATGTTATTACGTTAATAAATATGTTATTACTTAACAACATAAAAAACCTCATAAATACAATCTTTTCTGTTTATACGGCCGTATAGCAAGAAGAAACGGGTTATTATTGGATTATATTCGCCGATTTTAATTACTACAATTGCATGCAGCGTGTTATTTTGGGAAAAAACATGCGTGTCACTTCAAATGCCTAAAAAGCACTTGAGCTTGTTAAACCTAATTATGCAGATTTACATAATATGTATATTCGAATTTCCGAAATGCATTAATTCTAATTTTTTCATAATTATAAAGATAAACAAAATTTAAATACAAATATCACATTACAGCAACCAAATTCTTTCATTTTCTATTGGATTATATAGGCCGATTTTAATTACTACAATTGCAAGCAGCACGTTATTTTTGGAGAAAACACGCGTGTCACTTCAAATGCCCAATAAGCACTTGAGCTTGTTAAACCTAATTATGCAGATTTAGACAGTATATTCGAATTTCCGAAATACATTAATTCTCATTTTTTTCATAATTATGAAGATAAATAAAATTTAAGTAGAAATATCACATTTACAGAAACAAAATTCTTTCATTTTCGTCAGAGCATAATTTGGAAGCAAATGGGTCACCTATTGAGAGTCGTAACTATAATATTAAGTACTCGAAAGCAGCAAAATTATATAAAAAGATTGTAAAAGACCAAAAGTCCAGTTCCACTATTCAAATACGCCGCAGCAGCCTTACGTAACCCGAGCAAATATAATCATCGTTTATATATTTCTAATCAGTTGGGTCAACTTTTTTCTTACATCAGTGTGATAACAACCGCGTGCAACTAGCCGCTCGCGTAGCTTCCAATTTAAATTCTCACAGCGACGTACATACCTACTTTCTATGTACATTATTGAGCAACACTCTACACTCGGCACGCCGTCACTTTCGACTTTTCTAACAATATAATATACCCCCTAATTCCTGTCATACGGCGTTCGCACTCGCGCATGCATACGTGCAGTTTACTTTTACTCCAACCTGTCGAACCGTCTGCTAATTTCCCTTGCAACCACGAGCACTTATACACGCATTGCGCAACAGCGACAAAGCCCACCGAACTATCCCAACGCATCCCCCTTCACTTTCGCGTTGCGCAACTCAAAATCAATCGACATCGGTATATACCTATATCATCCCGCGCAAACAAACAAAGCGTTTATTTCTTTCTCTCCTAGCTTACCTTTTTTTTTTTCTTTATTTTACACAAACGTTCATAACAGTTATAAACGACGCGCGTGTTGTACGTGACCTCCGCAGCGTTTTTTCAGTGCGTACATACGATGTGTGTACACTTTATACATGCCCGCCGGAAGGACACGCGACGCGCATATGAGTATTTACCTCGTTACCCGCGCGCGTGCGCATTAGCATGCAAGACGCCGTCATCTCTCGGTCTCGGGTGAGTGGGTCGGAATATTGTGAGAAACGGTATACGAGGAGGCGGCGGCGGATGTGTAATAATTGCCGGAGAAATGCGAATTTTAAGGGGCCCTGATGAACGGCCGTGCGCGCGCGCAGCGCGGTGATTGAGTTAAGCGGTAATTGAATGAAACGCTGCGTGTGTGTGTGTGTGTGTGTGTGTGCGCGCGGCGAACGCGCGTGAATCGAGTTTAAAGTATAAGGAAAGCGGGGAGGCATGGGATTTAATTGGTTAATAAGCGGGATTGAGCGAAATCCGGAGACGCGTGTTAAAGCCCATTGATAAGTGCAAGGTGCATTTATTTATTTATTTATTTTTTTTTCATTTTCACTTGAATCCTGTATTTTGAAATAATTTAGAAAAAAGGATCACCAGCTGCTTTCAAGAACGCACCGCAAGCCGCCGCTAGTAAATTCAAAATCATGAAATTTAATATCTCCAGCCACCTCATCCTTCGAACTTCCCCCCTTTAAGACTTTAAGACATCCCCAATCAACCCACTTCTCTCTACAGCCTCCCATAAACATGCATATTTCACCCTTGAAAACTTCCCCCCGATCGATCTCTCCCACGCACTCGCACGCAGCAAGTGAAAGGAAAACTCGATCAAAGTTGCCGAGAGCGGATGCAACCCGTGTACGCGAGATGCTATCTCTATCTAGTCGTGGAATGCATCCATTTGCATGCATATTAGCAGCCGCGCGGAGAAGCGAACTTTAACCGGATTCACCTCGACTTTCCCGCTCGTTACCAAAGGTCGCGCGCGCGAGAGAGAACCTATCTCTTTCGCTCCCCCGCTAAAAATAGACGACGCGCGAGAGAGCGCGAATCCAGTTTCACTTGACTCGAGTCCTCTCTCGTGATGTGTCTCCCGCGAGCGCGCGTGTACTTTTGTCGCGAATCGATGGAGTTGCAAAAGTTAAAGGTGGGTAGGTAGTTTGGTGTAAAGTTCTTGCGAGTGTATACGTGTGCGCAGAGGTTCACTTGCTGCTTTACGGTTGGAACGCTATTACGATTGGAACGCTAATTAAAGCGATTCTGCGTTTGAGAATTATATTTTTAAGGTAATCGCGTCGTTATTTTTTTATGGAGACTTTTATTTTTAATTGTTTCGTGTTGCAGTTAAAAATTAGTTGGAAATATTTTGTAGAGTTTATTAAACGAACGGCGCACGCGAGTTTAAACTAGGAAAAAGATATAAAAGTATATGTATAGTCCGTGAAAAGATGGCTTCCCCTTTAACTCATTGATAATGTTTTATCAAGAAACTTTACTCGATAATGCAGAAATTTTAAAAGTTTCGGTCTGCTTATCTCTACAAAAGAATTAAAGTTTTATTAAAAGAGTTGCTCATTAAATTTCTGCCTGAAATTAAAAGGTAGTTTTATACTTGTTTGTGTAGAATACGCGGAGCTTCATTACTGATATATAATTATACCCCCGCAACACGAGCCCCTGTGGCCTAATGGATAAGGCATCGGTCTCCTAAACCGGGGATTGTGGGTTCGAGTCCCACCAGGGGTACGTTATAATTTTTTTGTTGTAATTTTTTACAACGAACTTAGCGGTATAATCGCAAATAGCGCAATTTTAGTTTATTTATAAATTAGAAAAATTTATATTATTAAATTCAAAAAATTATTTTGTCCCTTGAAAGGATATGATCATATTTCACGACAATTAAATTAAAAATAAACTTTTTTTTTGTTTCACTGAAGACTTTTTTCTTTAGTTAAAAAACTCCTTCTATACAATCATTATAGAAGTTCTAGACTCAAACTATCGTACACCGAGAACAAAATATTGATTGAACCCGTATTTGAACGCAGCCAATTAAATCATCTTATTAAAACACTAATATTAGATTGAACGAAATACATATTTCATTGAATTAATTAATCCAATATTTTCATTTCAATAATATGATTTAATTGTCCATATTCAAATACGACTTTAATTGAGTCAATCAAATTTTTTTTCTCACTGTAGAAATGTTAGATAAAATCAGTATTTCCAATCTGTCATAATTATTTCAACACCCTGTCATAAACATGAGCAAGAACTTATATCATCATTTGTCACTTGAAAAATTATTCAACATACAAAATTTTTCCAACAAAACATGCTACCTTCCAACCAACCCACAACTCTCTACCCCCGCTATACGAAACTCACCTCAGCAAGGTGGCGAGCGTGCTCTGCCTGATCATGCAGCACTGCAGCAGTGGTGACAGACAGCTGATCTCGTCGTGGAAGGGTTTGCCGAAGCCCCGGCCGTTGTCCAGATGGAGGGTGAAGGTGTCGTTACCGAAGAGCCGGAAGGTCTCGTAGTGGTGGCGGTCCATGTTACCCGTGAGAAAGTCGAACACTGACATGTCCATTAAGTCGAGGAGCCTGCGGCCCTCGTTGTACGGCGGTAGCTCGCGCACTATGTTGCAGTAGTCCGAGTCTGTGCGAGAGAATTCCAAAAATATTTATAATAGATGTTTTTATAACAGGAGGTTTGTAGGTGTAATTAAAATACGAAATAAGTTGGTGATTAAAAGGTTGGGAAAGTAATTTGTGTATTACAATCTAACAGGATTTTTAACTTCGCGTTATTTATTTTCAAAGTATCAAGATAAGCTAGGTACTAAACAACTAATTAAATTACTATATGGGTATTATAATTAAATTGTCGCTGATGAATTGTGAATTTTTATTGTAATTATGACCCGACGATAAAAGTCATCCATACAATTAATTTTAATTTATGTTTGCTTTATATATTTTATATAAGGGTTATTATAATCATTACATGTACGTGATTTTCGTCATTGATAAAATGTAAATTTATTATTTACGATTTAGAGTTATAAAAATAAGCAAACCATATTTTTGCTACACTGATAAAAAGTTAATAAAACACTCTTTCAATGCACGCGAATAACATAAAACCGTCGAGTAAGCTTATTGTCTTTATTATCAGAGAATTTCCTACTGAAAGTGGGTCAAATATACCACAATCAATATCAGAAAAGCATAACTATATCTATTATTTCAATTGAAGACGTATATAAATAGTACCTCAGAATCAAGATAAATGAACACTCATGGGCACTATTGTTTCTCAATACCTCACATTAAGTTTCAATCAACCATGAATTCACCGAACATTTCCAAATAATAAACTTTTCCCCGTCGCTTTATGACATCGTCCCCTATCGACACCCGTTATTTTCTGAAAACGCCAACACAAGAACCTCATCGATCCGTCAAACCAATGAAATTGTAAAAACCTATCAATATACCCACACCTCGAGCTCTGCAAAACCCCCGTTGCCGATATAACCGCCACCTTTTCTAATTGCCCATCCCGTTACCCCCTTTCCAAAAAGAGAGAAACAAAAAAAGAAACTATATACACACTCACCCGTCTCCCATTGCGCCTTGAGCCGCTTGTGATAGCTGCGCCGCCAGGGATGCCGCCAGACTTTCCTCGGCACGACACTCTTGTCGGGCAGGAAGGCGGCGAAGCTGCCCTCGAGCATATCCGGAGCGCCGCAGATCGCGTGGCTCGTGTCGCAGTAATAGGTGCACTTGCCGTGGAAGCACAGGTTGCCAGCCGGACTGACGAAGAAGGTCTTGAGGATGTCGCCGTCCGTCACCTGGTAGATCTCCGTCGTCATGTTCAGGAGGCGCCCCGTCACCGGCATGCACCGCCGGAAGTCCATGAGTCTGAGGGAAGAGAGGATTTTTTTGGTAGTGGTAATGGTATAGCTTTTACTTTTGCTAGCGGAGATGAGATTGGACTTGTTTGAAGCGATATTTATTGGTTTTCCTAGAAATATTCCTGTGGTTGCGTAGTAATACTTGTCCATTATATTGTTGCTTATTTCCGTTATATAAATGTTTATGATGGTTACGCTTTATTCTGTTTTTACATTTTTTCATAATCAAGGAAAATTGATCATAGTTTTGTTTTTATGTATGTAGTCTTTACTGACCGTTATTTACACAATTTTTACTAGACAATTTCATAAATAAGCACGATATCTTGCCAGTATTCGTCAACAATATGGAACGGAAATGATTCACTTTAGATCCAACACTTTAAACTCTTTAGATCTAAGCGTTACTTTAACGTCAGTGTGCCGGCCAAAGGATTGACCTGAGCTACTTTTTGGGGTCATACGCTGCAGGGAATTACGCTTAATTTCAAAATATTTGCCTGGCACTATACAGGATTACTTTCATGTGATTAACCTTCGAGCCATTTAATTTCAGTATTGCAGAAAAGAATATACTTAATTTTCTTGACAATAAAAAAGATTTAGAAAGACAGAGTACGAGTTATTGCGATTGTTTCGCAGAGGTTCACACGGTTACTGTAAGTATACGAAATTACGAAAATTAGCGTCTACTTCGAGCTGCTGTGTACGAATTTCATGTTTTTGGTATGAGTTCGCTAATTTGACAGCAGAATCCGGTATTTTTGCGCCTGGAATTTCTCTCATATATTGTTGAAAATAATTAAATGAAATAACTTTGCCTGTGAAATATAATCACTGTAGAAACTTTTTGAAACATACCTACGAAATATTAGCATATGCGCTTTGAAATCTCGAAAATATATGTTATTGCTAATACAAAGCGTACTTCGCATCATGTACAGTAGCAATGCAAAATATTCAACAGTTTATTTAATTTTCGCTGCGTATTCTCCGACAAGATTTCATTTTAAATGACACCCGTACAAATGAATTTTACATTTCACGACAATAATTTCCCTTCGTTCGTCTATCTCCGCAAAAACAACTTGCGTAACTGACACCAAAATTTCAGGAAACTCGGCACAAAACGCTTCTGGATTTACGTCAAAGACAGAACTTTTCAAGACTATTATTATCCATTTCCAATAAACCTTTACCGCCTCTACGCCGGGACGTTTTACGCGCAGTTAAAAACACTTTACCGATGTCTTTTCTAACCCATCAACCGCGCAATTTATATGTCATAAAGCCCCGCTGTAACTCTCCATGTCGAACTCGCCAGATTAAATATAGCCCGACGGCTTCATCGCCAACATCTCAATAGAAAAAAATTCCCACCTCTTCTTTATTAAAAATTCCGTCCTCTCCATTTAATAACCCTGTGATCCCCTTCCTCCTCACCCCAAAAACAAAAAACTCTCTCCGCCTCCTCACAATTATCTCTATTATTATTACGACCGCAATGCAAAACAGTCCACGTCGCGCAATAAACTCGCTCGCCGGACGATTTCGCGTCGTTTGGCTTTCCTCTCGGCGGCGAAAAAGCGCGCGCGGAATGCGCGCGACAAAAAGGGGAATAGTAGTGGTACTATGCTGCTGCTCACCTGTCCAAGTGGAACGCGGCGATCTCGGCGTTGTGGCGCTCGTAGTCCGTGAAGTAAAAGTGATTCGGCAGAGTCTGCTGCTCCCGCGGAAACCTGTGGAGTGGGGTCGGCGATTAATTATTCGTTTCGACAAATATTTTGCCGAGGGAGTCGCGGTTCGGGTCAGCGGCTTTATTCTCCTCGTTTGTTTTGGTTTGGCCGGAGGTTCGGTTGGGTTAATTGATAGATGGCGCGGGTAGTTTTGGGAGGGTAATGGTAATTAATGAGGTTACAGTATTTACATAGAGTAAATGTATGTTAATAATTTACGTGTTGAATAAACAGATATATATACATATATTACGTAACGACGATGCGGTTCTTTTTAGTTGTGAAAGTATAGCTATTTATTTTGTGCAGAGTATATAATTGTAATTCAGGCTGTAATAATGGTAAATGGAAGCATAATGTCATTGAGATAATATATTTAGCCGTATGAATCGGAAATACCTTTTTCCCAGCGTGTAATATCTAATAATAATAAAAGAGCCTCTTAAAACTTTCTTAACGATGATATATTATCTCTTATAACATAGTATTATCTTTCCAAGTATATTTTGGTCTCTAATGGACTAAGAGTATGTGAAATATGTACGATCTTAGATAAATTATTCTTTACGTATTTTCCTTGCTTTATTTCGCATTTGAATTGATTTTATTATTTTTATTAATAACGTAAATAAAATCATATAGAAACACACTATCGCATCAAACAATCACCGCTGCGATTTAAGATTGTTCTGGGCATATAATCCGTGCCAAAATTTAGTTTTCGACATTATAGCTATACGATAAATAATTACTTAGAATAATTAACTACTCATCCGTTAATCCGAAATGTAATAAAATATTATAAATATTTTTTTTTTCAATCAAAATTGTTAAAAGCCTTTTTTGTATACGATATTTTATAAATCCCTTAAAAATAATGAACCGTCAATTCCTGATTTTTTAAAACTTTATACTCCTTGTTTACTTGTTTATTTGTATCCTCTCCGATCCCATCCATACACAAACCTGTCTCCACGCCATAAGCACTCCAATTTCGCATCATCCAATCATACCCAGGCCGTAATCACAACCAGACGATTATCACCTAATCGCTGTCGCGACTTTCTTCTTCGCGAAGCTCGCTCGCATATACTTACACTACTCTACGCGCGACAGGTGGCACGAGCGGCGAAAGCTCGATTACGAGGGCGATTGCGTAAGAGTACACAGCAGTGCGGAGAGGGAGAGAGAGAGAGAGACTCGCTTAGCTGGACGCGCGAGAGCGAGTTCACGGTCAATACCTGCGCCCGCCCGCGCGCGCGAGATTCTCCAGATAGTGATGCGCAAGGTGGTTGGGCGAGGATTGTCATGGGTATGGGTTGAATGTAAACAACTATTGTTTGGTTATGGATTAGAAATGCAATTTACGTTTATCTTAATGCCGATAGGAAGCGATTATAGTTGGATTAGCGGGAATAATGTTCAGCCGATTATACTGCAGGGATATATAACGACGTTACGTAAGGAATATTATTATTCCAGCGGGGAGAACGCGAAGTTAAATATGGCGCTAACGCGAGAAATCCGAATGCTTTACATGGACATAAGCAAATAAAACGGATAATGCTACTGCTGGCGTGTATAAGGAAGCGATTTTTCTCAAAGTGGGTAATAAGTCCTTAAACGATTTTCGCGTATATTATAACATTTTCCGTTTTGATCCCACGGCAGATTTCTCCTTTTATATATCTAAACGCGCGAATGACATTCAAATATAGATCGCAATCCGCGTGCGCCGGCGCAGACACTCTCGAGCCGTTTTCGTAAAAGTTGCGTTAGCCGAAACGCGTCAATGATTATCGCAATCTCTCTCTCTTTTTCTCGTTTTGGTTGAGAGCAGGGGTGATTCATGAATGGTCGATTTTTTTTCTTTGGTGTTAGTGTATAATATGTGGATGTATGTTGGGAGTTGAGTAGGAGAAAGTAATTTATGTGGGCAAAGTTATAATGACGATATTTAAACAGGCTTTTATTTTTGGCGTTCTATTGCCGGCCGTAAATACTGGAATTTCGTGTCTCGCGTTACGAAAAGTTTTCAGGTAATGTGGGTATGAGGGTTTGCGTTTGTATTCCAAAAAGTAGTTGAAAAACTAAGTTTATACTGTAATTAAATGCCAAAAAAGAATGGAGAAGTTATACACGATTAGGGCTCAATTAAGTGTTGCCCGAGGCTATAATATTAATGATATTTGAATGGAAGAGATTGCTCTTTCTATTTTCAACGTTTCCAATTATTTGTCATACTTATCATGCACGGTAAAATCATTTAAAATTTATGTAATAAACGCTATAATTCTCACAATCTTTTTGCCTCGGGACCGCTGATTTAATGATTGCGTAATTATTAGCTTGTTAAACTTACATCTTCGCATTTAAATTATTTTTGAAAAAAAAAAAAAAAAAACGTACAAATTATGCACCCTGAGTACTTTTTACCGGCAATCTTTAGATTCAACAAAAAACTTCCCAAAACCGTCAACCACTGTATTTACACACACACACTCCCATCATTGTGCCTCACTTCTCACCAGAAAATCCTTGCCATCAATCCGCCTCTAACACTCAGCACAACTCTTAATAAATCAACTCTCCCACTCACGCACGTACGGCCACCAGCGCAGCGTGCAAAAGTGGCGCGTGGCAAGTACAGAGCCAGTAGTAGCTCTCCTCGCTCGCTCGCAGGCTTTTGTCTGCAGCAGCAGCAGCAGCCGAGCGCACCGTTACCTCGCCCGACGATTAATCCGTTAACGGCGTCGCGCACGCGGAACTTTCCCGCGGATCCGATCGCGTGCGCGCTTTCCCGCTTTATATATGTGTATACGTGTGTGGGAGAGATTAATCCGACGACGGGAAGTGGATCGCGGCCGTGACTTTGTTCCCTTCCGCGAGAGCTTTGTGTTGGCGCTTTTTGTCGATGATCTGCTGTCGACAACCGGTGATAATGCCCGCTGTGGGGTTTTTTGCGTCGGATATGTACGCGGAACGCGCAGTTGTCGTTGTTAAGTGGAGTTTACGGTATATGATGGTTACGTAAGGGATGTGTGATGGTGGGGTTAACGAAGGGAATTAAAAGGAAGAGATTTCGAGTGTACATGAGCCCGAGGTCGGAGAGATGATAAATAATTTAATTCGCGACGCTGAGTTACGAAAGGTAACGAAGTTTATTGACTAGAACGCGGACTGTAAACGCGGGCTGAATGTTTATAAACAACGTAACAACAGTTTCTTCGGGTCGTAACAGTGTACCATTGGGTTCATTATAGAAGGATTATATATTTTTGTAAGGTGCGTTTCGCAAAAAGCGTAAAAATTTTAATTAAAATCCTTGGCTTTGTTCTGATAATAAAGCGTGTGTATAACAGCTCGGTGAGAAAGGATCGAACAATATAGAAACTTCGAGACTGTATATACACCCCATTAACAATTATTATCTATCCATAATAAACTTCTTCCCATTCATCGCGCGGCAAAAACGTCGAATCACCCCGCACTCTCGCGTATTATTGCCACGGGAGAAACGCTCGGTTCTCTCTAAAAATCATGCAAATCCCGCGGCAACGATAATACAACTTTCAACGGCGGCCAGTGGAAAGTGAGCAAAAACAACCCACGGCGCGCGTTTCCGCAATCGATTACTAAAAATCCAACGCACAAATGTGTATACATGTGCACACGTACCTCATAGGTTTGAACAGCGCCTGCATCTTGTTCGGGTAATCCATGACGAGCTTCAGCTGCGTGCCGCCCGACTTCTCAGCTGTAAAAAAGAGCGAGACGTAGTGATTCTGCGTTGTAAAAAGTAGACGGTGTTTTGTGACGAAAGGATAGTGCAAACTATTATGGGATTGGGACTCGAGGTGTATATTGGATTGCTAAGATATATACAGGCGAAATGTGTAATCAAATGTATCGTTGAGCATTGAGAAAATTGTTATAAGTGCTGGGTTATTGCCGTAGAAGTTTGCGTGAAAGTGTATTATTACTCGTAATGATCGATTGATAAATTGGTCACTTTTGCAGATAAAGCGTGACACTGTTTGTATCGTATAAAATTGAATTAAATAGTCGCACTAAACCATCGTATAAATTACTGAAAACACGTAGTTTTACTTGCTACAACCGCTACATTTTTTTTCCTCGCCTATAATTATAACAAAAGATTACATTAAACCTGAAAAAAAAAAAACAAAAGCAGCTTTCATCCGGCTCGTAAGAAATAACTTCAAAAAGCCCATACTTCGGTTCTCCGGCAATTATCGGCCAATCAGCTCGTGTACCACATTAAAACGGCATTACTCAAAATTACTAGTAGCCGCACCATTCCAATGTCACAGCGCGCGAAACCCACAATCACAGCTGCTATCCCGCAAACCAAACAACGCAGCCACATTTTTCCCTCCCGTTTCACAAATCCGCGTCGCGGTTTTACGGCCACGCAATGTAGTCCCCGCACTGTCTTGAGGAAGAAAAAAAACAGAGCCAATATATATGTATAATACTCACAGGCGTGAACGATCGGCTGCGTCGCCATGAACTCGAGCAGGTCGTCGACGAGGCGCGAGTCGCGCGGATACAGCTCCCTGCGGCGGATCTGCATGTGGAACACCTCCAGCAGCGTGCTGTTCCTCCTATGTAGGGTATAACAGATATAGATAGAATCGTTATTGGTTATTGCGCTTCGGTGGTTTCGCAAGCCGCGCCGTTAAAATCCTCTCTCTCGGCGTTAATCGATGGTGGTGGTTTTTGCGGAGGTTTGCGCAAACCGGCGTCGTGTTATAGAAATGTTCTCCTTTTTTTTTCCTCTCCCGGTCTCTCTTTAGGTCTATAGAGCGATTGGGTTTCCCAGAAGTTACGGGACATTGCGTTGGAAAATTCGCTCCGCTCGCGGCGAGCGTCTGTTTGTTTGTTCGTTGGTGGAGGCTGCGAGTTGCTTAATTTGCGTAAGAGAGTGAGGGGTCTGCAAAACTGGTGCAGATGGTGAATGAATCCGCGAGCGAAGAAAAGGAGAGTTTGCGTATTGTCCATCGGTTGCGTAACGGTCGAAGAGACTGTAGAGGTTTTCTTAAACGACGCGCTGTGTTTAGTCGCGATTTATTGATGACGATGACGTAATAAATTGTGAGCGAAAATTTAACGTAAAATCGTCTGACATATCGATGACAAATTTAAATGTATTTACGTATTCATAACAGTATAATGGTTAAAAATGTTATATTAGATTTAAAAGAGGATGATTATATCATGAAAATTTCCCTAATAAATTCATTTCATCAACGCTATTATAATCTCGACAAAAATTACCATATTTTATAATAAGAACAGCCATTTTCACTGTAAATATAATGGGACATTTTTTCAACCTATCAATTATACGAAGAAAGCTAAAATTATAGACATTTATATTACTAATTTTAACCATAAATTTTTTTTCTCCGCGTAATAAAAACTTATTATCCCCTCTTCCCTCGCAGCAGAATCCTTAAAAAGCCCCCCCCCACCCGGAGCCATCAATTTACCGGCAAAATAATTATTTACCCGTGAAAGTAAACACAACACCCACTTGGGCATTATACCAGAGCCATCAATTTACGGCTCCATATCTACACGCGCGTGCACACGACGCATATGTACACGGGCTGACCTTAGGCATCGCGCGTGCTCATCCGTCACACGCCCTAGGTGTTAATTACGCGCTAACCGGTGATTACGCAGTAGCTCGTCACCATCTTCTTTCTTTTTATATACACTAGCCAAATTCATCCGCGTATAAATAAAATTAATTTTATTAAACATGCAAAGAATAATTTATTCCTTGTAAGCCGTAAATCTTTTTCTTTTAATTTTGATACATCTTTAATAATTGATATAGTACTAGTACATTTACTCTTATACAAAATTTTGAGGCTGGAAACTATGCTTATTCGAATATTTCTTTTTTCGTGAAGTATTAAATAAAGAATACAATCTGAACATAATATTGACATAATTTATTCTAATATTAACATAATTAATTCTTCTAAGATTAAAACATTGCTTATTGTTTTGAATTTTACCGTGCAATTCAATAACTAATCGTATTGTGTTTTGAAATACTTTTCTACTTCTGGCTATCACTTTAAAAAATAATTAAAACATGTTATTTATTTTTTTAAGTTACCACCCACATTAATTTGATTATTATTTATTTAATACTTTTCACTTTAATCATTTTCATTCCAATAAATATTCCAATAAATAATACCTAATTATCGAATGAAAATGAATATTTAATTTTAAATTCTCGCGCCTTTTATCCAAGAGCCAATCACAGATCAAATCTATAGAGGCTTCACTTCTTCCGGTCATCAGTTTTTTAAGAAGGGATGAATTATCGAATGAAAATGCATATTTAATTTTAAATTCTCGCGCCTTTTATCCAAGAGCCAATCACAGATCAAATCTATAGAGGCTTGACTCCTTCCGGTCATCGCTTTTTTAAGAAGGGAATACAGAATAAACTTTCCAAAAATACAAACGACAATTCTAATTTCCCGCGATTTGTCGCACAACGAGGAACGGACGATTACCGCTCCCGCGCGGCGATTACCATCCACGCGAGCGAATCTCTTTCTGCTCTGTAAAGCCCGCGATGCGGTTTCACCCTCGCACGATGAGAAGAATCTCGCGTTGCGCGCCGATAACCGCCGGAAGGAACTCGATATATGTGCGCACGCAGTACGCGGCAATTAGAGCGCAAGCGCGAGCGCGGCTAGCCATCGTCGTCGCAATTAAATATACGCGTCGCGCTCCGATGACCAGCGTGGATGTGTGCTTGTACGTGCGGGATTCGATTGTTGGGTGAAAAGAGAGGTATATAGGTGCAGGTAGGTATTGTTGCGGAGAGTGAATGCGGTTCGGCGGAATTGGTATATATAGCGGGAGAACTCGCGAAGGTTGGGATGCGACAGTATATAGAGCTAAAGTGCGTGAAAAAATTGGGATGGGTTTGTATGGAAATTAACGGCTATTTGTCGCTCGCTCGCGTGTCAGTCATGGATGATGGATTTCCTCTTTGTTCGAAAAATATTATTTTTTTTTTTGTATTTTGAGGATTGGGATTATTTTTTTTGAGAAACTATCTTGTGTGTGATGTCTTTTATATACGGAGTGCGATCGTGAAAACTTATTAAAAGCTTAAATCGGTACCTAATTAGAAATTGTAAAGGAGAAATTTGACCCGAATGTTTCCGATCTCAATTCAAATTTATACTCAGTTTAATAATTTTTACTAGCGTACAATTCACGAACTATGTCGATACGCGAGCGCGCGCGTATGCTTGAGTTTATGATTTTTTATTAGGCGTCACGAGCACAATTTCGATAACATGTACGTGCCGCGGAACGTCATAACAGTAATGGAATATATAATCAGATTTAATAAATAATTAATAATTAAGAGAACGGGAATGTTTTCCCGTTTCCGCCTGACCAGCGTACTTATACCTCTATACTCAACCGTTCGCTCGAAAATTGCCGTCCCATTAGAAGATACGACTTTTTTAAATCCATACACAAATTCTAATTATGTGTAATTATAGCAAAACTAAAAAGAAATTCAAGATTCAAAGAATGCATACACAGAATACTTTTTTCTGTCGTTATTAAAGTAACAGCTTTGAAAGTATGTTTCCAATGAAATTGATGATTTTTAGAAATCTACTGTGTGCATTATCTAATTGAACTTGAGTCTTATTCATCATCTCGCTTTTATAGTTTTCATGCGAACTTGCGTGTAACATAAACTACACTTTTCTAGAAAGCGGAAATAAAGTCCGTTTCTCAAACTCTATCTTATACTGTAATCAAACTGCTATCAGTATATATATACTTAACGTACACTGCTATAATTATCCTACACGTGCAATCGTTCCAGAATTCCATCCATATTTACTAACAAGAATATAAAATTAAATAACACGAGACCGTCTATCGTCCCGTAACATTGCACACTTAGCAAATGTACTAAAAAAATTCACACTTCGTCGCCACCTCGCGTCAAAACAGTAGCGCCGCGACATAACGCTCTCGTTAGTCTCACCAATCGACTATCCTACTGTCTGCCTTTTCTCTGTCTTGCGTGATGAGTCAATATAGTGAGATTGCACGTCCGAAAATTACGTGTTTGTAGGACGCTTTGTAGAGGAGATTGTACGTGCATGGCTTTTGTTCAAGTTGAGCGGCGATTTTTCTTTTCAAAATATTGAGGAAAATACATTTTGTTTAACTTTGATAAGAGTGCATACGTATAGTTTTCGTTTTTTTTTTTTAAAGAGACGTTATTTATGGATCTTTTTCCAACTTTTGCTGGAACTTTTAATTTAAAGCCGTTTATATTTTAGTTTGAAAGCAAATTCTTTTTTTTCAAATTATTCGTGAATTCAATATCCGAAGTAGTTCGAAAATTCCTTTTTTCATGAATTTTAATTAAATCTATCAAGCTGTCTATAAAACTCTATTGCACATCTTTTTTTTAATTAAAAAAAAATTGAAAAAAAAAACACCTTTCACTCAGTTAACATAATGTAATAATTATCAATACACTCCAATAAACAAACTACTATTACAACTCTCTACCGACTACATTCTTCAAGAAAGCTACGCACACGCTCATACCTCAAACAATCGAATTCCCGCGCATCTAAACCTTATTAATTTCGCGGAAAGCTACATATCTTGCACGCGGCCGTCGATCATTACACCAAGAGCCGCCGAAGTAGCCCAACACCCGCGCCGGTATGCGCGACTTAATCTAGGTTGCGCACGCAGGTACGTACTCGCTCATTGATTATTCAGACCGGCGAGTAGCAGCAGTAGCACACAACCCCTCCGCCTTTCGCTTTCCGCGAAGATTCGAGACGACGACTTTCGCTCGAGCGCGGGCTCTTTGAATTAGATGTAAAGTAATTGCACTAGCGTACGCGGGTTAAGTTTAGCCATTAGGGATATAAACTGCGGGCCGGTATGTACACGAAAGTACAGTCTTTATCCCCGGCGTGAGCGGCTTTTTGCGCGCATAAGTACAAGTTTGTAAGTGCGGCTGCTGCGTTGGGGGAATTTTTCCGTCGCGGTGCAGCGCGGGGCAAGAAAAACGCACACGTGGTCGAGAGAATATTTTGCGCGAACCGGGGGAATAACTCGTAACCCGCGCTCGTTTCTCCGTGCAATTAGGATCTAAAGGCACGAGAGTAATAGTGTTGTGCGCAGCTGTATATAGTACAAAAATGTGTTGTTCTCGCGTACATAAGCTTTATAAAAGAAAGGAAAAAAAAAGCTCGATATCAAGTTATCAAGTTGCAAAAAATCTCAGTGTTTTTCTTCTTCGCCGATCAGCGCACGAAGGAAACTCCCAAACAACGTGACGCAACACGTGCGCGCGCACACGCGCCGGATCCTTATCTCTTTCCCGCCTCGCTCGCTCGCCGCAAACATTTCGTCTCCTCTCAGTCTCTAATCTCGCGGCGGCGTCGGCTAGGCGAAAAATTTGCATTTAATCATACGATTAACCGCGAGCTTTTCCAAGGCGACGTTGATGCGCGCGAAGAAGAAACAATCGGACCAACACTCGCGCCGTGTGCACTGTATCATGCGTATATTATATACGTTCTCACGGGATTTCGCGCCAGTCAGGCGAATATCCGATAGCCGAGTTCGCGGAACTAAGCGAACTTGAACTTACGGCTGAATAGGCGCGAAAGTGCAAGGGGATACGTTGCTATCGCGGTGGTAGGAGGTGGAGTATTTTGAGGAAGGAAAGTGAACCCCGCGCTCGCGCGCGCGTTCGTTAAAATTAAGATCCTCGAGGTATTTTACGACTGGCAGTTAAGTACAGGAATGTCAATGTATGGTATTAGCGATGTATTACAATATAACCATTCGGCATATATATACATGTATAGCGTGCAATTTTCTCGAGTTTACTTTCCGTTTTATTTTTAGAGGAAAAATTCCTTTTTTCTTTTTATCGCCGCAGAGCCATTATGTATACCGAAGTGACCGAGGTTTACGCGGTTCAAGGACAAATTTCTCCGCGCTTTTGCTAAATAAAAAAAAGAAGAAGAATTTTGTTTAAAAAAACACTATACACACACACACACACACACACACACACACACACCCCACCACAAAAACCACCAGCACCACAAATAACCACATGCACTCACGCAAGTTTCAGGTACTTCATCTCGGCGATGCTCGGGTTATCCGTCTCGTCCTCCCCGCTGATCCTGACAACACCTTCGCCAGTGGACACGCCATCGCCCTTGTCCACGTACACCTGTAGATCGTCGAAATCATCGCGCGGCGGCGCCGTGGACGCCGGCGTCTCGATCTTCCCCGTCGCCTCCGTCGTCGTCGAGGTGCTGCTGGTACTCGAGGCGTCTGCACCTCCGAGACTCGTCGGCTCCGGGCCGGAGTTCGATGCCAGCTCCTTGCTCGCGTTAAGTCGCTGCAGGAACTTTCGCCTGCAATGAAGACATCATTTCGTTATTATACCTGGTTAATAGGTTTATTAACCTTATCATTAAAGCCGCGTTTGATAGCTCGCGAGATTATGTATGTATATATAGATGGGGATCTATCGGTCGCCGGTCGATTATAATGTGCACGAGAGTTCGTAAAATTTAACGCGGACGCGATAAAAGCGAGAGAGTGGCGCTCGAATTGCATCTGTACAATTGCTCGATCGCGTTATACTGCGTGGGCTATGAAAGTATTATTATTGCTTTATTATGCGCCGGAGCAAATATTCTCCGTTAACAACTCATCAGCCATCAATATACAGTTCGCTCGGTCGTTAACAAACGCTAATGCGCGCGCATTCGAGCAAATATTTACGAAGATTCGCGAGCACACGCAGCAACTTCGTAATCAGCAGCCGCGGCAGTGGAGTCGAAAAAAAAATACTCGTCTATAAGTGACACTCTCTCTCTCTCACTCTCTCTCTCTCTCTCTCGGTCGATAAAACAGTAACCAAAGCCACGCGTCTCGAGCCTAAATATCCCAGGTACCCAACTTCACTTGCCCGTCGACACCGCAGCTTTAAAATCACCTGAAATTGTTGTACACAGTGTCCCGCTGCGGATCCTCGGCGACCCTGATCCTCCCGTGGCTGGGCAGCAGATGATGTCCGCTGTAGCCGAGGTCCAGCTGCAGGTCCATGACGAGTAGGAAGGTGACGACGACGGCGAAGCAGGCGAGCCCGATAATCAACCTCTCGCGCAGCCGGCAGACCCGCTGCGCGAGCTTCATCATCCTCTCCATGCTACTCGTCGTGCGCGTCTGCTGCTCTGTTACAAGCTGCTCGACACTCGCTGCTGCTGTCTTATCGCCGGCCGAGCTCCCACCAGTCGCCGTCGCTGCTGTTGTTGTTGACGCTGCGGCTGAGTCGGCAAGTCGTCGGCATCGCGTCGGCGGCGGGCTGAAGCGAGGGTCGACGCTGCTGCTGCTGCTGCGAGGATGGGGTAACGGAGAGCGACGGTTGCGACGGGCTGGGGGGATCGGTGGTAGCTCCGAGCCTGGAAGAATGGTTTACTTATGGTTATTGTTGATGTTGGTGAACGGGGTGAGAGGTGTTTTTTTTTTAATGTCGGGTAGATTATAGTGAAAGTTTTATGGTACATGCAAAATTAGGGGTCGCACAAATATGGGGTTATAATGAAATTGGAAAGCTTGGAAGAAAATCTCGCTCGATGGAATTATTCATATATAGCCATACAGAACAATTATGCTTGTGTTTAAGGTCAAAAGTTAGTTTTTCACATGAAAACTGCGATAAGTAATTATGTAAAGCAAATGATCGATCTTTAGTTCTTGCGATCAATGTATTAATGCGAATGGAATATTATAAGAAAATTGATCAATTGCTTAACATAATTATTTATCGCAGTTTTAACGTGAAAAAACTAACTTTTGGCAGGGATCTTACGGCCAATACAACCTTAATCTTCGTATTCGATTTCACCATGGGATTAAAACACACAATTGAGAAGACCATTTGGAATAATAATAGCTTATCAAATAAGTATGAATCAAAACGTTCGTTTCTCCGTTTGATTCTACTTTGCAACAACTCATCAACAACCTCTTCTTAACTTCAATTTTACAATGATTAAGATATCCATTTTCATCCACTTTCATTGATACGAGGGACATTGTTACGTAGCATAATCAGCTGTTCATTAACTGAAATATATAAAACCTATCTTTAGTGGGAAAGATTTGAGCTTCATTATCGCACGCGTGCACTAAGAATGACGAACGTACGTGACTTTTTTGCGCACGCAATTTAAAGACGCGAGATTGATTATATCGAACGTGATTGGTCATAACTACCCTACTTTCAAAATCTTACTTGTTATATAAGTGTGTAACTGCGAAACTTCGTGGTCGCAATTTTATTTTTTCGTTTTTATTTTTTTAAAAACATCGATAAGGCGTTTATTTATCTTTTATTGTGTTTTTGTCGGAGCTTTGTGATTCAGCGTTGAATAAGTTGCCGATGTAACGTGTGTATAGGCGATGGTTGCACTGCACTAGAGTTTTACCGAGTTGTCACGTCTCGTGCCAGTAGAGATTAGAGAATATGCAAAAGGAAAATATGGTTTAAAAATAGATATCGGCGATGTGGCCAGTAGGACAATGTCGTTGTTATTTAAAACAATTGAAAAAAAACTTCGTCAAAACATGCAGTTAGCTTGAATATAGGTGAAATGAAAATGTGAATCGAATGTACTGTGCACTATATTTTCTTACATTAATTTTTTATCTTTTACATCATCGTGTAGAAGAAGCAAATGTGAAAGATAACAATACATAGATACTTTACAAACAAACTTTACTCAAGTTATAAATATTATTAGCATAAGGTAATGATTTAATGTTAAAATTTTTCATTTTTTATAGTGCACTACGATTCTGACATCATGTAAGTATATGTATGTAGTATAAGATTCAATGACCTATTCTCAATGTAAAGGATTATTCACCTCAAGACAAAAGAAATATCTGTAGTAAATATTATTCTACTAGCTTATTTATTTATTGCTAGAATGACGATCTTCCGTGAACGCATGAAAATATTTTCTTCACAGTCTACCAACAAACTTACACACGGAGAAAAATGTTGTGGTAAAAATTGCCATGTCTGATCGTAAAAGTGAGACAGACTCAAATTAGCAAAAAACTGCAATAATTTATGGTAAAAATTACCATAAATTTATAGTAATTTTTACTATGTAGGAAAAACAAATAGTGAAAATCCTACACAGTAAAAATTACTATAAATTTATGGAAATTTTTACCATAAATGTTGGCTTTTTTTTTTGTATTTCTAGTCTGTCCCACATTTAAAATCAGACATGGTAATTTTTACTATATTATGTTTCTCCGTGTATATATTTTTTTCTACATTAGTTAACGAATATTCTCCTACGATTAGTAATAAATCACTCATACATATTATGTTATAGATTAATCATCATCATCATCATCATCACCGCAAATCAAAACCACACTCCATTCGTTCCACCTGCGCGACAAAATCTCCACTCCGCCTCCTCGTCCCTGGTCTCTTCTATCTTCGGCGCGCTCGCCTGTCTGTCGATCCTCCTCGTGAGCCTCCTCCAGAAGCCACCAGCACCGGTGCCACTGAAATCTCTGGGCTCGCTGCTATTCCGGAACATCCGGCGGCGGCAGCAGCCGCGCGATGGGCTCCGCCGCGCGGCGGCCCATGCCGTCGCCTCGTCCAGACTTCCGGCTGATGATCATGCGCTTTGCTACGTCCAAGATATATCGTGGGTGTGAGGGTATAGGGTTTGGTATCTTAATTTTAACCTAATTTTTGTGGCGGTTCGGATTGGTTCGAAGGTAGAAAAGGGGATGTGTAGTGGTTGATATGGTAAGGTAAGATGCACTTTTTTTAGGGAATGGTCAAGATTTATTCATACTGAGAAAAATTATTTACTAAAAATTACTATAATACATAGTAACGGCGGGACATACTTGCAATGTTAAAATAATTACTATCTTTTATAGTGAAAATTCCTGTGTTTAGTAATTTTTACTATGTAATATGTATTGTACTATGTAATTATTTTGATATTGCAAGTGATAAGAGATAAGGGATTGGGAGCCTTTGGTGATAGATAAATTGATAAATTTTTAGTTCTTCAGATTGGAATGAACCCAATTGTGTAAAATTTTTCTTTTTTATTTTCTATTTTATTTTTTAACGTACCATTTTGTATAACAGTTGACGTTTGAAAAATTACACCAGTCATACACGAGCTGTTATCACAAGCATACATTTTAATTTCTAACAGCTTATCTTAATTATTCGAAAAAATGGCACAAAAACGCTGCAGATCCGTAATTCAACATGCCACTGCAATATTCAATACTTTTAAAATAAAAATCCATTTAATTTACAACAGTTTTTCATTTAATATCAAATAGCGTTTATGTATAACTCTTGTTTTACCCAAAATAACAAATTCCGCACGAATTTAATAACGGAAACTCGACTATATTCCTTTCTTTTTCGCTATTTACTAACGAAGCTTTGAACGTACATCGGCAATAATATTTTTACCGCTTTTTTATTCTGGCGCGGAAAGCGAAAAATAACACGTTCTAGCGCGGTACGAAAAAAATATATATAATACAGCGATCGCGCGTTATCCGAACTCTCTCTCTCTCTCTCTCTCTCTCTCTTTCTCTTTCTCTCTCTATCTCTCTCTCTCTGTCTCTCTCTGTCTCTCTCTCTCTCTCTCTCTCTCTCTCACTCTCTGATATCAAAAGTGCAAATTTAGCGAGTTTCATTTTGAGCTCACGTTCGCCGACGCGCATCCTCTATATATATCGCATTGTACAGCGCATGGAATGACTGCATCATTAAAAATTGTAATGCGCTTTAGTTTTCCGTTCCGGCCAACGTGACTTATATATAGCCGCGCGCGCGTTATTATATTCTATTATTTCGCAGAGCTGTTGCATTTTAAGAGGATTGATTGCGCGCGATGATTTATTTTAATGCGTACAGGATAAAATATAGTCGCTAAAAAAAATTTTAAATCTCACGAACGCTTTCAAACAGAATTTATCACTGAGAAAAAAGTTTTGGAAAAATTACTATACTGTCTCATAAAGCTACCACAGATTGTAAAACCTCAAAAAATTACTATGCTTTACAGTAAATTTTACAATACCTATAGTAAATTTTCGTATATTTCTAGCAAAATTTCTTCAGAAGGATTGCGTTTTATCTTATAAGTTAATCAATGGATCTCTCGATTGTCTTGACTTCCCTGGTAAAAAATTAACCATCTTTTCTGACCGGTTCACTAATTATTGGCCAGATATTTAACCATAAGTTAGTCAATAATCAACCGGAAATCTGGTCAGAATTAGCAGCTGCAGTTCATAACCTCTAAATGCATTAATTTAAAAAAAGTTTGATCTCCCATATACTGACTTAACCTCTTTTTATGTATGTTTATTAATATATTTTATATAATGCATCATTTATATAAATGTAGCATACAATAAAATAGATGAAATAATGAATAAAATAACAACTATTACATTAAACTAAAAAATTTTATTTTACGAATATAAAATATAAAATGTATGATATACTATCACAAATCGAATCGTATGCTTATACGAAATGTTTTTTATTTTTATTTTAATGTAAGAGGGGAGTTGTATTGGACAAAAATAATTAAAAATATCTAAAATTTGTTCGTCATCAGTGTTGCGAGTCAGATGTAAATATAATATATATTATTTAAAATGTTTTAGCTTGATACTATTATAAAAGACTGTTTTGAGTCTTAAATGGTGTATTATATATTCAACTCACCCAATAATGCAAATAAGTTAAAGGAATGTAACAGCTTAGGATTTTAGATCAAATGTCCCCTGCATGAATGAAGAAAATATAATTAGAATTAGTTTCAAGTAATTTGTAAGAAAGACATTACCTCTCATTATATAAGCTAAGCTAGAAGTTCTGTAACCCATTTTATGTATCGATAAAACATTTTCAATATTTTGACTTTGGTATATAACAAACCGGGTAAAGGATTTTCATGAGACAGCTTATATTCTTTGTATTTTGGTCATAGTTATGATTTTAAAAGTTTCAAATATAAAAATTTCCTAATTTTAACTTTTCTTACATCTGTTGTGATTTTTACCATTTAAAAATGACTTATCGAAGTAATTTATTGAAGTACAACTCTTTGAATCAGAACTATGATTAAAATACAAGGAATGTAAGCTTTGTCTCATAAAAATCCATTACCCGGTTGCTGGAAAAAGATATTTACTTCAATAAATCATTTTTAAATGGTAAAAATTACAAAAAATGTAAGAAACCTTGAAATAAGGAAATTTTCATATTTGCAACTTTTCAAATGATAAATATGACCAAAATATGAAGGATATAAGCTTTATCTCATGAAAATCCATCACCCGATTAGTTAAATACCAAAGGCAAAATATTGAAAATGCTTTACCAATGCATAAAATGGGTTTAGAAATGTTTAGCTTAGCTTACATTGCCAGAGGTAATGTCTTTATAATACATTACTTGAAAATAATTCGAATTATATTTTCATTTTCATAATGTAAATTTTATGATATATTGAAAATCATTGTAATTATATTTTTTTCATTACTGCATCTATGCCTTCACTGTGCACGAGTGTGTATCGCTAATAGACGTTACAAATATATATATATAGATTAGCTGCTCCGCTTTGATATAAAATGGAGTAGAATCAGAAAAAAATCTATTTACAAAAAAAAGGCAGATTCATTATGCATGTTGCATTCAGATGAGTGTCGCAGTAACCATCATTATATGTACAGGACATAACCTAAAATATAATGATTTTATTTGACCAGAAATTCGTCAGATTCTGACCAGAAACTGTCGCCAGCACGCAGGGTTTCTGGCCAGAATTTTCACCATAAGCTGACCAATTACCAGAAAATTAACCATATTCTGGTCAAATTATGGTTAATTTTCTACCAGGGCTAAGTTGGCAGTTTGTGGAGAGACAGTTGACCTATTCATTACGGAATTTTCATCATATCATGGAAGATACAGTTTCATCTGGTACTGGTTTTCATTCTGCGCTTAACAGACTAAACAGACAATGAAACTTATTACCGACTATATGATTACTAATAAACCATCTATTCTCTCATTTAAATTCGCCACCCGCTCTCTGTCTAAGATTTATTCAAATTTAGATTGTATTTATATTTATTCTTTATCATGATTTGCTGATTCATTTGTAATAATAATAAAAAATTCTATTTAATATAGTATATCCTTGTAATATATCAACTGCGTTGAAGGGTTTATAGCCCGTGTAATAAACTAATAAACAAATAAACAAATAAAGTATGGTAATCTTTTGGGTTCTTACTTACAGCCCGTGGTGGCTTTACCAGAAAGTATAGTAATGTTTTACAAAATTATTAATAATTTTTACTAAACTTTATTCTCAGTGATAAAAAAAACTTGTAATAGCTTCCGCTATAAACTTGACACCGATATATAAATGTACACCTTTTTCCAAGCCTCAAAACAAACCGCAAGACATCCGGACGCCTTTTCTCATACCAAACCATCTCTCCACCTCCGCCCACAACACACTCGCCTATCCAAACACAATTTCGCACGACAATAGAAAACACACACCTACACCGACGTGTGTTCACGCAGAAGCTCTCATCGGGGAAGGCCAGCACCGCAACAGCGACGACCCGCGACCTTGCGATTACACAAGCGTCGCCTCCACCGCTACGCGCGTTAATTGTCCGATAAACGCGCATCGCGTTTTCGCCGAGAGGCTCGGTCCAATTAGCCGCGGAAGCGACAGATAGCGAAAGTTGTAGAAACTCTGGGTTTTATTATTATTGCGGAGAGAGCGCGGCGACGAATTTTTTTTTGTGTAGGTTTGCGATCGTATTTGTTTAGTGGTAAGTGGGTTTGTTTAACGGTCGGATTGACTTGTTCGCTTTTAATTAGCTTTCCAACTATAATTATCTATGCATTATATTTAGAGTCGAATTGTTACGCTGCAGTAATTCTGCGAATTCGTTTTGCTATTGTTGTAACAGATTGCACTACACGACAGTTATACTATTATAGTGTAAGATTGTATTTTCCATTTAATATTGGTGATTTAATAGCTCGTGCTTTGGATAAATTTCTGGACGTTTCTTTGCTAATATCCGAACTTTACGATCGAAGCATGTTTTCGAGATTTGTTCTGGTTTATTCGTTCAAGAAGCGGATAAGAAAGATTAATTAGCTTTTTTTTTAGACGAGATGAATACATCATCACACATCCGTATCACATTACGCGAGTACAGCCATACACCGCTAAAGACGTAAATAAGAAGATCGACTCGCGGATATATATAGAGATATATACCGGCAGCACCGAATATATAAATGACGTACCATCAGTTCCACCGAACCCCCGAATCTCCTTACAGATAACAGCAGCGTACGGTATAAGCCTCTCAGCGCGATAAGAGCGCCGCTCGGATCCACACGCGCACTTATAATACATACAAGAACCAGCCGGCCGCGATGGACCGCGCGCTGCTAATTCCGTCAGCCACCGGCGTTGCACACTTCAGCCCTAAATAACACATATGCACACCCGTTGTTGGGTATATATATAAGGTGTACCCGAATGCGGGAGAAACTGAAAATGGGACCGAAATCGGGACAGCAGTAGAATAACTACTATAGAATGTTAATAGGGTAACGCCATTGCATTGTTAGCATTATTTGTGATATTAGCTATGTATTCACGTCAATGTTGTCTCAATTTACTCTTTGAATTGATTGCAAACGGCATAAAAACTTTTCGAGGTTATATTTCAGTACGGTGAGTAGTTAAATCTTTGTCCAACTTCTTAGGCGTCTTATTAAAAGTATTGTCCCGATATAGGGTTCAAGTAACGTTCACATTTTTTTTTTTTTAACTTTCTTATTTATTATAAAAAAGTATTTAAATAGGTTTATTTTTGCATAGATTAATATAAGATAGATTGTATATCAATTATTAGATTAAAAAATTTTTAAAAGTTTATTTTGTCGCTTTTGAAGACTGTTTTTTTTTTGTTGGAATCCAAATGTGTCCTTCTTTCGGGTACCTCAATTATATATATTATAAAATATTATAAAATGTTTTCGCTGCTGTCGCTGTTCAGTCTAAGAAGCCCCTCCTTAAAATAGGATTCAAATAACTAAGAAAATGAAACAATTCCAACCCCTCAGCCTCTCCTTAAACTGCCTCAACCCGACCTAACTCAATCCGATCCAACCCATCCCAACCAACTCAAAAACTTGTATTAACAAATGAATTTTTGATATATTTTTTATTTATTTTCTCAATTACTTAAACTATTTCTTGCTGTTGAAACAATAACAACTACAGCGGTAATACATAAAATAATATTTAATTGTCTAGGTAAATTACTCCTTAAGGGTTACTGTATACGATTGAACGTATACGAAATAAATATTGGCAGGGTTTGTCAGCGAGGAGAAATAACTTGGAATAAGACTTCTAGAGTCTTTGCATAAACTGTTCCCAAAGGTAAGGTATTTTTGATACCAAGAATATGATGTGAGCGTGAAATGTATATTTGAGCACATAAGCAAAGTGGTACAGCAAATAATACGAGAGCATCTCGTATTATAGACAAAAGCAGTATAAAGTTTTTAACAAACAAAGCAAGACAAAAGTATAAGTGCAAAAATCCAAGCAAAAATAATGATTGGCGATTAGGCCGAGTGGGAGCCGCAAGTCTTTATAATATGTATACTCGGAGTGATGTTTTTCATTGTAAGTTGGCATGCGCCATCTAGCAGCTCATTCGGGTATTACAATCCCGAACAGTTACAAGTGTTTCATTTTCTTAATTATTTGAACTCTTATATATTAGGGGCTTCTTAAATTGAACAGCAACAGCGGCGAAAACATTTTATAATATATATTCACAAAAGAACAAACTTAGGGGGGTTGGCGCGCGTATCCCTCCTAGTTCCAATTACAAATCATGCGCCTTATCTCGCGGCGATCTGGAGCGCGACGCTTGTACGTATAATACACGTATACCTACACATTCATGCGCACGGGGAGATAATGTATATGTATAACTCATTGCGCGCAACAAGTGTCGGCGTGAGTCAGCGGAACTCATGCGCTGCGAGTGCACGCACGTACAAACACCGGTGGAATTAATTTCGCGTTTGTGTGTATAACGGAGGCTGCGAGCGATGGAAGATGCCGCGGTGAGGTGGTTCAAGGCCGTCGCTGCTGCGAGGAATTTTTAAGATCGGAAGCGTGCGCGCGCGCTACTTTAGCGACGATGTTCCCTTCTTTTTCTTCCTCGCAGCTATACTTTTTAATTAAAGCCTCGCTCCGTGCGATTCCTAATTAACGGGTTATCTATTTGCGCGACGTATTTATCGGCGACCCTAAACAGCGACCGGCTCGTTATATTTAATTGGAAATGAAAATAAATGCAGCGCAGGTAGTCGTTTTATATAAAAGAGGTTGGACGAGTGCGCGAAGAAGGGCGAGTAAACATCACGAGGAATAAAATAATACTATACAACATTCGCGAGTCTATACGCCGTTGTCGTCGTCGTCGACGGGCTTAAAATAGACGCGTTTGTAGTGATGTTGTGCTGCTGTCGCCTTGTTTAAAAATAAAATACGGAATCGAGTTTGCTTCGCAATGTGTACGTCTTTTTATATACTTTTCTCAATTAATTCTTTACCCACTGTTGCGAATAATTTTAGCGGATCTCAAGCCACCCTCAGAAAACGTAAACCCACATCCTTTCGACAATCATTACCCACTCACACACGTCCCTCCTCGCGTAGAAATAAAACGAGAGCGAAAGAGAAGCAGCCTCTCGCGATATAAAACTCGGTATCGCGTTTCGCCCCGCTATCGGGTCCACGCTCTCTCTCTCTGTCTCTCTCTCTCTCGTATTTTTAGACGTCGCGCATATGCGAGAGTGCCGGCCAAGAATCCAGGCGACGTCGACGCGATTGACGGGAGAGCAGCCCGCGCGATTTGTCGCGTGTATAACCGTAAATTTTCGGAGCGCGGTCGGCGCCGAGTGATTTTGTCAGAGGATGATGAGAAAATGGTGAAGATTTAGGTATCCGAGTATGCAGATTCAGCAATTTTTTTAAACGCCGGGGCGCGGAATTGCTTTAAACGAGAGTAAAAGGAAGTCGATCGCGAATCTCCGGAGATATTATTTTGCTTTGCCGATCGCGACGGAGGTCATTGACAGTGTATAAGTATAAGCTATTAAAACTTCAAGTGTCGTTCGGGAGGATTTTTACTGAGCGATAAAATCCTGAAACCGTCTCCCTTATTACAAGTTGAGTAGTTTTTTGCCCCCTACCAAATCACCCATTGTGTTGGTTTTGGAGAACTTTCTTCGCGAATTATGTTTACTCTACCAGCAAATACAATTTTTCATTATGATTTCATTTTAATTAATTTAAATGATAGGATAATCAGATAATTTTTCAAAGCATGCGAAAATTAAGCTTTTTGTTCTAATTTCATTTACTTATTAAGTTTTTAACAGTTAACGAGTAAAAATTCAAATGTATCGGAAATAGCGAATTTTCGTACCTATTCCTTACAGACCGATCAAAATCAATCTTTTAATGTTTCACAATAACCGGCAATCGTTTTTTTTTTTTAAAGAGTAAAGAGAAACAAAGATACCAAGCTTCGGACCGATACACGACTCCCCTCTTATTTTTCTAAACTTTATCTGTAGCAGCTCATATATACACACCGCACAAGACGAGCCAATTGAATCGCACCGAGATTAAGGTATCAATTAGCTGCTGCACCGCTCGCGCATTGATCACCGAGTGTGTGTACATATACACACAGACAGACTCGGAGTTACCACTGCATGATGGATAACGTCGGGTTCGTTTGCCCCTCGCGGGTCTATAATTGCGTGGTCGAAAAATCGCAGCGTTCGATGAGGTGTATTTTAGTACTCTCTCCGCGCGATTATACAGAAGCTCGGTTTGCGTACAAAGGGCTATTGTTGCAATTAATAGACTACGGCCGAACCATTTAGCGAAGTATGATAAATATAACACAATGAAACGAAAATATGTATACAACAGAATGATTTAATTTAGCGACTTGGGTCGCTCCGTATCGCTCTAATTTTAACCGCGCAGCTGTCAACGATTTATTACGAGCGATGATAGCATCATCATTATCCGTGTCTTCTCTCTCTCTCTCTCTCTCTCTCTCTCTCTCTCTCTCTCTCTCTCTCTCTGTACACTTTATTAATAAAATTTGGCGTGGAACGGGAGACGCGCCGCGGCGTTTTTTATAGCCGAGAAGTGTACGTAGTTCATTAGCATCTGTCATTTCAATTATCTCGTGTAATACAGACACGCGATTGTTTGACAAATCGAAAGAGACTGTAATTCGGTTGAGTTGGGGCGCACGCGCCGAACCGGTTTAATGTAGCTTGTTATGTATATTAAAGATGTATCGCTCGAAGGTGTGATTTCTCTGCTAATAACGCGGGTTCTCTCCAAAAAAAAGAAACGCTAAAATTCCTGTTATTCGCAAAGCTAAAGTATCGTTTCGTCGTCAAGTTCGGAAAGAAGATACTAAATTTCTTATTTTCTTTTCTTTTTTTTTTAATTATATAGTTTTTGCTATGTTTCAGTTTGACCAGCCGTCACAAAAACCACAATTCATGAAAAAAGCAAGTATTTTGCATACAGTATAAAAACGTTTTGCACACACACACACACCTATATTACGACGAACCAATAAAAGTAGAAAAAACAACCACATCGCATATAAGAACATTAACAACTAATAACTAATCAATCTCTCCGACGCTCAAATTCATCCGCGGCCATTATCACACTCCAAACCCAAACACACGTCACGTGTGTGCGTATATATACGGGTGGCCGCCGCTATAAATGCGCCTCTCCTCCTCAACCTTGAATCGAATCGCCGAACGTAAACACGACCGCGCGCGCATGAATGAAACGTGCCGCGCGCATCGCGCAACAGGAGAAAGCGCAGCCGCGGCGGTGTCAGGTTTTGTGTATGGCGTATAAGATATGCGCGAGTGCGCGATAGTTTGACGGGATGTATAAGTATAGATCCGCAATCAAGGGCTAATCTTATCGATAACCAGGAATTATGGATCCTTGACGGCGGCGGTGATTCCGGTAACCTTAAATTTATCGTGATTAGCGGCAACGTTTATTGTACGGTCACTACGTGAAAGATACTTATTGAAAAACACACGTCTTCCTCGTGCATATATCGACTGATTGGTTTACCAAGAACACACACACAGCGGAAAAGAACGAAAGCAATATCGTGACGATAAACCGATAAAGGTTTATCGAGATTGAATGACTGGCCCGCGGGGCTCTCATTGTGGAAATAAACAATTAGCCGCTATAGCACATGAAAGATATGATGACTGTATACGACCGCTGTCGACTCGTATTTTAAATCACATATAGACGTGCGCGGGTTTAATAACTTGAATTTCATCGGCATCAATTAATGCTGAGGAATAAATTGCTCTTTCTCTATTTTGACGCGTTCTTCTTTTTGTCCAAGGGGTACTTTCATGGCTGAAGTTATAACGAGACTTGTTTGAAGAAAAAAAAAAAGCTGTGTCAAACACAATGCAGCTTGGAGCAAAATTTATAACGAAGGATACTGCTCGTGTATAGTAGGTTGCTTGAACTTTTGCTCTCTTTTTTTTTATAAAACTTTTGAAAATTAAATTCGAAGTTATATTCAATATAGCCAAGCAGTTTTATCTATCTTTTTAATCGAGTGTGCCCGATAAAGTACACCTGCATAGATACAGATGAACAAACTTTACAAAAAAAAAAAAAAAAAAAAATCTATTAAACTTTCAACCTCGTTCTCCTCTAACGCAACCGAATTTCTCACCCCCCAAGCTAATGCTTCTTCTCTCACTTCCACCAGCGCGCGCGACACCTACTCTCATCAATTAAATTACGCGAACGCCATTGTGACGTCACACCCGCAAATACACAGCATGCGGCTGCGTCTCTGGAATTGAGAAACAATGCCGCACAGCGTGCGCACGCGCGAGACGTGGCTTGTTTTGCCAATTACATCGTTATTAAACAACGTTTAGATATATACGCGCGCACGATTGCGCCATTCGCACGCGCAATATCGAGCTCTCTTTATTTCACCTCACGCGTAAAGAGAGTTTGCGTCGTAAAGGTGACAGCACCTCTATACACTCGAGTCGATAACAACATTAGCCGTTGGTAGGTGCGCGCGCGTAATAAATCATGTGGTTTATCGGCTACGTTGGGGGCTGGTCACGTAGTAGCGCGTTCGCGACGCTTTTCAGACGAGAAACGAGTGTTGAAGATGCAGATTTCGCTTCGTTATCGCCGCGGCAGGGATATTATTGTGAGTTGATGCTCTACTTGTTACTTTCGCGCGACCGTACTTCTTTGATTTTCTCTCGAATATATACTATAATAAGCATGTATATATCTAATCAATATAATAAATACGCACGAATAATGCCGGCTGTTATCGTTTTATACTTGATTAATTGCATTGTATATAATAATGTCCACGCGCTTGAGGCTATTTATTAACAATAGAATCGCGTATACATTATTATGTAATTTTATAATACGAAAAGAGTGTTATGTATATCTAACGTGTATAACGAGAATATATTTTTAATCTAATTTTCAAGTGAGACGATACTTCCGCCCAAGACGTACATCGCACGAACGAGATTAAAAGCTTAGAATTAGCGTTCTATTTATATGCTCCACTAGCCACACACCACTTAACGAAATTCAAAAGCTATCTGCGTACACGAAAAATTACATCAAACCTCGCAATTACCGAACAGCTGGTTGCGCCAGCTCCACCCAACGACACAACGTATATACAGTCGTCAACCCTACACGTCAGAGAGAGATTGAAAAAAATCCTCGCTCCAGATAATCCTCTCCTCCGTCGCAACACGAAATCGCTGCGCGCGATTTCACACTCGCGCCTCTGTGTAGTATATATAGGTATATATACACGTGCGTTCGCGTTTTTATACTCGCGCGCAGAGAGAGAGAGAGAGAGAGAGAAAGACAAAGAGTGTGAATCAACGCGGCGTTCTCACGGAACCGTCTCTCACTCCCGCGCGTTTTCTCTATTACGCTTAATTTCACGGCTACACGCGTATCTCGCGGAGGTGGGAGGGAGAGAAAAAAGCGGGCGGCGAGCTGGTAATCCACTTTTACGGAGGCCACTGACATCGCGAGATCGGTTATTTAATACGGAGTTGTGCTGCTGGCGCTTGGGTAATTTTTTGAGATTTCCAGAACGCGGAAGTTTTTCGTTATGTGAGCGGTTGGCCGGAGTGAACTTGGTACGAGTTTTCGGAAAATTTCGATCGATTGGAGTAGTAGAGGGGAAAAGTTTTGATAGAATTGGTGTTGGTGTATGGTAGGAGGACTGATTTTTATGAGTTAATAAATATTCTATAGGTCATCTCTGGTAGAAATTCGTCTATATGAAATAACCAAGAAGTTAGAAAATAGCTAGTAAAACTGACTAATTAATCGCTATAATGAAACGATTTTTCGACCATTATTTGCCTATTTCTTAGATTGACGTAACAACAAAATATTCGTATTTGATTTACTTACTAATTTTATCTTTGATGAAAGAGCATCAAAGTGCATTGGATGGTTTACCAAAATACAAATAAATAAAATTAGCTAATAAATCATTTGTTGTACTCATTCTACGAAGAATTCAGCAAAACATTTATTTCTCCATCTGATTCTGTCTTTTTCGCTACTTATCATAACAACAACCCTTCTCCTAGCCATTTCCAGAGTAAAGAAACTGATCAGTTTTAATACCTTTAAAATAGTCAAGAGCAAGCACTGAGAGAAGGATTTGTTTACTGTTAACATGCGTATGTTTAAATATGACCAAATATAGGCATTGTAACAGTTAATATACCATATGTTACTGGTAAACATTGGGTTGACCGTCAAAATCTTCCCTATTCAAATATACGATATTGTAACTGTTACAATATTGATTGTAACAGTTACAATATTGCAATTCTAATCAAATAGATAAATATGTTAACTATAACAATATTTTTCTCTCAGTGAGCTTGTGCTTGTCTTCGAAAAACTCATTCTATTTTTCAATCTATTAAATGGCCAAAGAATAGGAGAAAAAGCGTTTCATCGGGAGCTAGAAACTGGAAAAGAGAAATTCCCATTTTATAGCAAGTTTCAAATATAAATGGTCAGTTATTAGTTACACTGAGAGAAATTTTTTCTCAAAATGTTTATATTTAACATGGCATTGTAACTATTAAAATATACATGTTAATATTAAACATATTTTTCTCTCAGTGTATAAAATGTTTTAGATTTCCACCAGGGCAGTGAGTGAATAAATGAGAAAATCAAGTTTTTAAAGAATTCTATATAGCGTGTCGCGAGCAAGTTTGTCTTATGCAATTTAATTTCGTATATCCTTGAATAATAAATGCACTGACAGTAATAGCACAAAGAACTGCGGACATTCTATGGACTATAAAGAATGAAAACTGCACTAAGAGATCGTAAAATATATCATTTAGAGTAATTACATTTTCTGAAAACGTTACGTTAATCCAAAGTCCGGGGCGTAAATTATTTCAAAGCCATTAAGAGGTCTCAACGAATTGTCGGTAAATCGTGAGCTCATTGAACAATTTGCATACATCCATCGATTACATGCTCTTACGCGAGTATGTTAATACGGAAAATCTAAAAGTCAATGAGAAATTACAGCGCTTAAAATCACCCACAATCTTTCATACGCGTAAACAAAATTTTCACTCAGCATCTTCGCTACCAATCATTCTAATACACTGTCAACGGCGACCGACGAACTTTCATATCGAACACTTCACTACCGGCCCCCGAATAAACAATATTAATTCCTCTTCCTCCCCATCCGCGGAGAAAGTTCCCGACGTGCGGAGCGACCGCATATGAAATTGCGCGAATTATTCAAATATTCCAAACGGACGGTAAAAAAACAAGAGAGGTCCGGTTTCGCTTTCCTTCGAAAAACCTGTCGCGCGCCGCCGCTGTCGAGGAAATCACCGCGCGAACGAGCGAGTCGTTATTTTTACGTGTCTATTTCTCGTGAGAGGAAGGGAGAGAGACGTTTGCGAAACAGCCGACGATTTGTAGGGTATATAGGCGAGAGAGGTCGAGGTGCGCAGGCGGCGAATAGAACAGGTGTGTGTGTGTCTGTGTAGTGCTGTGCTACTGCATTTTTCGAATTTCTCGAGCGGTGGATTGGTTGCGTTAAGTGAGCGGAGCTGCTCGAAAGAGATGGCGAAGTTTTCTTTTTAATTGGGGGAGCTGCGCTGGTCTGCAGCAATCGGGACAAAAAATCGCGGGGATATTTTGGTTTGAAAAGTTGCGTGTAGGTTTTTCGAGGTATTTTGGTTTGTCAATGTGCGGGAAAATTGTCGGGGATTGTTGATTTTTTTTTTTTTTTGAAAAATTACTCTCTAAATATATGAATGAGTGTAAAATCGTATCACTGGTACAAATGAGTGAAAAAATCGACTAATTTTCTAGTGAATATTCACTTATTACGCAGAGAAAATTTTATTTCACTGCTTCAATAACTGAATATTCGCTAAAGTATTTGTAGATCTTTTCACTTATTCACACCAGTGAACGAATTTTTACTTATTCATATATTTAGAGAGTACTGTGGTTTGTATAGTTAAATTCGTGTCAGTTTAATACAAAATTTTCGTAATTAATGAAATTAATTTTTTACACAAAATTGATGAGTACGTGATTAGCAATCAGTTTTCCAATAATAATTTCAGTCGTTTTTTACGTATATACTTTGGAAGCTTATCAAAACACGTGTAATCGGTATCAGATTAGAGAAAAGTGAATCAAGAGTACAATTTGATTCCATTAATTGCCGAGCACACGGATACAACCTCATCCAAATCCTTTTGGGAGCTTTAAAACAGAAGGAAAAAAACATTTAGAAAACATAATAATACACTTAAGCCGTCTAAATTCCACGATACAACTGAAAAACTCCATTACAAAGTCATCTAGATTCTAGCACATCATGAAATGACTTTCGTTTTTCCGAGCCGCCCAAATTGTATTTTGATTACCCTGATTCCAACCGCGACGTTTTGTTTGTATTCACACCATCCCACCCCAATCCGAAACGGCTCAATCTTACGATCTCGTTCGTAGAATATAGGGACGTGCAATTATCTCATAAAGCGTTTAGCTTTGAACACCGTACCGAGTGTACCCGAGAAAATGAAAATCGTGCGGACCGTTAGTCTAACTGCATAACAACGCTTTGACGTTTTTCCACCCGTCTATCGAAGAGAGAAAAAAAAGGACGTTTGTAACTCCGCCTTCGCGCGCGCGGCCGTAAGAAGTGCGCGCGGCAAAAAGTGCCTCAAATCAAAATTGTCGCTGGAAAAATTATCGACGGCGGCGAGTGCCAGTTTCAACGGGCGAAGAAATATGGTAAAAATTAGCGTCGCCGATAAAAACTTCGGTGGCACCTTTTAGAGCCTGCGATATTTTACCCGAACTCTGTTTAAAAAAGGTCGGTAATAATGAACGCGGACTTCAATGCGACGCTCGTCCGTATTTGAGTGCACGCGGATGATTTAAGACTGTGGAGAAGCCGTTTTAAATGTAAGTTCGAATTTTAAAGATTCGTAAGTAAGCGGTACTTTTTATTTTTTTTTTTTAAATTATATATGGGAGGCGAAAATGGTTCAATTTTAATGGAAGGTGAGGAAAAAGAGTGCACTAATCGTCGGGAATAATTTATAGAGCGATTGTCGAATAAAGTTTCTCTCGTAAAAAAAAAATTAATATTAGGAAGATTAGATTATTAACAAAATGATTTTAACCTTAATTTGCGTTTGACAATTACCGTCTAAACAGCGCTGAATTAAACTAACAATTATGTCATGAAAAGAACATATGAAAGTTAAATACTTTTTAACAACTTTAATTTATTGTTTATTTGATATTCGTAGCGTGATTAATTTGCTACTAACATTGAATCTCCGTATAACAATATAATTAAGAAACTGTGATTTCATTTGTGCCTTTCATTTTTATGCTCTTTAATAACGCTTCCAAAAAAATATTCTTACGCTTGACTGTTGTATTTCTTAATTTGTTCAAAACTTGATTAACAACAATCCACCACCTATATCACCACCTATCATCAACCTCATCACCACCATCACGACATCCTCGTCGCCAAGAACCACCTCGGAACCAGGTCAACCTCCGCCTGCGGCATTCCTTTTTTTCTTCCGAATAGTAGAAAAGCCATCCCCGCTCGGCCGTGACAATGCCGCGCTCACGCGGGCGTCGAAATTTTCCCGATTTCACGGTCGTTCGCGTTCGCGCGCCGAAAGTGAAAAGAAAGTGAGTGAGCCGGGTGGGCAGGTATATATGGGCCGTAATTCGCGCTCCGGGATTTTTACGAGCCGGCTATTGAGGCGTTAATATTACAGCGGCCCGACGAAAGTGACTGAGAGTAGCGAGATTAGTGGTTATATACGTTTGGGGGGGCTATAATATCAATTTTCTCCGGACCTTCTTTTTTATACACATCGGCACAGCTCGCGCACTCGAGCGAAGTGTCGAGTGGCGTGAGAAATCGAACCGTTGTTTTTGATAGTGCGCGCGCGAGTAAATAAAATTTATAACTTTCAATTATTAATCGGCGGCCAGGCGGCGCGCGAAAAAAGGTATACGACAGTGTGTTGTAGTAGTTAAAAGATATCTGCGACATTATTAAGGCACTAAATGCGGCTTTACGAGCTGCGGGCGCTTCGTTTTTGCAAAAGACACGCGCGGCCGCGACTGAATTAAGATTGAACTATAAAAAAAGTCGCTCGAAGCTCTGATGCGAAATGAAACCTAACTAATGCTGCAACCCCCCACCCTCTACGCGACGAGTTTATAAGCTTTACGATGCGCTCTCTCGAGATCTCCCTGATAAAGTCGCAATTAAGCGAGATTTTCAAAGTCTACTTTTCTTGTTTTAGTGTATACACTTTTGTTAGATTTGATCTATACGAGAGATGGCGCAGTATAACTTTTATATCTGATGTGAAAAGTTAAAGTGGCACTGCAAGTTCTCACGCGCTCGCGCTAAGAGAGAAAAACGAAAAAAAATTTCCAACAGTTTTGCAAGTATTACCATATTTTATGAAAATTTTTACTGTATATAAAAATGTAGAATAGTCCCCAGTTCTTTCCTACCCTCGGGAATTTCGTCGCATCAGTATATCTATTGCCTGACAATGAAGAGCGACATTCAAGCATTCCTCGGAGGCACGAAAATGCAAGTAAAATCAGTACTTATTTCGAATGAATTTCACCGAAAAACCTCTCTTGCATGAAAAAAAGAATTTCCATATTACCTCGGACAGCCTCGCGATGTCCGGAGTCCTTCGCAACAGTCCTTCCAGTCTCCTTTACATCGCGTTAGCAGTACTTTTCTGAAATGTCGTCGGCGGCGCTGAGTTACTGGGTTAGTACAGCGCGCGATGCGATGTTACATCCGGCGACCTGCAAAAATTCAAACCCAGAAAACGGCGAGTGTTAGTTGCATCGTTTGACTGTTTCATAGCGAATTGTTTGTTATATAGGCAAAACCACAGATTTTTTTAACTTTTAGGTTATTGCAAGTTTCAAAGCATTACAAATATTAAAAATCAAACGGTTGACCTATATTCAGATAAAACTAAACTTGTTTTATGTAACCAAGGTACACAAGATATGGTAATTGTCCATAAAAAATACTGGGAATGGAAAACAGGCGGATAATCGTACTCTGATCAGGGTATATGTCGTAATTTTTTGTGTAAGAAACGAGGTAATAAAGCTGTGCCTGACTTAGAAAAAATGTGAAAATTAAAGTAAATCAGGTATATGGATTTCTGAAAAAATCTAATTTTTGTCATTTTTTGACTCTATGATTTTCAACAATGAACTTAAATCTTAAAAACTAATGGAATATATTTCTAGACTGCCTAAGAAACAAATTAAACTTTGAATCAAGTATGTATCACATCATGAAATGTTTTTATGGGCGTTTAAATATGAAATTTTTCAGCGTGATTTGTAAAAGAAAACAATATTTTACTCGATTTTAAGGTAGCACATTTACAGAGTACTTGCAATTCCTACCGTTGGTAGTGTGATCACTTCTTCTACGTATATGACGACGTTTGAACACTCTATAAGCTTTATATATCCAAGGGACTTTTGAAATAGTCCGGGCACTCAGGAAGGTTCTGTATACATTTTTAGATCCCACCGGTAACTTGACGGTTTTCTTATGTTTTTGGGTACGGAGAATCGAAATATCCTGGTTACCAAGCCGAAAAGTTGATCTGTTAATTGTGTTACGGATGGATATACGTACGAATATGCAGAATAAGAAGAGGCAAGGAATATAATATTGATACTGTTTCTGACTCACGAGTCAGGAACGAGTATAATATTTTGTTTCTATTGAAGAATTAAGATTTACTTTTAAATATACAGTGCTTTATGATCAATTATATCAGAAAATGTTTTAAACCTCATTTGAAAATAATGTAAACGATAATTACTATTAAAATAAGTTGATACGCCAAATTTTTAAAAAAGTATAATGTAAAAAAAGAGTATCGCTATTTTTTCACACTATATTATGTGCTAATACACCTGAAAAAAGCATTTTCAAAGGTGTGCCTTCAAAATATTTTTTCTTTTTTTATTTAATCTATTTAATTTATTTAATTTAATATTTAATTTATTAAATCGTTACATCATTACCACGATTGTTTACTATCTTTTAAAATTACCAATAATTTTATAGATTGTAGTGAAATAAAGAATTTATTTTTAGAAAGACAGTTAACTTACAATTTGCGTAGTCACAGAATGTTACAGGAAGAAACATCTAATTCTAACTATGGTTTTCATTCTACGGTCAATCTTATCAAACGTTCATATAATCTACTTCCAACTATCGTGAGAATAATTCCGAATATACCAACCTTCAAACGCACGTTGAACTCTTTTGTTAAAAAATGTTAATATTATGTGTATGTAAAAATATTAATATTATGTACATATTATATGTGTTAAGGGTCTTTGGCCCGTTTAAGTAAATAAATAAATAATAAATAAAATAAATAATCAAAAGCTAAAAAATCTGTGGATATTCCTATATATATGCGTATAGATATTTTTGTCGTCTGTTTTCTCATACTTTATCATTTTAACGGCACACTGACAGAGTATCCTATTTACTCTTCAAACGAACCATTATATCGTGATGTTGTTTGCTTCTACACACGCGCATATTATGCGCTGCCAAAAAAAAAGCACGAATGTCAGAGAGAGAGAGAGAGAGTAGCCCGATAAACCGTAGAAAAGTCATCATCACCGCGTGTTTTGTCTTATCTGCAAACCGATTTTTAAAATAAACGACTAACAGCCGGTGATTTGTATAAAAACTTATCTCTCCGTGCATCGCTCGCTCCACTGGCACGCGCTATCGTGTCAAACATTCATTTTTACGTCTTGTACACACACTCAACCTCTGCTCGCTGCAAATCCATCATAAACATTTTTTCTCGCTAAAACCTCCGCGTTTTCGTTGTTAACATATTCCCCCTCCGATATTAATGAAACGTCATCATTCGCGACGACGCAGCCACGTGTATAATACCATATATTCAACCGAGCGCGCACACACGACAGTCACGCTATTTAACTTCAATTTGAACTTTTGTCCGGTAGGTACATACATACATGTTCTATATAGGAAGCCTTTTAGCCTGTGCTCGTGGGTATTTAAAAAACGTGTAATTTTAGGAGAAGAGACAATGCGCGGCACGCGCGACCGAAATGTAATTATGAATCGACGGGGCTGCGTTATGAAACGCGGTGCGTATGTATGTACGTTGGTTTGGCAGAATTACAAATGTAGCGGAACACTCGATGCAGTGAATGTCGGAACTGATTATGCATATTTCGTTGCTGGTTTTAATTGAACTTTTAGTTTTCAATAATGACTTCGATGGTCTCTGTTGTTTGGAACGAGGTGTAGGATAGAATATAGCTGCGATTGAGAAAATAGTCGATAAATATCGGAAGAACGATCAAGGCATAAAGAAGATTGATATCCTTCGAACGTCGAGGTAGTATATTACATCGAAAACGACTCTCGAGGAGAGCAATTATCTCCTGTTTCCAGTGTTCAACTGTAATGGCAAGAATAAACTTTTTTATATTTCACGTACCTATACTAATGGGAAAACTTGCTCCTAAATCATCTGCGAGAGAAACCGTCCGACCGCGCTTTTTCCAATTTCATCCGCTACCATTCAATCCAAATTTCAATCAATCTACACATTTATTACGCCAACGACCCCCAGCCAACCTCCATCTTCAATTATATATACACTGCAAATATATTCGCCCGATTAAGCGCCCGTCCGCTCGGATGAAAAAGACGCAGAAGATGCTGCACGCGACACCCTGAGAGAATAATATAACGTTGCTCAAGGAGAGGACAGACAGTGCGTCATCGTCGTCGCGCGTCGCTTGGCCGCGTGTCAGCGGGGGCTGTCTGTCGGTTTATTAGGCGGGGGGTGGGACGGCCGGAGGAAAACAATTTTGCGGGAAAGATGGAATGTAGGTTTTGCTGCGCGGTCGTAAGTATAATTTTTGGCTGCGAGGTGAGATTGAATCGTGATTTTTCTTTTTTTAAACTATCACGGTAATTTTTACCCGAAAATTCTCTTCGTGTATATGTATAAGAGGGGAAGGTATTTTATCAGAATGGTAAAATGTTAGATGGGTATTTTTTCAGAAAATATACTATCGTTTAAATTATTTTTCGAATCTGATACTATTGATTCCGAACAGGAGTTATTCAGAACACAGAAGGAATTATTTTCGAAAAAAAAATATCAGAAAAATTGGCGTCTATAAAAATTGAAAACAGATTGCATGAAATTATAAAAATACTTTTTACTAGAAAAATAAAATTCAAAAAAATCTCAAACGTTCATTCCTATACGATTTTCGGCTCATTTGTCGACATTTTAGCTTTTCTAAATCACTGCATTTTCTACAATTTAATCATTAGGTAGAAATGGCATTCGAAAAATTCACATGACATATCATATAAAAATAATTTAATGAAAATATTATGGCCTTCTTGCCAAACATTCGGAAAATTCACCCTTCTATCATAAGATATTCTAATTTGTTTTTTTACTTTTCTGAGAAAATATCCATCTAACATTTTACCATTCTGATAAAACACCTCCCCCACGTATAAGGAGCGAGAGAGGAAGAAAGACAGAAATAATGACAATAACTATACTATTATATATTTGAAGTAGTTACTTGTCTATATGCGTATGATATGCCAATGTCCAACTGTGATAACATCGACAATTCAAGTAGATTATATCCAACAAACACATCATTAAGCGTGTTAAACAAGTATACAGTATATATCTTCGCGTTCAATAATTTACTTGCGATGACACGAACGTTAAAGAAAAAAAAAACAACGTTTAATTAATTCCAACCCATTATACAACGATATATGTACACACACACGCATACGCACACTTTATATCCCGCACCGCAGTTTCATATACTAAACAGAAGATTAGCCACAGTCAATTTCTGCCTCTAACATCCGCGCAATTTCATTTTTACACGAACATCAAGCGCGCCCCCGCGATATATACAATACATAATACACTGCACACTCGCTCGATACGATCGGTTATAATTGCAAAACTCATTATTTCTCGGCGCGATAAGCGCGCGCGCGCGCGCAAGCGCAGTCTAAACTGATGACGAAAATAAAAGAAATCCCGTTTTATTACCGCAAACGTATATCGTTTCATTAGAGTTAAGTTTTCATTCGAAATGTGAAACGATCGGTGATGCGAATTTTTTCATGTATATGTGCGCCGATGTTTATCTCCCATCACGGGCCATTTGACAAAGGAATGTATACGTGTGCGAAGCGACGACGCGATTTATCAATGTCATTTAGCGAAGATTGCGTGTAAATGTACTTATTGTACACCCGCGTGTCATCGGCACGAGGTTTTCGCTATCAGTGAAATCAGTGAAGCGTACATAATAACACCGCCTGTGTTGTAATTCTGTGTGTGTGCGTATATATCTGTGTGCTATTTTGGCAAATAAGCCACGTCTTTGTTACCCACCACCTGTGTGTCTGACTCTGATTTTGAAAGCACCATACTTACTTATATATTTATTTTTATTATTTGATTAATTACGCTTATTATATGGATCTGAAGTTTGCAACGTTGGAGTGCAACGAAATAAAAAAAACCGCTGCCAATTCATTGGCACGTAGCTTCCTCAAACTTGATTTACTGATTCCTTTAATTAATTTTTACTTCCAATATTTAAAATTTCATACTTTATTTTGTACGATGTAAACGGCTTAAAATCGTTTTTATAAGTCTAACAACTCGTCAGGAGTTGATTTTACACGAGAATATTAAATAGTAAAATTTTTTGTTTTAATATTATCCACAACTTTTGTATTTAACATTTTCGTGTAAAATCAAATCCAATCAAGTTATAGCCAAAAATCGCCCATTTTATTTATAACTCCTCAAATATTTTAAATATAAAATTTTTCATTTTTCAATGTTTACGTTTTTATTAATAACAAAAGAACCGTAATAGCTAGACAAATAATTTTTTTTAGAAAATATAGGTCTTGAAATTCTCTTTCGAATGCCGCCCACCCGATTCAAATACATAAAGCCGTTCTCGAGAAATTACGATTTAAAAAAAAAAAGTGAAAAAAATTTTAACCTCAAATATCTCCGAAATTTATGGATCAATCCTTTTGCCCAAAGAACTCAATCGATTGTGATACAAAATGTACCACTAAAAAAATTTCAAACTGATTAAGCCAATTTTACTCTAGTTATTGAACGACAAAAAAAAACACTTTTTTTATAAATTATTTTTTTCTCCAAAAATAATGAATAAAAAAACCTAAAAATTTAGTAAGTTATAGTACTCAGTATTCTTTATAACCAAAAAATATTCATGTTAATATCTTTTTTTAATTTTGAAATATAACCTATTTACTAAAAATGACGTTTTCATGAATAACTTATGACGAAATATAGCTAACGGCTTTTTTTTTTTTTTTTAAATTGTAGAAAATTTTATTCTGCATACAGAGAATTTATCGTATATAAATAATATTTGTTCTAAATATAAAAAAAATTGAAAATAAAAATTTTGAAAATTTAAAAATGGCGATAAAAAACAAAAAAATCGATTTTGACAAAAATAAAATATTGACCCCAATTGTTGAAGCAAAATCTGAAAAAATGATCACTCTCTCGTTAAAATCGGTTGAGTAGATCATGAGATATCAGAGTATACGGACATACACACACACACACACACACACACACACACACACATCCATACGGACATTTTCTAAAAATGGTGTATTTCGATTCCAAATTTTCTATACAACATTCCTAAGACATTATCTCACAAACTTTTTTTTTTACTATCACAAAGCTTCCTCTAGGAGGAAGCAAAATGACTTTACTTCAAAGTTATATTGATTAACTTTAATTTCGCCTGAAGATTTAGTATTTTATAGTATAAAATAACTTTATGACAAAGATTTAAATACAAATTTTTACTGTCTAGTAACTTTAATTAATTGTAAAAAATTATTTCGTTGCATTCCAACGATGCAAATTTCAGACCCATCTTATTATAACGTAAAGTACACAATACTCGCGATTGTCGATGATGATATATCCAAAGACTTATTATAATTACCAGTAAATTCGCGGTCTCATAGCCACAGCGAACCGATAAACCGCCTAATACACTATACAACTCCGCTGTACACACAAACCAACAACATAATCGCCTTGCGTTTTTTAAATCAATGTTTACATGTTCAGCCACTTTGTTATACGCGCACCCGGTAAGATTTCTATCAGACCCGATAAACCCCCTCCCCACACACACACATGCATTTATCGCCGAGTGCACGCACGTATAAACTCAACGACGCGCGCGCGCGCGCGTATATATAATCACGCATTGTCCACCTCTCGTTAAATTCGCGAAATCTAATTCGGCCGCGGCCGATAAAAGAGCCTCGCGGGGGCCCTAAAACGTTCTCTCCTCCTACTCCTCCTCGCCGCTATCGATAATTGATTCTAAGAGCAATGAAAAGCCTGATTTATCGCGAATTACTGCACGTGCGCGTGCGCGCGGTGAGCTCGAATGGAAAACGCGTACGGTAGCATTAGCTCGTAATGTTATAGGAGAGCACGTGTCTGCGTGGGAGATTTTAGAATGCGGGGGCGGAGGTGGTATCTTATCGAGAGGATTTGGATTCGAGGGCCGAGGGGAAGAAGAAGATTTGGAAGATTGATAGTTGAAAGATAAGCTTGTGTAGGATGGATTTAAAGCTTTCTATGGTTGAGGAAACGTTTTATTTGTCGATTTTTGTTGAGTGCTTCGGGGTTTTTGTACGCATTTGTAGTTTTATAATGTAATTGTTTTTAATTGCAAAAAATTATGAAGACGCGAGGGGATATTGGATATCGACTAAAAAATGTGGATTCTGTTAGTGCACGATACCCGGTTTTACAATATAATTACAGTTTAAAATTCAATAATACAGGGTAATTTACTATAAATAACTGTATATGTATTTCCACAACTCAGCCGTATAATAACTGGCCTAATGTTGGAGCTTGTACTGTCATGTCTATATAATTTTTAAGTTAACCGAATAATCGCTTATCGGAACTATTTAGTTTATAAATAGCCAAGTATATTAAAATGATTATTCCGAGAAGTCAAAATATATTCAAACCTTTTAGTTAATTTGTGTAATTAGATAAATTTGTGTTCTAATTTTACTGGGAATCATTAAAAAAAAACGACAATTCCGATAAAAAAAGAACGACACATCCTACTCCTTCTTTACCGATAAAATTGATTAAACAATAGGCTCGTTTCGCTAAATTATTTCCAGCGAAGCATACTATTATTATTCATTTCCAGAGAATTAAAGCTTACACGGTATGTTTATGTCACTCCCGAACGACCGTGATTTTTTTTATTATTATTTAATCAAAATTAATTTGTATTATTCGCTCACAACAATTTTCCACGGCCCGACTCTATCGCCAGCTTTTTATTACTCATACAGAAAAATACTTAACTACTGTGACATTATTACTTTATAAAATGTGGAATAAGCGTTTTCTAATCGTCGAACTTTTATCTAATTTAATAACCTTTATTTCGAAATACGCACAATTAAGCGATACTGATAACAAACGTTTTTACATACAAATGTCCGCGAAAATCCGTTTCCACCGCAAAAGTTTGACTCTCGCCAACTTCGATATATCCACAGTAATGAATAATTATCATTTGTTTTTTTACAGCAATTGCCATTCCACTCTACACACATCTACGAAAGAGCATCATTTTTTCCTCAACAACGCGAGAAAGAACATTTTCTCAAAACACACACTCAACGCCCACGCTAACGAACTAATTGCGCCTTCGCGAAACACATCCTCCAATTACGAAGATAGCACCTTCGAAACACACGTACACGTACACACACATATCGTCAATCAGCTGTTCGCAACGCGCGCGCGCGACCTCGGAGGGTCGTCCTCTCTCGCCCACTTGTTGATCCGCCACACACACACACACTCCCGCTGCGGAAAAAATTCATCCAGTGCACCTAATTATCGTTCGCAGAAACTACCGCGCGCGCGTGTGTGCAATTAGCTAACCACGGCTCGTTATTACGCGAGCCCAAGAGTGGTAGAGAAAAAGGTAAGAAGCCGCGGCGGCGACAGCGTGTCGTTAAGTAAGCGTAATTGCGCCGGGCCCGAGATCATTGAAATTATGTCATCTCTTCGGCCGGAATAATTAGGCGCTTTTCTCGGATAAGTGTGCAGTGGCGGCCAGCGACGTGCGTGACATAGATACGACGCAGTGTATGATAGCGTATACATACAGAGCGAGGGTATATATTGGTCTAGTTACGAGAGAGAAAGAGAGAGAAGACGAGCGTGTCGTGTTGGGTGGTTATCAGCTGATTGATACACGCTGACGGCGATCCGGTCGAGCGCTCGCATGCCTGTCTTTCGCGATTATTGTTTGAGAAACGCGCGCATTATAGATCGCGAATAGTCGGGTGGATGTCTATTACATGCATCGAGATGAGACTGAGACAATAAATTGCTTATATATAAGCACGCAAAATGTTTAATTCAACGCTTTACTGATATCTCGAGGAAACAAGGTCCGATAACGAATCTTCACGTTGGATACAAGATTGAAATCAGAGCTCGCACATTTTTCCCGATATCACACCTCTTCTTTTCCGCACGCAGCGGCGGCGGCGGCTTTTCTCTCTATATTTAGCCGGTTATGTCACTGGATTTGTGCGCGCGACACACACACACACACTATCTCTCGGCTACCTCGATTTCATATATACAACAATAAACAACAACGTTAAGTGTTATACCTTTTGCCACCTTTTTCCCGCACTCTCGAACGACAACAACATCACAACATCGCTCCTCTCCAGCCTTATATACATACATATATACATACTACACTTACGTCAAAACTCTCGTCGGCGGTTGCGTCCGGTATTATACATATACACAAAATACGCAGAGTGTCCACACACGCACGTGGTGATAATACACGCAATACAATACGGAAACGCGCGACAGCACTCGCGTTTGCACGAGGACGAACCGAGCGCCGACGAGGCTCGCTGAGCACTGAGCGCTCGCGCGCGCTCCGGTGCTGGCTAGGCGACGTTAGATAGGAGGGAGGGAGAGAGGTCGCCGCGGTCCACGTGACCCCCCGGCGCGGGAGTAGAGAGAGAGAGAGGAATGCTTATCAGCGAGAGAGAGGAGGTGCAGGAGCGGAGGGTGACAGTTGAGGGGTTGCTGTTATTGTTGCTGTTGTTGTTGTTGAATAAGTAATCGATGGGACGGGGGAGGATATGAGCTCGATGATTACTGGCTTGGGGTGTAAAAAATTATGATGGTTATAGCGCGTGTGATACATATATGTTTTTTTCAACGACACGGTATTTTTAATTATTGGTGGTGGTATGTGTGTGAATGCGTTACATCGTTAATGGATTATTTATATATAAATTTGAAGAGTTTGGTCGCGATTAAAGTCTATATCGATTGACACACACACACACGCACACACACACACACACACACGGGTTGAAAATATTCTATTACTCTTTTTAAAATGAAATTGGAATTTTTCATTTTGAAGTAAAATATAAACGAAAATTTACTTGCAAACCTCGGGCCTCATCCGATGAACTCTCGCTCAACCACCAACAAGATAAAATTCTCAAGACCGCTCGAGCACATACCACCTAAACAACCCGAAACTTTTATATACCAGCCTCCGCCGCCCCAATCCATAAAAATTCAATCCCGTCTCAGCCCTCATCGGCCCCTCCAGCTCTCTTCTCCCCGACCTTAATCAACGAAAAATCTCTCCACGATCCATTTTCCGCGTAGCTAGCTTCCAGCAGCAGCGGCAGCAACAACGGCGGATCGATATATCCGTGTACTTACGCGTCGTATATAAACATTACGCAACCGCCGCCGCGCGATTGTCTCCCGCTCATCCGACCTGTATTATACACGTCGTCGTTGGGCAAGCGAACGAGTGGATTATTATGCATGCGCGCGAGTGCTCGACTTTCATGTACATGTATGTATTTTCAGTCGGAGGCGATTCGCGTCTGTCGGGTTTTAGAGAAACGGTCGCAGTTGGGTTAAAATATCTCGTGTGCATCGTCTGTTAGAACAATTAATTCACTCTGCTACGAGATATATACGACGCGCGAATCGTGAACAAATATTCCGCTATCTCCTCATGCTGTCGAAGATAAAGTCCGGAGAGTTTCTTGCTGATAAGGCGCACATCCAGAAGAAGGCGAACGCAATCGGCCGCTCATTGTGCAGAATAACAAGCGAAACTTTTTTATATATATACAAGATTCGCATAGCTCCGAGAATAATAGCCCGCTCGCGCGCTCTCGGCGTCTTTTTATATATACAGCTGCAACTCTGCATCGCGGAGAAACTTCGTACATATCGATATTTTTATATATATGTGAGGAAGGAGGATTCGAAACTTATATATAAAGAGAGAATATTTTATGGGTATATTCTTTGTGTGGACCGATTCGCAGTGAACGAGAGTTGGAATTTTTTTTTATAAAAATAAAATAGATCAAAGGACTCTTTTGCATTACACTGAAAAATTCACGTCCCTCTCTCTATGTTCCTAAGCTCATTGACAGTAAAATCCTCCGCACAACCAATACACATTTTCACTGTTCGAAAAAAGTCCCTACAACTACAGAAACACAGCCTTATATACAATTTAATCCAATATAACTACACGCTGCTAGCTCGCATTTCGCGCCAAAAGCCAAACAACAACCTGGACGTCCTCCAAGTTAATCCCCATCCTCTCGCATCGGCTAACGAGATAACGCGGTATCCGAACAATTAACCGGCGCATCGGAGGACCACAGGTCTTGTCGCTCGGTATATATACTTACACCGAGTTGGCTCGTCGCCCGCGTGATTCAGAGGTGCAACTACCCCCCCCCCCCCCCCCCCCGCGTAACGGACTTTACGTTGTTGTTAGGAAGAGGTTTTTCACGCGATTGCGGATATACGCACGCGCGCGGGCTTTTCGGAAGGTGAAAGGGAAAGTTTGAGGTTGCGGTGAAATTCATCTTCGTGGGAGATTCTTAGTCTATAATGGAACTGTAATGCATCGTTTCTTTAGAATACTTATATGTTGGGAACAAATTCAAATAGTATTTTGAAACGTTTCCCTTAACCTCCCACCAGCGCGTAAAACAAAACTCACAAACGCCAAAACTTTCCCGGCCGCACGCGCCGACGAAACTGCACCGAAGGCGCGAATCGCGCGGCGCGGCGACCGCAAAAGGCGGCCGCACGCGTAGGCACGCGGTGACGCTGCTGTGGCCTCTTTGGCGTGGTATTAACGTACTATGCGATATACAGGCGTCGAGGGGTTGGATAGGAGTGGAGAATTGGGTATTACCGATAATACGATACTTATACGTTGACAAATTGGTGGCGGAGGTATTTTTTGTGTAAAGTTATGTGCGGCAGTTGCGTAACAGTTGAGTTTTTGTTTTTGCGACGCAACGTATATAATACGCGATCGCGAGTTTTACATGTTATCTGGATTATCAGAAAGTTCGAGTTGAAGTATACCTTGGATTTACAAATGTCAGTGTCGCTTTTGTCTGGACTATTTTTAGATCTTTATAAGCGAGGAAAAAGTGCATCTTTTTTTTTTTCTTTGACTTTTTAAATTTACCGCCGTATAAATTACCGATGCAGCGATCAACGTCGATACGTATATACAGCATTGACTAATAAGTGTCCCGTTACATAAGAGTATAACTACTACTACATTCGTTCCGTATTTACTCATCGAGTTAATTTTTGTATACAGGCTTGAATCGAGAAAATGACTTTTTCTAAAAGGCCGCACGCGGAAAGCAATTTAATCTGCGCTGTCGTGTAATTACCTTCCATCTCGTGCAGCCAGTCCCGAATGCCATTCCCAAAAAGAATTAATTAATACACTATACTTACTCTTAGCATCTTTTTAATCCGGGAAATCTTTGAAAACGCAGCATCTTTCTTTTAGAGACACACCGCGCGCGCGGAGTTTATTAAATCAGGCTAAATTCCGTTTGCACCGGCAATAAACTTCGTACGCGCGCTGCTCCTTTGACACGCTGCGCTGCAGCCAATCTCGCGGACTAACGACTTTAGGGTGCGCGTATCTCACTTTATTATCTGGATATATTGCGGAAAATTCCGCCCCCGACAAAGGCGTATAACTTCAGCTCCGTATATAAGAGTGCAACTCAATTTCAGCGCTGTATTTTTTTTTCTTCTTTTCGCTGTGTTTATTGCACAGTTTGCCAATGGTGAGTGGATGGATAGAGTAGATGGCCTGAAATTCGCGAACGAAGCGAAACGGTGAGGCAGGTAAATGTGTTATATATATCGGACGGGTGTGCAGCGTATATTTTTATTTATGTCTATAAAATTTCGAGATCGATATATCGTGCCGTGGAAGCTTCAAATTTGACGTTTTATATATGCGCTCAAGAGTTGGAAATTGTAAGATGTCAATTTATTTCATAAAAGATTTTACGTAAGACAAAATCGATAGAGACCAATGAATAAATTCATAGATTAATTAATAGAAATTTATAAAAAGAATAACTTTTATATATAAATAACAATTCAAAATCGATAGAGGCCAATGAATAAATTAATAGATAAATTAATAGAAAATTATAAAAAGAATAACTTTTATGTAAATAACAATTCAAAACGAAAACCTTAAGGATGTTATGGCTATATATAACTATATAGATATATACTATATATAAATTGATCCTAAATTTCATAATGCACAATATTTTAAAGATTTTGATCAAATAATAAAACTTTGTCAATTTATATTAATAATATTCGAATTGCATTTTCGTACAAACGTATACTGAATGAAAAAAACCGCAATTTCAACGCTAAAAATTAACTTTTGACAGGAGCTGTACAGCCATAACATCCCGTATGGAAAAAAGAAATGTATGAAACCATATGCAACCGTAAAACTGTATAAAAAACGTATAAAACCGGATCTAAACAATTTGATACGTTTTGATACGTTTTAATACGGTTTCATACGGTTTCTAATATTTTAATACAGTTTTCTTACGTTTTATAGAATTTATAAAACGTAAACAACGTAAAAACGTAATAACGTTTCTATAAACATAAAAACATATAATTTATTTATTTTTCTATTTAGTTTTTTTTTATTTTGTATGAAAATGTATTAATCTGTATAAAAATGTATAAAACCGTATAAAAATGTAATAAATTTGAAAAAATCTACGGAAATATACAGAAATATACATTTTTATACCGTTTTCTATGTTTTATTACAATGGGTCTGAAGTTTGCAACGTTGGAGTGCAACGAAATAAAAAAAATAATTCATTTTATTTCACATTTATGCTAATAATATTAATTTTGCGTGTAGATTTAGTGTTTTGTAGTATAAAATAACTTTAAAACAAAGGTTTAGATCAAATTTCCATTGTTTAAAAACTTGAATAAATCGTGAAAAATTATTTCGTTGCATTCCAACGATGCAAACTTCAGACCCATTTATTACATTAACCTTTTTACAAACTTGACATGGAAAAATTTCTGAATTGTAAGAAAATGTCTAAAAATGTATTAAACTGTATAAAAATGTAAAAAACGTACGTACCCTCTAACGCTCGTATTCCAACGCGACGACAAAAGAATTCAATTATACAAAATTAATATCGAGCTAGAAACCCCCGCGACCGGCCTAAATACAGACGATTACTTCGCTAAACACACACACACACACAAACCATACTGCACCTCCCGACCAATTAAATACGAAACAAAGCGCTCGCGCGCATTCCGCCGAGGTAAGCACGCGGCGCGCGAAATCGCGATTCGACGCGACGATGAATTTCCTTCGACGCTCGCGGCTGGTGGAATGAAAAAAGCTACCGTAAAGGGTGGGGAGGTGAAAATGAGATCGCAGGTAGTTTAATTGTTTCGGTGCGTAACTGTAATGCGGAGTAATTGATTTGGTTTGTTTGCAGGAAAAGTTTCAAGGGGGGTTGTATAATAGACGTTTGGAGATAATGTAATTATAAAGCGCTGTTATGAAAATGTAGTAGGAAGTTGTGTCACGACAGTTGAAGCGTCGAGAAATAAATAAAAATGTACAATATACAGGAGGCAGTAATAATCTTCGAATATACAAACCATCGATTTCCTATATTTCGCAAGTCACCGATAAAATAAACTTTCCTTTCCTCGGCTACATCCAATAAAAGATCGATCCAATTTTTATTCTCGCTCGCCAGTAAACGCGCGGTGTAACGAGAAACGTCCACTGCGTTCCCTCCTCGAGAGAACACCGAGAGAAGAGAATAAATGTTTAGCTTTGACCCCGATCTCGCACTGATAACACGCATATAACGTCTCAACGAAATATATTCGCAGTCGTATTACCGCCTCTCCTACGCTCTCCATTACCATACACAGCTGATAACATCCGCGGACTCTGTCGCTTGGCTATTTTGAAAAATCGCCGCCTTATCTATGCGCGCGGGCCCCGTCGATACATGGAAAATTTGTCGAATTATATAGAGGACGCAAGCGAGCGAGCGATAACGCAAACACGTAGAGATCCATAAATTTGATTTAGAACGCGAAAAATTCAGCCGAGAGGCTTTATTTCGCGATGAAATACGGCTGCGTAAAAGTGCCGAGCGGCGAAGAGATGAGCGCATGCGTGGGTATAGGTGCCCTTCGCAGAGGCCCTGAGCTCCATTTCGAGATACGTTATATGTACGGTGAAAAATGGATAGGAAGAGGACGGAAAGTGCAGGAGTTTTTTTGTTTTTTTAGGGAGAAATGGTTTGGTACACGTGTACTGTTGTTTATTGCTTTGTTTTTGCCCGAGTTGGTTGGTTGATGAAGACGGATCGGGGAAATGATTCTTTTGATTCTGAATGTGTGCAATTTCTCCTGCTGAATATTTTTAACTTTTGAGGAAAGTAAGTGACGGTCGAAAAACTGAACGTTAAGTTTTATGCATTCTCTCCTTTTTGTGGTGATAATAATTACGCGAAATGTTATTATATTGTGTATTAAAATGTAATGTTCGTAATTTTAATGACTGTTTTTTCAATATGAATCTGGTGTATATAGTTCTATCGGGGATATTAAAAGCAAGTTCGTCCAATTAAAATATTATTGCCGAGAGAGGCCGAACAGGTGCCTTATTATCGAAGCAGCTCTGCAATTTCGCGAGATACTTCTTTTAAAGAGGATATCTTCATAAAGAGCTGCACGTCTTTGTCCGCCAGTACAAGACATTTTTCAAGAAGCCGCGTTTGCTGAAAGGATTATCTTTTCTCTCACTCTCTCGCCGAGAGAAAGATATATTTATCAGCGTCCAAGAAAGTTTTATCGCCACTAATCCATAAAATCGCGGCATTAATTTTCAGCACGGGCACCTTAATTACCTCAAATGCCCCCGCGACAAAAGAAAAAGACGCGATACAATCTTCACAACTATCTATACACAGTATACTTTTCTGTCTCTCTATCTCCTGAAGAAGCCCCCTTTTCCTATATACTACGAATCCTCGCGGGAGAGACAGACAGAGCAGGGGCCGAAGAAAGGCGCGAGAATGAAGGAGAGGCGGAAAATAGTCTCTCTCTCTCTCTCTCTCTCCTGCGATATTACGCAAGCGCAGGCAATCCTCCCGCGAAAGTAATTGAGTAATTAAATTACCCTCTTGGCGACCGCAACTAATGATTTCCGTGCGCGCGCGACGAGAGACGCGCCGAACGTTTGAAATTTCGCCGGGGCGGCGACGGTATGAGCATTATTGCGAGTTTGCGAGGTTTATAATAGTGTACTGCGCTCGCGCGCGCGCGCTTGCGCAGTTCGTTTGATTTAATATGCGGGTAATTGTCGGCTGGGCGAGATTTCGGGGTGAAATTGCGAGCTGGCGCTTTTGTTTCCGACGATTTTGTTGTATGTTGTAATAAGATGGATTTGTTTTGTCGCGAATTGAGAGATTGAAGTTGGCTTGGTGCTTGAGAGAATTAGTGTGTTTAAAGTGGAGAAAGTGTTTGTTCGGAGTATATATGCAGATTTTAAGTATAAAAATGATAATAGTAGCAAACATTAGTATACAAATCTTCTCCGAATTCAGTTTAGCTTTGAGTCACTTCGAAAACTATTTCAGTATTTAAAAGTCTAAAATATTTAATTCTAATCATTACCTTGAAATCTGAAATGTTAACATTACTCGTTTAGCTTTTCTTAAGTATCTGAATTACAATACAATTTTAAATGAAATCAATTACCTATAGATGTACACGAATGCAGGTGGCAGCACCTCCCGCAATAGTGAGCAGCCTCGCTGTTTTACTAACCGAGAACAGAGAACGTATAAAAGCTCGTGTGTTTGTATTCGTACAGATGAGCATTTTTATATTTACATCGCGTTTATATCGAAGCAGTATTCACATTACCAAATTAAGTATTATTCATAGAGAGTTATGAAGTAATTTCCTTATTTTTATACCGAATACGGTTGTTATTGCTATGGAGGAAGCATTGATTGGAGCAGTTTTAACCTATCATTGACATCAAAGGTTTGTTTATAATTCATAGTGTAAATAATTTATTTTTACATGTTTTTGTGTTGATTTACAATGTGGATCTGTTTGGTAGTAGTTGCTAAAATGGGTTCTGAGCACAGTTCACATGGTGTCGATGCGGAGGGAGGTGGTGGTCGTGCAAGAGCAATTCCATTGAGGAGAGGAAAGAGTGTTCCAAACCGAGAGAGTCTGCCAGATGACACACCACCCAGGTGTTCTAGTCCTGGACCTAGTGTCTGCTCGGATTCAGATCTTCCGTACATATCATACACTGTAAATAGGCCAATAGGAGATTCTCCTAAAATGACCAATAAGCAATCGCAGCTATATAGAGGAAAGAGCCTTGGATCTCAAGAGGCAAACAGACGTAAGTCAAGTGCCGGCAGTATTGGTCACAGGAAGACAGCATCGGACAAGGTACACAACATTGTGGTAGTGAAGGCTGCAACGTCTGATCCCACAACTGACAAAGATCCTGACCTAATGAAACTCAAAAACATTCCCATGTTTCTTCCAATCATGAGGGGAACCCTTAATCTACCTCCTAGAGTGCGTGACCCAGAAGTTCTGGAAAGACTGGATCCTATTGGACTCTTTAACCTTTGCGCAAGGTACCAGCATCATCTTAATAATAGTGCACAACTGATTGGAACTGAACAAAATGCTCTTTGTACAAATATTGATGTTGAACTCATCAAGATAATGAACCTTGCTACTGATAGGCAAAAGAAATTTGCCAAGTTTGCTGATCAACTTGGCAGAGTTCACGAGCTTAGCCGTCAACTGACTAAATGCCACATGCAACTAAACCAGACACTGGAAAGCTTAGAAACATTGAATAATCTGTTACCAGTAGAGGAGAGACTGGAGCCTTTTGTATGGACAACAGGATAATATTTGTTTTCTATATGTTGTAACATTTATAAATTTTGTATTATTTAAACAAAGAAAAATACTGTGCTAGATCTACTTTAATTTAACAACTGTATAAAAAAAATAAATCTATAACATTAAAACCTTAAGCAGCTATTGAAGAGTCTCCTAATTTCCTTGCTTTTAACTGCCTGTAAGCAGCAATAGCATCACTCTGTTGTTTTTCTAATTGACGTCTTTCTCCAACAGGTAGGCTCTTCCGTTTTGCTGTCCTATCTATTGTTTTTGTATTATCATTATTCGAGAGTTCATTTTCTTTTAAAAGGGAATTCAATAGCAGACCCTTACTTTTCACCTGTTAAAATAAAAAACAACATTACAAATATTCTTGAAGTATACTCAATTAAGATTATATCCCAGTACCTTGTTTACAGTTTTTTCAGCATTCCTTGGCAATACTTTTAGTTCTGGTGGAGCATGTACAATTTCTCCAAACTCAACTTTGTCTGTGACTTTCCACTTAGATTCATTTTCATCTTTTTCATTTTTTTTCTCTTTTTTCTTCAACAACTTCTCTTTCCTCTTTTGTGCTTTTGTCAGTTTAGGATTGCCCTCTGCATCCACTAACTTCTTCTTTTTAATATTTTTGTGCTTTGCCTTCAACTTCTGAAGTTCATCTATTTCATCTTTGGGCTTTTTCGAAAGGCCCTCTATTTCACCAGTTTCACTGTTACGCTTCACTTCGACATTGTACTTTGTTTCAAATTCAGTCTCTTTAATGAAGTTATTTGTCTCTCTGTTAACTCTGTTCCAGAATTGATAGACACTCTCCTCTGGCTTTTGATTGAAGATAGGCACTACCTTCTCCGGCTTGCCTTTTGGCTTCTTTGTCTTCGTAACTTGTTCCGCACCAAGTTGAATGAGCTTTGTTCCCTTCCTCTTCTTCTTCCTCTTTTTCTGCACTAGAGCAGTGTTCTTGGCAGCGTTCTTAAGCTTTATCAAACGCTCTAGGCTCTTTGGAATATCCTGGTCGTATATATTCTTTGGTGGAGCATTGATTTTATTCTCTATTCTACAAACAAAACAAACATGAATATAACCTCAATCCCATTCCAAAAAAGTTGAGCTCAAAAGCAATACTCACTCTTTAAATCGTTTTGCGCGTTGTTTCTCGGGATCTTTGACACCTCTGTGCTTCTTACCGGGGATCTTACGGCCCATTTCTGTTCGGTGCTACCGTCCCTGCGACATTGGCCTTCCGCGAAAGCTCCTCGCACGTGCGTTTTCTCTTCTGCGTGACGCCGAATCGCGCAGAGGTGGCGCTCAACAGCAACAGCAAGTGCGGAGAGAGATGAGCCATGTGCCGATGTGATGTGCGACGGGCGGCCGACCGTGGAGACGTGTATCAGCTGATAGGACGGGACGGACGGAGAGAGAACGACGAGCTGGAAATATACATCGAGGTTTTTTTTTATATGTAAAGTGGTTGTTTACTGACGAAATAAGACTTTGTGATGCAGTGGAAAGTTCGGAGTTTGAAAAAGTACGTCGTTTTAGGTTAGTAAACAAAGTGCATCGTTGGCCTTGAATATTTTTGTAAGATTGTTTTTGGCGGAAAATAATATTTATAGAAATATTTTTGCTTTCTTTGTTAGGAAGAAGAACACGTACATGAAAGATTTTTAACGTTTGAGTTGGTGTAATGTAAAATTTTTATTATAATTAAGTATATATTGCTTGTATTTTTGTACAAGGATTTGTAAATATAGGTATATATTATTGTAAAACTGTTTTATTTTTAGCTTTGCACTAGGTAGCACTTCTATTTTTGCTTCACAAAAAGTTTTCTATTTTTATTTTTGAAGTTAAACTTCATAGTTCCTATATTTTTCAGTCATAACAAAGACAGATAAAGATGACAAAACTGCAGCACTTGAGACCATTCCTTTCTAGAAGTTCAAGATATTATAGGTTTATGTCAACTTCTCACAAAGAAGGCAATGATAAATGCAAAACACCACCAAAAGATGCAAATGAAAAAACTAGTAATAGACCAATGTACGTCCCAGATGGTTCTTTAACAATAGATGACATTGAAGAACCAACGAATTGTTGCATGTCTGGCTGTGCAAATTGCGTTTGGATAGAGTATGCTGAAAAGCTGAGCGCAGTGCTTAAAAACAGTCCCAGTGATGTACAAAAAGTATTGATGGACAAAGTACAGGATCCAAACATGCGAGCTTTTCTGTCAATGGAATTAAGAACTCGTAAAATAATTGAATAGTACAAATCAATATTCCACATAAATGAATTGTATATATAACATTGTACAGGTATGTCAAACAGTATATTAAACAAACTTACTGCGGCAAGAGCTTTATATGACTCATAAGCTTTGTATGAAATTTCTACATAAAAAGAAACTACATTTTAATTGTAAAAATTTAAAGAACTCCTTTAAACTACATTCTAAAATTAAAAAGTTTGCGAAATTCATAAAGTTTCACAGCTACATTGAATCTGCTACACCGCGTCCACGCCACTCACAAATTATAACGACTTATCATCATTCCAGATCGGAGCGCACGCAGAGCGATCGGCGGCCTTGCGCCGCTCCCACCAGCCCGCCTTCTATGTAAATACCGCGCGCCAAAAGTATAAAGCTGTCCACCAAAAAAAGAGCCATCATCAAGAAAGACACTCTCCGCGCACTTAGCACACATGACGCGCCAGTAGTGTAGCCCCGCCGCCTCTTTTCTCCAAACTCGGTTATTTAAAAAAAAAATCGCGCGATAACCGTTCTCTCTCTATCTCTCACTTATATACTTACAACACGCACACCAACGTCTACGTATATACATACATATACGCAGCGATAAAAGCGCGCTTGCCCCTCTTCTCTCTGGAGAGTTGTAAAATAGCGCGCGCGCTCGCGGCGCGAAAGAAAGGGAAAAAAAAATCACGACCGACGAGACGACGACGACGACGACTGTACGGTGTGCGAGCGACTGTGCGTGCGTGTGTGCCGTTGGAGCGCGCACAGCCTTCGGCAGTTCTCTCAGTCGTCCGGTGCACGCCGACGTTGCATAATGCACGTGGTGGCTGGCCGCCGCGGTGCTACTACTGCTACCGGCGAGCTAATATACGCGGATAGTTTATTATACAGTATAGGAGTATAGTGTTTTTTTTTTTTAAATAGTACAGTGCCGCCGCTGTTGTGTGTATAATAATAATAATAGAAGAGCTTCCGTTCTGGATGATATGTACAACGTGGTGCCGAGTATCAGCGCCGGTGGTGCTGGTCAGATGACGACCGTTTCGGAAGAGAGACTAGCCGCCTCGTGAGTTCTCCTTTTCCTTTTTTTTTTTCTCTCCGCGCTAAGAATAACGCTGACGCCAGTGTGTGTAAGTATATAAGAGTAGCGCACACCTTTCGATTTTCAACCGCGCGCGCGAGTGGAGGAACTCGAACGTATATACGCCGGTAGTTTACAATTTCGCCTGATTAAGTAATTCGGGCCAGTCGCGCATTGTCGCGGGGGCCGATTAGGGAGAGAGGCGAGTGCGTATATGTGCGAATTAGCCGGGTAATGGATAATTGCAGGGGCTGCGGGAGCATTGTTGCGATATCAAACTTTACGAGGCCAGTGTGCACGCGATTCTTTTATTCGACGATGTAATAACGAGTTGTAAATAATGTGGGAAGTTGTTGTTTATGTGCGACGATTGTTGCGATGTTTTTAGTCGGAGTGCTGATGATAAGGGGAACTGATTTTGAACTGTGAGTAATGAGGGCTTCGATACGATGCGGTGATTGTATATATTGGAGGTCGAAGTACTCCTCGATGTACGTGGTTTTTTATCTGCGAATTTTTGTTGTCTGTTGTACTGAATAAAAGGAATGAGCGTAAAATAACCGTGCAGTTGTTCTTTGTCGAACGCCTCATTTTTTAATTTACACGATAAAAGATTGTATATTCGTCTGCGAATTATTTGAGTACTATTTTATTTTATGATATATAATGTTGTTTTAAGGAAGGTAAACACTGAGCCACACGGCCGATAATAACAGAATGTTCTGATAAGGTGATAATTAACGTCCTGTCATTATCAGTTTTATATTTTATAAACGCACCTGTGACTAATATTTCAAACAGTAATGTCCGACAAAATATTCAAAGAATTATCGATCGACATATTTATTACCTTCTCAATCATTCGACTGCACCTTCTAGTCATAAAAACCTACAATTTAACTCGAAAAAACATCAATGAATATTCGCGCGATCTTCATTTCCATGAAAAACGTATTTAATCTTATTCAATTTTTTTGCATTCGACAATCTATTCACGACTATAATAATGCTGACGTCTCGTTTGCCGCACGCGCGCGCTATAAATCTGCTTCTCATCCTCTCACACGCGCGCGAAATTCGAAAAAATTGTTTGCCGCGGAAATATACGCTTTTTATAGTCGCGGTCAAGACGAATGTAAGGATTATACACAATGCGGAAGTTTGTTTATGCGCGCACGCGCGAAACTTCAAACGCGCCTGTCGGCCGCGTGTTTTCGACGTTCTTTCAGACTTCGCGGGCTCTAATTAGGATCTGGTAAATATTGAGGTTCTCCCGCGGGTTTTGCGAATTCTAATTATACAGGGGGGGGGGGCACAGGGGTGTTTTGTCTGATCTTTTTTGAGGATGATCTTCTGTTGTTACGAGGCGTATGTAGTTTCGGTGAAGACATAGAATTCAAAGACTTCGGTTTGAAGTTTATACAGGATATTTTGAGAAATGATTGGAATATATTTTTAATTTGTTGTTAAAGGAAATTATTTAGTGATCAATATAATAATATGTAAAAATCAAGTGAGCCTAATAAAATAGTTCGGGTTGTTTTATTTTACAGACATGAAGAAAACCCAAGAAATTGAAATATCGTTATAATCTTTAAAAGTATAACTTTTGATATCAATTATGTTTGATATGATAAAAATAGGTGAATTCTGGTCATTCATTTAATATATTAAAATTTGAGGTGGACCAATTAGTTTTTCGGCACCTTATCACGATACATTCTTACATTCTTTTATTAACTTTTTGCTCCATAAACCCAAAGTTCTATGCCTCTTCAAACATAAAATCCTTTCATAATAACCGTAATTTCTCTTAAAGTTTCAAAAATGTCTATCGAAACCTTATCTCCAAAATTTCGTACAACTAAAAACTACTTTCTCAAACTTAACCCAATTCTCTTTACATTTCTCAAACTGCAAATTCACCAGCCATTTCCATACCTTCATACACCTCACGACCCTACATTGCAAAAACCCGATTAAAATCTCATGATATCGATTACCTCCGTACGCATGTACCCGATATATGTCACAACGCGCTTGGTGACTTTCATTTCGCCTCGCCTCCGCACGCGGATTCATTTCAATACACTTCGCTCGCTCTCGCATGCCTATTATACAGTGTTTAGTTTCACGGCGGTGATTGACAAAACGAAAGGTGTCGCGCCGGCCGATGGCAACCGGATGATTTAGCGAGCGCGGGTGCGCGCATCTCCATTATGGTTATGAGATAGTTTATCTTGCCTGCGGCGAGTGAGTTATAGCTTATCGGTTCGAGAAAGAAAAAAGGCGGTTTGTGTGTGCGGTGAACAAATTCAGAGCGAGGTGGTGTGGAGGAGGGTTCGATTGATAATTTCGAGAGAGCGGCGAGTGTATAGTGATCGACGACGCAAAAAATGCTCCGAATTTAAAAGTGGAATTTCGGTCATTGACCACATTTTCGTTACACACTTTGACACAGTTTCGTCACCCTTTGGCACACTTATGTTATACGCAGATTGATGTGGATGGGAGCCGGGCTTTTTGTTGTTTCTTTCGAGTTAAGAGGTGTTGTTGAATTTTAAAATAGCTGTAAATGTTTGTTACTAAAGTTAATATATAAGCTCATCAAATAGTTTTCTTGTATAGAATTATTATCATGAAACCATATAAAGAGTTATTCGATAGCATTATGTTTGAAATATTTGTTGATAGATGAACTTAAAAAATAAAGCCTATAGATGTGAAACAGAAGGATTTGAATTGTTTCGCTTAAATATTGATTGACTTTTAGATATACTGTACTAAATACTTAGTTTTAAAAGAACTTTTGGATATTATTCTTTAATAGATTTGCAAGTAGTTTATCGTAAGATTATTTTTATTATTCTTATACTAGAAACTAGATCCTGCATCAACCTTTATGTTTAAAAATGACTATTTAAAAAAAAAATAATATTAAGAATATAGCTTTTTATGATAAATTGACTCCCAGATAAAAATCCCACGAAATTCTCTACAAGACTTTTGTTACAAGACTTCAGAATTATACTTTGAAGCATGAGTGTGTTAAAATCAAAATTCTGGGGATGTTTAGTGTCCACGCTCATATTAGAATGTACTGACAATTATTGAGTGTGCACCCTCAACGATCAGAATTTATATTCAACTATAGAGAGGGACGTTCGAGTTTTCAGTGTATACCTTCAAAATTTAAGAATTAACCGTTCATTTTGAGTGTATATACTCTTAACTGTTAAGTGCTAATGCCCGCTTTTTTCGCAACTATAGACTCAAATAATGGGTGTATACACTGAATTTTGAAAGTAAATGCTGAAAAATAAGTATTTATATACGAAAATTTGAGTGTAATAAATTTTAAAAAATTTGTTTTTTCCGTAAGAGTTTGAAGTACAAAATAACGAAAAAATAAATAATCAAGAATCGAAAAATCACTCTAAAACAAAAGAAAAATATGAAAGAAAAATAAAAGATTTGCCCGAAATCTGCTAGCACACAATTTCTAAAAATAGTGCATTTCGGTTCCAAATGCCATATAAAACATTTCCATCATATTTAAACATTTTTTTCTGCCATAAAGCTTCATCTAGGAGGAAGCGAAAGTTGTTCAAGTATTAACCCTTTCGTATCGTACGGGTCCTGTAGGACCCACTTTGTTCAACATGCTGTAGAAATCTGAAATTAAATAATTGTTTAAATTTATTTATTTAGTCGTGTTCTCTTATTCAAGGGGAAGCCACTCTAGCCATTAAAATTAAATTTTTTTGTTTTTTTCCGTTTCGTTTAGTACATTAAAAAAGGGCTCGGCGATGAAAATTGGGATTTGACGAACATTCAGATATTGAATGGTTTATTTTAGAATAAAAAACGGTTAATGGTTATTTTTTTTTATTCTGAGTGGTGGACCTTGTTACATTGCCTCATTAGGCAACGTACTAAGAATTTATAACTATCCGAGTTCAATAAAATAATTCTATTGGCGGGTATGGGTTGTATGGATCCTCCAGGATCCACTTGGAAAATAGTACTTATCGACATTTTTGGAGAAAAAATACTGTCGATTGATCTTAGTTAAAGCCTCCACAATTATGGTATACAAAAAAAAAGTCACTTTTTCCCCGGGAAAGGGGTCTCGGTACGAAAGGGTTAATTAATGTTATATTCTTCTATATTTTCATTTTCATATTCTTCAATTCATAGGGACGAAGAAGAAAAAATTTCGTTCTCTTATACAACATTAAGAAAGATTAAAATAGAACAGAATGGCACAGAAATAGATCAAGTTGTCAGAACTTTTTAAAATAAGAGGAAATAACCATTAAATTTGATTTTATGTATAATAGATAGCTGGTAAGTTACATACTAATAACTTGCTTGTGCTTTTTATGGGATTGAGAAAATAAAATAAACGTCACTATAAAGAAGAATAAGCACCTCTAAAATTTATGATTTCTCTACATGGTAATAAGTGAATCGTAAGTAAATGTTATTACAAAACATAGAAAATGCAGTTTCCATTTCTTCTTTGAATTTTCTAATAAAATCTCTGTTTACTTAAAAAACAAAAAACAATAAGGTTTCTGTAAACTTACCCAAATGAAAAAAAGAAATGTACGAAAATGTAGAAAACCGTAAGAAATTGTACAAAACTGTAAGAAACTGTATAGAACCGTATGAAACCATTGGTTTTAGGACATTTTATGCGAAACGATTTATACAGTTATATACACTTTTATACATTTTTACACATTTTTATACATTTAAAAAATTAAAAGTTATAAGAATGTAAGAAAATGTAATAAAGTGTATAAAACCGTAAAAAAAATGTCCGAAATCCAATGGTTTTATACAGTTTTATACATTTTCTTACATTTTCATACAATTTCTTACATTTTATTACAATTATTATTTCCACACGGGTAAGAATCGTATAAAAATTTCATTCTATTTTTCTCCCAAAGTTATATATAACTTTTTTACACTTTCCCTTGCTACCTAATAAAAATACTACACACTTATTACATCCCTTCTATTCTAAGACTCTACAGTAGCCCAATACCTTTCTAGAAACAAGTAAACACCTCATATCCCATCACTCACCTACAAACCCCCAACCATTCATCTACCTAACCCACCACCCATTTTCTTCCAGCCACTACTACCACCACAAGAATCAACCATGCCACATCCACATCCACACGACGACCAGCCAGTAACCCAGCCGGGCGATGTCCTCGTCGTCGGCTACGCGGGGCGTGAACCGCTCGTCTTCGAGCGTGAACGGCTGCATGGAGCAGGTCTCCAGCTCGGGCACCGGTACAGCCTGCTGGGCGGAGGAGTACGACGATACGGCGATGCCGCCCGTCGTCGTCGGCGGCAGCTTTGGCACCGCCCTCACCGCGATGACCGCCGTGCCCAGGAGCCGCATGCTCAGGAAGACCTCGTCGCCCGCGGCGTTCGGGCCCAGGAGGAACTTTAGCAGGATCAGCTTTAGGACGGAGTCCGGCGCGCTGATCAATAAGTGGGTTGTTGTTGTATTTGTATTGTTGGATGGATGTGGAATTGGCTATTCGGTCGTTCGTTTTATGTGGTGAAGAGTATGATTATTTTGGTATCCCGAATGGAAATACTAATCGCACGTCTATGTTATATTCTAGTACACTATTGTAAGCTCCCGTAAGATTCGGTACGTTTTCGTACGTTTTTATTACGATTGGAACATTTTGTACGGAAACGTACGTAAGGATACAAAAAGGTACAGCCTACTTGTACAGAAAATTACAGAAACGTACATGTACTTAAAAAATTATTTTTTACTTGAAAAAATCTTATTCCTAGACGTACGGAACCGTACGGAAACGTAACGAAACGTATGAAAACGTACGCATGCGTACAGAAACGTATGAGAATGCACAGCATCGTGCAATATTCTATATTAACCTATCCAAGGTAAGCAGAATTATTATAATCTAATTAATTTATACAGAATTCCTTAGACCTTTCCGTACATATCTGGACGTTTACGTATGGTATCGCATTTTTCTGTACGTTGGCGTATGTTCCATAGCAAAAAAAAAATAGTGAAGACAATTGAATAAAACTGAAGAAAACAGTTATTCACTGCAGATAACTGCAGAAAAAGGTCGGAATTGAGACAAAGACAACAGCTATCTGTAGTTTTCATCAGTTATTTTCAGTTATTAACTGTTATGTTCAAATTCCAATCACAAAAAAATTAAAAAAAAATTGTTTTGTTCATTTTTCTTCACTTTTCTTCAAAATTTTCTTGACTTTTAAACAGTTTAAAACTGTTTTCTTCGTTTATTAATAGTTATTATCAGTTTTCTTCAATTATTAACTGTTATGTTCAAGTATCGAATTAAGTTGTATATAGCAAAATTTTCCAATATTTTATTACATTTATAAACAGTTTTCATCCGTGTATAACTGTTGTCTTCAGTTTTATTCAGAATAAAACTGTTATTTTCAGTTTTTTACTGATTTCTTCACTTCTTAAAGTCGCTTGCTTTTCCGAAAACATAACATAACTGTTGATAACTGAAGAAAACTGTTTATAATTGCAAATAACTGTAGATAACTGTTGAAAACTGATACAAACTGAAGAAAACTGATAAAAACTGAAGATTACTGTTGTCTTTGTCTCAATTCCGACATTTTTCTGCAGTTAATTTCTGTTTTCTTCCATTTTCTTCAGTTTTTTTCTGATAGCTGCAGATATCAACTGTTATGAGCATTAAATTTTTTTCACTAGGGTTATACATTTTCGTACGTTTTCGTACGTTTCGGTACGTTCTCGTACATTTCTGTACGTTTCCGTACGTTTCGCTACATTTCCGTATGTTTCGGTACATTTCCGTACAAAGATATTATATATTCATAAATTCATATTTGTAAAATTAGAGAATGTCGTAGATATAAGTATGTTCCTGCAAGTTTTCGCACATACATCCCGCATGGAAAAAAGAAATGTATGAAACCGTATAAAACCGTACAAAACTGTATAAAAACGTATAAAACCGGATTTAAACATTGGTTTTTGGACAAATTTATACGTTTTAATACGTTTTGATACGTTTTAATACGTTTCATACGATTTTTAACATTTTAATACAGTTTTCTACGATTTGCAACGATTTTATACAATTTCATACGGTTTTTTACGTTTTATAGAATTTATAAAACGTAAAAAACGTAAAAACGTAATTACGTTTTTACAAACATAAAAACAATTTATTTATTTTTCTATTTACTTTTTTTTTATTTTGTATGAAAATGTATTAAACTGTATAAAAATGTATAAAACCGTATAAAAATGCAATAAATTTGAAAAAAATCTACGGAGATATATAGAAATATACATTTTTATACGGTTTCCTATGTTTTATTACATTAACCTTTTACAAACTTGACATAGAAGAATTTCTGAAGTGTAAGAAAATGTCTGAAAATGTATTAAACTGTATAAAAATGTATAAAAATGTATAAAACCGTATAAAATATGTCCAAAAACCAATAGAAAGGTTCATTTTTATACGTTTTTATACGTTTTCCTACGGTTTCATACATTTATTATTTCCATACGGGATGTACATCACTATACATTTCTGTAGATTTTCGTAAGTTTCCGTAAGTTACAATTCGGTAAATTTCGGTACGTTTCCGTGCAAAATGTCCCAATCGTAACGTACAAAAATGTACGCAAACGTACTGAATCGTATCTAATTGGACGCAGACGCGCGATAATTTACGTGATAGTACTGTTAATTTTTCCATTCGGGATGATGATTGTTTTGTCGTGCGAACATCGTATGTATTGCTGAGTCAAAGGAAAATATACATTGGACACGTTAGTCATCAAGTCAAAAAGTTTAACAAGCATCAGACTGAACATTACAACTAAAATATATGTTGAAAACAGATCTGATATTCAATTAATGCTATGTTTATATACTTGAAGGTATATAAACCGAACCAATAAGAAACTGCAAAGTAAAGCCTAATAGACTTGAAATAATAATAATAAATCTTCGTCAAAATAAGATATAGTGTAGATTAAGATTGTTCGCTAATTATTAATTTAATCATCATATGATTCACCTATCTTGCATGGTAATTATCTGTCAACTGACGCATTAATCTAATCGCATTAATTTATGTTTCACAAATTCAAGATTTTTCAACGAACCATCGACTGACTTTACGAAGTAAACATTAGATACAGCTTTACTCAACGATCGGTAAATTAAAAAAAGAAAAATAAACGAAATTTTATATCAATGCTATATTCAAAGTTAAACGTTCCATTTCTTGAATCTTTTGTTTTTGTTTAAATATAAACAATTCGAAAATCTCTAGATTTACATCAACCGTCAAACACGATCCCCGTTGTTACTGTATACAATCAAATGATTTAGGTCAGAGATGTGCCAATAATTGCTATTTTCGCATAAAAGTCAATCATCTCTTAGCGGCTATTTACGCAAGTCTATGTAAATAATCTCTCTGTATAATCACTGCGCGCGGCAAAGTGCGGCGCGCTCGCACAATCGCTGCAGCCGTTCGAAATGAGCTAACTCTATGAAGTCACCTCTCAGGGAATGTAAATCTATCTGTAAAATCCAATATTCACTGCTATGGTTCAAACGCAATTTAACATAAAATTGATATTTACATCTCTCTCGTGTATTTTATAGACGTTTTATTAATTTTATCAATGAATATAACTGCTATACGTGCGACACCGATGACTCACTTGAAAAATTGACCGTATCTCTCTATATACACTCCTCGTCGGTTTATACCGTGTTTCGAAAACGAAAGTCATTGAAATAAATCTTTCGACGTAGGTATTATACAAGAATTAAATGCGCGAAAACATTAATTATGCAAAGATTTATTATAAACAGTCGATTAATTTAAATGATTTATAATAAACGTACCATCCGAATGAAAAAAAAGAATTGTGAGTAAATGTCGAAAACCGTAAGTAGAAGTTGTACAAAACTGTAAGAAATTGTATAAAATTGTATAAAACCATTGGTTTTCGGACATTTTATGCGAACGATTTATACAGTTATATATATTTATACACTTTTATATATTTTTACACATATTCATACATTTCAAAAATTAAAATTTTTTTCCAGAAAATTTTCTCATATATGTACAAATTTTAATGAAATGTATGAAAAGACATAAAAATATACAAAAGAATATGTAATATTTTACATTTTTATACATTTTCTTACGTTTTCTTATATTTTCTTAATTTTCTTACCTTTCCTTACATTTTTTTATAATTTGTTTTTGCACATTAATTTGGAAAAAAAAATTAGTCATATTTGGAAGGAAATGTATCAAAATGTAAGAAAATATTAAAAAAGTGTATAAAACCGTAAAAACACTGTCCGAAAACCAATGGTTTTATACAGTTTTATACATTTTCTTACATTTTCATCAAATTTCTTACATTTTATTACATTTATTATTTCCATATAGGCAGTAGAAACATTACCTTTATTATTTATTAAATAGTTGAGGACGATCTTTGGAGGCAAAATGAAATGATCTTAGTTCTTTATGGCAACGTTTTGTTGGCTTAGTACGCCAACCTCATCAGGCCAAAATTATAAACAAAATTATAGCCAACGAAACGTTGCCATAAAGAACTAAGATCATTTCATTTTGCCTCCAAAGATCGTTCTCAACTATTTAATACAAAAATGGATGGCGTTATACCTTCAACATTACCTTTATTGCTACACATATTCATGTATAACCATTACAGAAACTTTTTTCCGGGATCTCCTCTCCTGCATCTCACACTTCATCTAAACTAAACGTCTGAGATCGGCACTGGTCAGGTAACGATAACGACGTCGCCGACGCGCGTCCTCGCGCGAATCTGGAGCACGAAGCTTCTGCTCTGCCGATCCGTGCGCTCATGCCCCCAAAATAACTCTCTCTTGAAAGAGAGAGAGAGAGACGCCCTTTCGTGAATCGGTGATTCATGCCGCGCGCACGTTGGGTTAGAACGGAGGGGGGCTGGTTTGTCGGATATGATTAAATTTTTAGGTTGGAGCAGATTTAGGTACTTTCAGAATATCATTGATAATAGATGCCGATATTATACTTTATAAAAGAGTTTAGATATATGAAGATCTTGTTGATTCGTAACATAAGGTTCTGGGAAATCTCAAAGATTTGTCTCTTTCCAATTTTGACTTTTCTGTTAAATTTGCAATCCATCGTTTAAATGACTTCTATATTAAATTTGCTGAGAAAATCATATCACAACATTCTAATTGGCTATATTCTGGTTTCGTTATATGCAAGAAAGACATCTGAATTAGCAATTTTATTAAATACTCCAACTCGGTAAAGTGGAGTGGTGTGAAATGCTAAAAGCTTGTTTGAGGAAGCTTTAATAATGTGTAATGAAAATTGGAATTTCGAGCTTATAAGAGGGTACTAAAGCACTCATCAAAAGATATTCTGCGTGCTTAATAAATACGCGGCGGTATTTAAAAGAAACACCTTTACATCTTTTTTATGTAAAATTTATTAGGTGCAGAATAAAAACTAAAGATGCAATACAACTTCAAGCTTCAAATGTTTGTATTTTAGAATAATTCTTAATCAATCAACAAATCTACGATCCTTCAAAAGACTATAAATAACGGATGATTAAAAACTCTATGACAAAGATAATCATTCCTTCCCCACACCTCCATACTACTATTTTCACACCTACGACTATACATTAACAAAAACCATCACCGAAGCATCGTACCCATTCACCACCACCAACCGCCTTCATTCCGTAAACTTCTCACGTACACCGTACACCCGCGACCCGATCGACAACAAACGACCACAGAAAGATCTAGGAATGCATTATAACGGAGCCGACACTCTGCTCCTCCTCTCATGCATCATTCATCTCGCGCAATTAGCGAACAATCGCGGAAATCGACGATAATAGCTAGCGCGATCGCGAATATCAGATAATATAAATTACCCGCCGATCAGCGCTGGCGAGCGCGCGTGCGCGGTTTGTACATACTATACGCGCGCGTACAAAGACGCGGGCTATTTAAAACCTGCGGCGGGCTAATACAGGTGCGTATTTCGGGACGCGCGGCGGTTGTAAACGGCCGAGATTACAGGTCCGCGTGTATTTCGCGAAAGACGAAAATAAGTAAGACGAGGCGGTGGGTATGTATAGGAGAGCGGAAATCGAACGCGCGCGGTTCGACGGGGGCCTTCGGAAAAATTGTTTAGACGGTTTTGGAGATGTGCGTGTGTAAAGAGATGAGGAAAAATGGGGATAGTGTGGAGCTGTTCTGGGTGTGCGTCTGGAATTAGAATTTTTGGTAATCTCACGCGGATTGTGAATTCTGATTTGTACGTTCTTTTTCATTTTTTTTTATAAAAAATACGTCTTTTTAGATTTATTAATCACGCTATACGTTATTTCCTTCCATTTCTCTATACAGTTTTGCTGTGCTTATTAGGAATTTCGGATATGGCTTCAGTAAACTTACTTTTATTCAAGCAATTATCGCATTTGCTTTAACTAATGTTTTTTTAGACATATATACATTAGCGGAGGTATAGTTTTCGAACGACATGTAGAAACCCATTATCATGTATCACAACGATGACAGAAATGTAATAAATTTCGCCAAAATATTTTGACATTTCGAAAAACATTAGTATTCGTGGACCATCACGTCAATAAAATTCAACTTTCAGCGCTTAGTTATGTGACGAAGAAAGAACCCAGCTGGTAAATATAATCCAAATTGACGATTGAATGACAAAACAAACTAGAAAAAAATGTTTTCTCGTCAGTACATGAACTAGGACACTTTGCGACCTTTTTACAAAAATATGTATACCATCGTCCTCCTAAAATGGGAAGAGGGGGAGGGGATGTTTCGATGATTCACTATAAGGGAGTATCCACATAGTGTCTCATGTGCCTTGTCTCTTGTTTCATGTCTCAAGTGCGAACAAAATCGTTGTCTGCAATCTTAATAATTTCTAATCTATGGTCATTTTATCTTTAGGGACTGTCCACATAGCATCTCGTGTGCCTTGTCTCTTGTCTCATGTCTCAAGCGCGAAAAAAATCGTTGTCCGCAATCTTATAGTACATTTCGACACCGGGTGGGGAAGTCGATTATTTAGCTGGTGTGACTTTTTGCACGAGCGAAGCGAGTGCGAAAAAGTGACACCACCTAAATAATCGACTTACGCACTAGTTTCGAACGGTATTTTATACCACGAGCGCCGAAAAATCATATCAAAGTTGTGATTTTGAGGTTAGAGTGGTATAAATAATTTTTAATCTATGGTCATTTTTTCTATATAATTTTCTATTGCCATAAACTATAGATGTATAAGAATTCGGACAACAATTTTTTTCGCGCTTGAGACATGAGACAAGAGACAAGGCACATAAGATGCTATGTGGACAGTCCCTTATAATTTTCTATTGTCATAAACTATAAATGTATAAGAATTCGGATAACGATTTTTTCGCGGTTGAGACGTGAGACAAGAGACAAGTTAAGGCCATGAGACGCTATGTGGACACTCGCTATAAAATTGAAGTCAACTCTAGAATTTCACGACTTCGAAAACGAATTTGTGAACATGTTTGTTTTATCGATGGGTTTTTGTTAGAGAAACTAAATTTAATCGACTGTCTAATTTTAAGAAATAAGCATTTTAGAATCGTCAATGTGTCGACTGCTAAAGTTAGACAGCACCTATATATATTCGAAACTGTTCAAGTAAAGAAAATTTGTTGTTACAGTACTTATATTAACATAAAATATGTTTGGAGTCGAATATTCGTACAATCGTAAAAATATTCCTCGAGTTTTTAGTACTTGTTATATATAATATTATACTAAGTTATATATAATAATGTATACTATTATATATAAGTATTATATTTAATTCGAACGTATACGTTCGAATTAAAAGTCTAATAATGAAATTTTATACTTTGGACAGAGATTTAGAATTAGACCAATTTAGAATTTTTAAATGTTGTATATACAATCTATATAAAATGGTATAGTCGATCTACTGGGAATCGTTAGTCGTCTTCAATTTTATAGTGAATCGTCGAAATGTCACCCACCATCCCCCTTAAAATATCCTTTCCTCCTCGTATGGAGATAATAAATGTATGAAACCGTAGGAAAACGTATATAAGCGTATAAAAATGAACCTTTCTATTGGTTTTTGGACATATTTTATACGTTTTTATAGATTTTTGTACAGTTTAATACATTTTCAGACATTTTCTTACAATTCAGAAATTTTTCCATGTCAAGTTTGTAAAAAGGTTAATGTAATAAAACATAGGAAACCGCATAAAAATGTATATCCTCTGTATATTTCCGTAGATTTTTTCAAATTTATTACATTTTTATACGATTTTATACATTTTTATACAGTTTAAAACATTTTTATACAAAATAAAAAAAAAACTAAATAGAAAAATAAATAAATTACGTTTTTATGTTTATAAAACCGCAATTTCGTTTTTACGTTTTTTACGTTTTATAAATTCTATAGAACGTAAAAAACCGTATGAAATTGTATAAAATCGTTGCAAATTGTAGAAAACTGTATTAAAATATATTAGAAACCGTATACTAAAACGTATAAAGCTGTCCAAAAACCAATGTTTAGATCCGATTTTATACGTTTTTATACAGTTTTGTACGGTTGTATACGGTTTCATACAATTTTTTTTTCCATACGGGTCCATACACCATATTCAACAAATCTTCTCCACCGCGCCCAGACGACACACCCCACCCATCATCATCATCGCTATATACATATATATATATCAGCCGCCGCCGACGCGCCAGTCGCGCAGGTGCAAGCTAGAGTCGTCGGCGCGTGCATCAGCACCGGCCTTGGCGACGTGGCCGGTGTCCAAAACGTCTCCTCTCTGCGCTACCTCGCCACCTCTCAGTGCGTCGTGCCTGTCTGTCGTGTGCGCGTCGTGGTGGCTCTCTCGGATGTGGTGCAAGCGCTGGGTCTGGCTCTTCCTCTGGCTCTGGACGGGCTGCGACGTCTGGCTCTAGCCCTACCACCATGCAGCAGCAGCAGCAGCAGCAGCACAATGAGGACGAATCCTCAGGCGCGGCGTCGTTGCCAGCCGAGCCGCCACCGCATCAGCTGCAGCAACAGAAACACCACTACCACCTCGGCGACGGCGGTATGACGTTCGCCTCCGGACTAAGGCGAGCGATATCCCAGGTGTCGATGCTCGTCGTCAAAGCCACGACGTCCGGGGAGGCCGCGTGGCGCGAGGAGTGCCAAAAGTAGAGTGTCAACTACCTCCTTTGTGTGCGTCTGGCTCTGTGTGTGCATCTGCGTGCGTGTGTGTGTGTGTGTGTCTGTGCGGATCTAGTGCGCAATCGCGGGCTTTCTGCTTTCGGCGAGTGGGAACTGGATATACGAGAGAGAGAGAGAGAGAGAGAGAAAGAGAGCGCGTGGGTTTTAAAAATAACGACGTGCGATATGTGCCAGCCGCACGCGCAAGCTCTCTTTTTCTCTCTCTCTCTCTCTCTTTCTCTCTCCTCGTATGTAATGAACGATGTAACGAGAGCATGTAGGTGGTACCGCAGGTGTAGGATCGAGAAAAGTCAGAGTACAAAGGATACACACGCGTATACGCGCATATAATGTGGCCCTGACCTACGAGACGACGCGGCGCCGGCGGCAGCTGGCAGCGCTCCGAGGCGCGATCGGTTGTTCGATGTAGAACGCGATCTCTCTCTTCGTTGCAGAGCGCGATGCAGACGCGCGGGTTTTTCCCCCGTGATGCTGCACTACTCGCGAGAGGTTCTAAATGCGAGCCGACCTATATATTCTGGGGGTGGTGGAGAAGCTGATGGGTGTTAGGGAAATATGGTGCGGAAGATGTGCACGGGAAAAACGCTCGTTTATTATGTTGAACAAACTGATCGTTTTGTGGGAAACTGTATTGGATTGTCGGTAAGTCTTTGTTCCGTTCCGATATAGAAATAAGTAAGAAATTTATAGCTTTAAATTTTCTATGTATATGCGCGTAAACGTGGATGCATAAATTACAAGTGATCGGTATCTTGTTTTTTCTATATTTGGTATATTGATTAGAGATTTGTATTTTCTTGTTTTTGTTATTAAAAAAGCTGTAAAATTTATACATTTTTAATCCAAACAAACGATTGCATGTTGTCTTTGATAAAAGGGTATCGGATTTTGCCAAGTTGGATCATTTTAATTGTCATTGCATCACCCGCCTGATATACAAACACAACGGACTTAATCATTTTACACTTTTAAAAAACAGTTCTCTTCTACAAACGTACTATAAATTTCCGTCGACCATCGTTGCACCACGCAACCCAATCGTTTTCACGCATCGCGATTTTTCTTCCGATAAGCCGCGTGGTATATATATATATATAACTTACGCCGGAAATTACCAGCCGCACATTAATATTTGCCGCGTCGCGCGTTCTTATAAATTTCGCGCGGCTTTTGGCAAGACGCTCTCGTGTGTGTCACACCGATTTAAACGGCCTTTCGGTGCAGCCCCGCGATAACCGCTGTTGCGGCCTTGGCCACGTGCGGCGTGAATGCAAGAATGAAAAACTGTATGCGGGAGAGATAAGGTGTGCGGAGGGTCTTTGTTGAGTGTGTGCTGCGAATTGAATCGGAGAGTAAATTGAGGTTTCAAGTTGTAGTGTTATAGTTTAGAGCGTTGTGCATGTAGCTATGTCGTTTTAGTTTGTGAATTTGTAGGCTGTTAATAGTTCTAGCCAAGATGATGGTTTCAGTGAAGAAGAATAGATAAATATTGTAGAGGCTGAAAAACGTACAAGCCAAGAGCGGTTCGACGTTATTTTTAAGCGACTGTGGAGTCGAGATATGACAAGTTGAATCTTTGTATGAGGCAGTAGTATAAGTAAATTGTAATTTAAAAAAATTTTCAAGCTAAATTGTTGTTCGAAGTATTTTTATTCAATAGGTTTTCTTTACTTATAACTTTGTCTAAAAGACTGTACCCGAAGTGCTAATTCACAGAAACTTGAGTATACGAGCAACCAAAAAATACCTATAGTTTCACACATCCACATTCCTAGAAAAGAAAAAAAAAAAAAAAAACTAACGATCAAACAGAATCGACCGCTCGACGTAAACAAACAGCATCCTCGAAGAATCACTCTTTTGAGAAAATCGCCAACTAACAACGTCGCGTGTTTTTATTTGCAGGTACAGACAGACGAGGTTCAGCTCGAGGCGGGTGCGCAAGCGCGTGGTCTTCAAGCACGGCGACTGCAACGTCGTGCAGGGCAACGTCGCCAAGCGCCGGCGCCGCTATCTGCAGGTACTTGTAAAAGAAAACTATGTATACAAAGCGGCCATTGTTCTGCGCGCGGGAAATACCCGCTGTTGTTTGCTGAATTGCGAGATACGTGTGGTGAACACGTTGAAATTAGTACAAAAGATATGGATGGTTGTTTACTTTCTAATTTATTTATGACGTTGTATCAAGGTATATTGCGATCAAACGATTCGATTTTCCAAAACAGAGTAAATGGAAGTAATGAACAGCGCACTTTAATTTAGACAACCTACATCAACGTTACACATTATAATATACGTAAACAAAGCTGCCAGTACACGTGACTGAATAAAGACACTTTTCCGATTCAACAATTAGCGTGCACACGAATGTAGAACCAGCGCACACTTGCTCTACAAATTTATATAACACTGTAATGAAGAAAATCCTCGAGCAACAGCTAGCACCAGGCTCATTACACAGCGTAATTATTCAGAAAACTACATTTTAAACGCGCGCTCGCGTTCGCAATATTCACAGCGCGCACCGTTCGCTGATTGGAATCGGTCTTAAACGGCCTTAACACCGGCTGTGAGAACTCGGGCGGCGCACTTTTCTAACGCATAATGACTTAAATACCAGTTCCGGCGCTTACTTAGTCGAGCATGAACTATGACAAAAGGATGCATGATTTTAATATATTTCAACGCTCATTGCTCGCGTGTATTTATACACACTTGTATAGGTCGATGGCGTCTTTTTTTTCGGAGCCACGGTGTATACACCCGAGGGTAGATAAGTGCTGCGAGTATAAGCAGCGTGGATCTTTAAATAAACACCATATTTTCGCGCGCCCCAGATACATCGAAAGCCGCGCGATGCGGGAGATCACAGTTCACTCGCGAAGGATATTTTTGCGATGATTTATTATCGCATAGGAGGGAAAAGCGTTAATTAATTGATTATATTTACCGAATAAGAATGTGCGTTCGTACATTGTTGTATATACATTTTTGTAGAAGGAATAAGGCGGTCTCGGTTCGTTGGCATTTCGCGCGCGGTCTGTGTCTCGGCGCGATTTATGGCGCTCTCGGATCGAAAATAGACGAGCGCGATACGAGATGATTGAGTAAATCAGTTTTCAGGGATGGAATTGTGATCTTTCGAATTCACTAAACTAATGGGTATAAAAATTGTCACAACTTATAAATAATGGTTTGTACAAGAGATATATAGCCAGAACTTCGTCATGGGAAGTTCAAGATTCCCCAGATACGACAAAAATACCCACTCACCGCGTTATTACCTTGCACGCATACATACATACACTTTCGAAGGCCCCGCCGATACATCAATCCAGTTAGAACCGCCACTCACGTTACGCAACTTGTGCCTATAATAACCAAAATATACACGCGTCTACGTGTCTGCCTAATTAATATTCGTGTGTGACAGGATATATTCACGACGCTGGTGGACGCCCAGTGGCGCTGGACGCTGTTGGTGTTCGCTATGACATTCCTACTGTCCTGGCTGGGATTTGCTCTGGTCTGGTGGCTGATCGTGTACGCGCATGGCGATCTCGACCCGAGGATGACGGATCAGCCCTCGAACGTCACATTCACGCCATGTGTCGAGGACATTCACGGGTTCACCAGCTGCTTCCTCTTCTCCGTCGAGACGCAGCACACGATTGGGTAATTTTATGTGTGTGTGGATGGGGAAGTGAGGGTTGGTTTGGATTTTTAAATAAATGCAGGTAAATGTAAAAAAATGTAAATAAAATGTCAAAAAGTGTAAAAAAGTGTAGACTAATGCTGGATTTCGGACGTTTTTTACATTTTCTTATGCTTTTCTACACTTTTTTCCACTTTTTTTTACATTTTTTTACACTCCCTTACAGTTTTTTATATTTTGTTATACTTTGTTTGATACTCGTAATTCAAAAATTTCTTTTACAGTTATTTAGACTTCTTTACATTTATTAACATTTTATTACAGTTTTTTTACACTTATTAACATTTGATTATAGTGTTTTAAATTTTTTTACATTGATTAATGCTTTATTATACGTTTTTTACACTTACTTACTTTTTTACAGTTTTTTAACACATTCTTGCTGTATTTTTATACTTTCTTACAGTTGCTTATATTTTTTTATATTTTAATATGTTTTTTACACTTTCTTATACTGTTTTTAGCACTTTTGTACACATTTTTTTACATTTTTTATATTTATTATAAATTATTATGGTTTTTTTACATTATTTTACACTTTATAATATGTACAAAAGTGTACAAAAATGTAAAGAAAGTATAAATAATTTTTAAAAAAATGTAAAATATGACCGAAATCCAGCATTAGACTACATTTTATTACACTTTTTTACATTTTTCTACACTTCCTAAACAATTTGGTACACTTTCAATTTTTGCTAGGGTTGTCAGATACTTGGATTTTAGTGATTTCAAGTGTCTAGACTCTTAGAAATTTTATCCCTATTTTACACTAAACGTGTGTAAAATATGAATTTCCCTATTTTACACAATTATTTGTATAAATGGTTAATTACACAAATTTTGTGTAAAAAATTTTACACAATGTTTGTGTAAAATCCGAGGTATAATCACTGTTTTAAAATTTGAAATTTTACACAAACTTTGTGTAAATTGAATATTTTACGCAACATTTAAATTATACAGAATTCATATTTTACACAAAATTTTTAACCATGTAAGCTCAAAATTTCGTCGGTCTGATAATATTGAAGTGATAAAATTTTATTTAAAACTGTTGAAAGTAAAAATTTTTTTTCGAATTACTATATGAATATTTGAAAAAGTGGATTTATCCGGATTCATCGAGATGTACGACGAATAAGGTCATTAAGAAAATTTACTAATCTGATACGTAAGCATTTGATTAAAAAACTTTTTCTTAGCTATTAAAATAAAATTTCAATTATTCAGAAAATATATTCAGCATTTAGAATATGTTTGGTACAAAAATTGTCGCGGATTCTGCAATAATTTTTTGTTATGTGTTAAGTTAATTTCTTCTTATTAAATGATTTATAATTATAAATAGTAACCATTGTAGTATTAAAAACTATAGTCTTCTAAAATGTTAAATAACTTAACTAATCGAATTATATTGGAAATCTTCGAATCCAAAAGACGCTTATTAACTTTATACATAGTAGAAATTTGGCCGTTAACCCTTTGGTTACTGAAAAAAAAAATTTGGTTTGCCCATTTCAACACCCAACCTTCGACTTCCCCAACACGAGATTCATTCACTCGACCATTCCCTCACCATTTCACATTCACCCTCTTCTAAAAAAAAGAAAAAATCAAAATGCCCTCTTACAGATACGGCTCGAAGCACACAACGGAGGAGTGCCCGGAGGCGATCTTCATAATGTGCATCCAGTCAATGACCGGCGTTATCCTGCAAGCATTTATGGTGGGCATAGTCTTCGCCAAGCTCTCGCGGCCGAAGAAGCGCACGCAGACCCTGCTGTTCTCGCGCAACGCTGTCATCTGCCAGAGGGACGGACAGCCCTGCCTCATGTTCCGCGTGGGCGACATGAGGAAGAGCCACATCATCGAGGCCCACGTGCGCGCCCAGATGATCAAGAGAAAGGTGAGGGGATTGCTATATATAGATCCAGTTTAGAGTGAGTCTGGTAAGTCTAGCGTGAAGTTTATTAATCTGGTAGTAGTATGTCAAAAAAGTATTAGACAAACTTGCATTATTTAAATTTTTGTTGAGTTTTAAAGTATACATGCGGTGTGCTAATTGAAGTATACGAAAACAACTTTTATAAAACCTAACTTTTCATTAATCATTAGTTTCGAATGTGCAAAAAATGGCTAAGTAGGTAATTCTGAAAATGAAAGTCATGTGCAGGTCATTACGTTTTTTTACTAAACGTTTTACACGAGTATTGGCACCAAAACTGTCAGCGCATATTTACGCCTGCGTGTTACACATATTTTATGTTAAGTTCGTTCGCGAGACAGATTCATAAACTCGAATAAAAACACAAATCGTCGAGAATTCGCAGAATATAAAAATTACTTTTTACCGTCTTCTCGAACGCAACCATTAAAAACATAAATTTTTTATGGCACATAAAATAAGCTACAATCCCTACGATTTAATCTCCTACAAAAACTAAAAAAAATATTTTCTCGAATTCGAAAATCGTGGTCAAAGTTCACCCGTTTAAAGCGCTTTCGAGGAGACACACTTGGCACGCGACACGCGAATCGCGCCGCCTCGTCCGGATACAGGTACACTGCTATTTTTGCGAAACGTTAGCGCGCTGGCGCGCGTATATCCCCGACGCGCAACTTTCTAAGAAAGTGCGGCCCTGTGCGGTATATAGTCGAAAGAGCCGATTTTAGCGAGATGTTTAGTAATTTTGTGTGCTGATACGACTTGTATGTTGGGCGTTTTTTTTTAATTATCATGCAGTGGATGATTTAAGGGGGTTAGTGCGGTAACATACAAGCCAAAAGTACAGCTGGTCGAACGCCGTACGCCTCACGCTCTCTCGAGTCTCCCCACTCTCAAAATTTCACGCGAGACTGTCCACGCACACATAGCGCCACTTCATCTGTGTGTACATACACATAGAAGCGCTACGTCTGTGTAGACACACACGCAGCGAGCCTTCGTTTGTTTACACGCACACAAGGACACGCGCGGCGTCGTCTACACTGAGGCTACGTACTTTAAACAACTGTATCTCGAAAACGGTGAAGCTAGGCTTCCTGAAATTTGCAGAGGACATTCAAAGTATTGTTCTTAGTAACATATCTCTTTTTCTTTCAAGTCTTAAGAAAACTTTCCAAGTTATTGACGAAAACGTTCATTTTTTTACATTTCATGACGACGGTCCCATAAGACACCGTGTTAAATTTCGTAACTTTGGGAGCTTATATCTCACAAACGGGGAAGCTAGGCTTTCTGAAATTTACAGATACTGCGTATAATAGTAATATGAGTCTACCCTGCAAGTTTCAAGAAATTCTTAAGAAAAGCCAATATCGCACTAACCCCCTTAAGCGTCATAAAATCATTGCGAAGAATTTGTACGGACGACAAAGAATTGTTAAAATGTTGTGATACTTAACTTTAGTCGTTAACTGCTATTATGTATAGTTTAAAAAACTAAATTATTCTCTACACCTAGTTTATTAAATTCCATGTTATTTTTTAAAATTTTTGTTTCTTAATGCACTTTCTGTCAAACATAAATTAAAAATTTTTCCGAATGAAAAATAAAATTTCATCTACCTTTCACAGTGAAAATTCGAAAACAAAACTTTGTACAAACAACATCAAAACCCTTAAACCAATCCTAACCATTCTCAGGTGACGAGAGAAGGGGAGCTCTTGCCGTTCGCCCAGACAGAGCTGAAGGTTGGCGGCGACGGCGAGGAGGACAAGATCTTCTTCATCTGGCCGACGACGATCGTCCACAAGATCAACGAGCACTCGCCCCTCTATCATCTATCCGCCAGCGACATGCTGCGCGAGCGTTTCGAGATCATCGTTCTCCTCGAAGGCGAGTATATACGTACTGCATGTATAAGCGTGTGTCCTTCGTGTATGTGTGCGAATTAATTTTGGAAATTACGAGGGACCGCGTGGTTTGCCAGATTTAAGTGTGCCGGAAGTGAGATTAATGCGGAAGATGGCATATAGGTTTCGTGTGGGGTGAGGTGTGGCTTTGAAGTGGCTTTTGCTTGAAATGTAGGGTAAGAGGGTTTGTTGTAGATTAGCGATTATCTAAGCAGTGATTATCAGTCGTTGTTGACAGATCAGATACAAATTTTTTAATAGTAAGTAGGTCTATAAAAAGGGATAGAATGCATTGCATGTTACAATAATAAAATAGTTAAGTCTAGAGATCAATAAAAATAGAATAAAAACGCTCAGTCTTAAAGTGTACGTTTATCAAAGCTATAAATTGGATCATAGTTTGTCGATATTAATCAGACAATGACTATAACGTGAAGACTAGACTTGTCAGGTGTCTAAATCTTGGTAGAGTAAATGATTTTTAAATGCGCTTCTTCAAAGTAAAATATTGTTGATACTGAAACTTTGTACTCTTTATAATCAAACGCCCTTCATTCTTTTATAGTAATTGTTTATCTACAAGTTTGCTAGTATTATATTTAAAAAAACCGTTTATTAAAGTACAATGATAAGTGTTATTTTTATTTTTATTAAAGAAATATTAACAAGAAACCTAAAAGTTGACTGAGCTTGCAAACAATTTTGCGGAACTTCAATTGTAACGCAGAGACAAAATGAATTTTCAGTATATCTTTCATATATGAATCATCAAACGTTTAGACGAATAGAACAAAGTGATAAGACATATCTTGTATAACTTTCCTATACAAATATATATTCTCTAAAAATAAGTCACTCCACAGGCAATAAAATTTTTGCACAGATAATACGGTTTCCGAACACTATCGTATAATATTACTATTAAAACGAAATTCTCCTACTACAAAACTTTAATCTTCAGTACAACGAACCTCCAAAACTTATTTACTTTAGATGCCTTAATAACAAAAGTCACTAAACCATCGTTTCCCATCCGCAGGTGTGATCGAGTCGACGGGGATGACGACGCAGGCGCGCTCCTCATACTTACCCTCGGAGATCCTCTGGGGCCACCGCTTCGAGCACATAATCACGTTCCGCAAGGAGACCGGCGAGTACGAAGTCAACTACACGCTCTTCAACAACACCTACGAGGTCGACACGCCGCTGTGCTCGGCAGCCGAGCTCGATCATGTCCGGGAGATGCATCGGGCGAAAGGAGGTGCGATTACCTGGACTGTTGTGGTTATGAGCAGCTTGATAGAAACATGAGATTGTGATGATGATTTTTGTGATTTTTTGAGGTTTTTTGATCAGTGGACGATTTTTTTTTTTTTTTTTTAATGACAGTAGTTATAGTTGACGAAAGTTATCAGAGATAGTGTAAAAACATGTAAGAGAATTTGGGAGTTTATACGGCACTGCATACTTACCAACATTTTTTCATTTTTTACGTTTGCCAATTATTTTTGTCATTCACTGTTTCTTAACTCGTTACAAAAGACAGGATGATTGAGATATACTTTAAAAGCTCAAAAATTAGTTCAAAAAATGAATGATTTGATGTAGAAGTTTGTAATAGTTCTGACACTGCCTTCTTAAAATATTTTGTGCTTATGATTGCAATACAAAATATTGAATTGAGCTCTATGAAATCCGTATCATCTTTTATAGTGAGAAAGGATGATATTTAATTAAAGGAATTCTAACATAACTCCTAAGCAAAGAATTATTAAAATGATGAATAAGAATTTACATACCTCGAATATAGTTAAATTAAAGTAGTCGTAGGCAGAGTTTAGTCAGACACTAATTTGCAATCATTATCTTGTGCACTTACCTTTGTTATTATTCATACGAACTTGTTTAAAAATGGAAAATCACTCTTAAAAGAACATCCAACGACAAACTATGAACAAAAAAACTTATTATAATTTCTGAACAACCATAAAAAATACCAGAAACTTTCACCAAATTTTCAACTAAAAATCATACTTAAATAAAATTCTAACAGACCCAAAAAAGGAACCACAAACTCAATCACTCCCCTTTATTTTTCCAGAACGAACGAGCTCGGCGACCTTCGCCCCCTACCGGATCGACTCGAGCAGCTCGCTGAGCTCGGGCTCGGGCTCGAGTTTCGCCTCCTCGGCTGGAGGCCTCCAGATGTCGGCTCATCATCACGCTCCGACGCCGCCCACGCCGATACCCGTCATGATCACCGCCCCCGACGACTCGCCCTCGAGGCGGGACAGCGGTAGCGCACCGCCCGAGTTGCGGCGCAAGTTCGCTACGTTTTACACCCTGGATGAGGTGGGATTTTTTTATCAGTGTATACATATTAGTGTTAGGGTTTAGGAGTTGGATTTGATGTTTGGTAATAAGTAATGCATAATTATTTATTGTAAAATATTAATGACTGTATAGTCATGGTAAAATTCACTGGGGTGTGGTTCCGAAAAGATAATATGTTTCTATATGTAACTAGAATTGTCACCATAAATTTTATGATGTAGTTGAAAATGAAATTACATCCCCTCTATATTCGGTTATTTCCATTTGGGATAAAGGCAAAGAAAAATGAACAAGTAATTCGAAAATAAACAAAAAGAAAGTTAAGTATGTCTAAGAGATAATAGTAGTCAAATTGAATATGCAACTTTATAATACGACCCGAATGAAAAAAGAAATGTACGAAAATGTAGAAAACCGTAAGAAATTGTACAAAACTGTAAGAAACTGTATAAAACCGTATAAAACCATTGGTTTTCGGACATTTTATGGGAAACGATTTATACGGTTCTATACACTTTTATACATTTTTACACATTTTTATACATTTAAAAAAATTAAAATTTTTTCCAGAAAATTTTCTTATATATGTACCAATTTTAATGAAATGTAAGAAAACGTATAAAAATATACAAAACTGCTTAAAAGTTTATAAAAGTGTATATAAATGTAAGAATATGTAATATTTTACATTTTTATACATTTTCTTACGTTTTCATATATTTTCTTACATTTTTTTACATTTCCTTCCATTTTTTTACAATTTGTTTTTCCAGACTAATTTGACAAAATTAGTCATATTTGTAAGAAAATGTATAAAAATGTAAGAAAATGTAATAAAGTGTATAAAACCGTAAAAAAAATGTCCGAAAACCAATGATTTTATACGGTTTTATACGGTTTATTACGGTTTCTCACGATTTCTTAGGTTTTCTTACATTTGTTATTTCCATACGGGGAAGTAAAGACTCTTTATATTTATCGTTTATTAATGCTCCAAACAATATGTCTTACTTCTTTAGCTTTAGTACACGCTAATTAAATATTTTTCTGCTTGTTAAAAAGTGTTTTACAACATTGTTCTATTTTAAAAGCTCTAATTTAAAGTCAATTATTGTAATTATCAGCTTTTTAACAAAAATTATTCCATCGTGAGAATTCGCAGTAATTATTCGTTTATGTCTTATTACATAATTTTCCAAAGCGATAATAAATGGCTTAGGTATTATTCGAATAAACAAAATAAGTTTTAAATTCAACATGAAACTTAAAAATATTTTCTGAAATTTTCTTGTCTCATTCTTTCTTTTATTCAAATCAATATGGGTAATTCTCTACAAGTCATTCGTTCAGATATATTAGGCAGCAACGTTCATATATACTATCAATTTCCCGAAAACCAGCGCGATTACAATTCACAACTGCGCCAACTTAAATTAAACATTTCTAAAAGAAGAACTAACTCTTATAACCATCCACAGACCATAGAACCAAACCAGGCGCAGCCAATCCTCCACGCGCCGGGTCTCACCGAGCCGGACGACCTGGCCGACGTGCAGGAGGAGCCAGGCCCCGATGACGACGACGACGAGGACGCTGACACCCCCGAGGACAACAACGCTGACCCCGATATCGAGGCATCAGCAGTCCTCCTGAACCGCATCGCCCATCCGCCCAACGACGAGGAGTACGACCGCGTGCTCGAGGGCATAAACGCCAGTCTACGTCAGAACCGTCGGCCTAGTCTTTCCGGCAGCAAATCCCGTCGCGTGCCTTCGCGCGAAAGCTCACACAGCAACGTCCAGGACGCGGCGGGCCTGCCCAGGAACTTCTCCAAGTCGAGCGTCACCGCGAGCAACAACGGCATGAAGAAGTCGCCATCGCAGACGACACTCGAACTGAGGTGACTGCAGGCTACCTGATGATCTGTTGTTGTTGTTGTTGTTGTTGTTCTTGTTGCTGTTATATATGTGAGCGAAGAGAGACGCTGCGCGAGAGAGGTGGTGGTAGTGCGTGATATCAAATGATGATATTTATTGCATATATACTGAACATAGATTTTTGTACAACGTGCGAGGTGTATGATACAATGATGGTGACGGTGAAAAACTGTAACTGTGTAAATATTATATAATATATGAAAATAATGTACGTAAAGTGAGTTTGGAAAGATATATATCTGTGGCTTATAGGAATAACGACCTAACCCACTTGTACGTGTTTTCGAGAAATCGCCGTTTTAAAATTTCTGTCATGACACTTCATATGTAAGATCGAAATGCGCGAGATGAGTCATAACAATGTAGACATTTACAAAGGTATCGAATATCTTTCGAACCCCACTATCAGCTGCTAGAATACATTTTTGTTCTTTGTATAAACAAACAAAACAATGCATTTAAGCCGTTATTCCGGCAACTGTGCATGAGTTACGCGGTTTAAGGAAATTGTTCAAATAAGATAAATAACATAGTTATTTCTACACTTAAAATACGAATTCTTTTTTAAATATTCATTCCCACGCGTACGCCTCTCAACGGAATATGCGTGAAGTCAACGGAATTCGGTAAACTGAATACCGAACGGTACTCGGTTATAACCGACTTTTTATGCACACTCGCACTGAAAAAAATTTCACGTTGTAAGAACTGAAAGTACGGCTCTGACAACAGTACTGTTCGGCTGATTTTCTTTCTGCTGAACTTTATAGATATAGTAAAATTATTCGTACAGTTGTGAGAGCTGTACAAGATACACTGAAAGCACTAATGTATAGAGTTTTTTTATCGGAGCATTAAATAGGTTATGATTCGCCATGCATACACATTTTTCATTAAAATAATCTCGATTGATAAGTACACTGATTACAGATGAAATACGCAAACGCGGATTGCAAACATGCGGTTGATGTGGCCGGTCTCTTGACTTTTTTAGGTTATAACATGAACATCGGTTTCGCGTTATAGCGTTGTCAACAAACAAATACCGGCGGCAAAACTAAATCGTACTGCTGTCAGAGCTGTACAAGTACATTTCCCGCATCTGACCAATAGTGTCGTTTCATTATACAAATGAATAGCTGCTTCAGCCGTCTGTAAGGGTAAATGAACACTATAAATAGTGTTAGTACAGCAAATCGAAACTATGGTTTCTACAGCCTAAAATTTTTTTCAGTGCGCTCCATCGCCCGGCAATCGAAGCTGTTGTGTTATCTTCTATTATCTATTGCCTTAGATCTTTGTTGCTATACAAACATAATCTGTTTATTGCATAGTATTAACTTCAAAACGGTGCTTTTAATTAAATATAAATATTCAGTTAAGTGGTTTTTCCGAGCACAGGTGCAGTTAAGTGGTTATGTACTTAGCTGATATTTGCTCTTTGAACGTGTTTCAGATTTCCGGACCAAGTCTGCATGAAAAAGGGTAGTTAGAAGGTATAAATTCCGGTGCTAACTCAATTTTGACCCTCAAGTGGGTTAAGTCTTTATTCCTGGAAGCCACAGATATATGGGTTATTGTCTTTCATTTTCTATATACGGGTGGAAGCTTAATCTTTCGTTCTTCTTTTTGTTGATTTTGGTGTACATGGTGGTGATGACGTGTCGTGCAAAATTCTATGCGAAGTATCTTCGGTAGTGACAATAATTGGAATCCGAATGAATATACGAGGGGATGTTAAAGTTCTTGTAGCTCCTGTACTTATCGATAAATTGTATTTTCTGTTTTGATTTTTGTAAATTGTTAGTCATTTTTATGAAATTCTTGGTCTCTAAATTGTTTTTGATCAAAGAAATCACTTCATGGCTGATCCAAAAATTATAAAAATATCAGATCAATAATCTCATTTTGCAAATAACGCAAAAATTTTCACTATTTTCAATTTCTGCTACAGATATAAAATAATATAAAATTTTTCTAAAAAGTTTTTATTTTAATTTATATATCTAGATATATATATAATACCAATAATAAGTTGACAAACTCGAAACACAAAGTAATTGTTGCGTTAAAACTTAATCAAAAGCAGAAAATATTTATTATCGAGAGCACTTCCTCAGCTTCCTTCTCACTTCCGTCAAGCTATTTATTTTAATCACAGCAACTACGATAAGTGATTAACGTAACGATGCAGTCTAGCATTTAAAACGCCAATTAGCAAAACTCAAAAATACCGATATACCAAATTCCCCTATATCCATCTTGTGCACAGACAGATGCGGCAGGTAGCGTCGACGAGCGCGCTGCTGGCCGCGCGCCGGTCCAGCATCGGCGAGGCCCGCGCCAAGATGAACCACCACAAGCACCACCACCACGAGCAGCAGCCGGCGCACCATCATCACAACGATCACCATCACCATCATCACCATCATCACGATCCGTCGAGGAAGACGACGAGCTTCCAGCTGGACGGGGAAAATGGCGATCGCCACGGGGAAGAAGTCTAGGTGAGTGTGCTGCTGTGTGCGTTTCGGTGTAGGTGGTATATAGAGGATGTACCTGCTGTGTAGTGGGATATGTGGTAACGAGTGGTATGAGGTCGAGTGCGATTTAGTGATGATTGCGGAGGAATTGGAGGAACGGATGGAATAAAGAGCGGTCTGGTGGTGGCTCACGTTAGCAAAAAGTTGAAAAATAACGTAGTAAAGATTTTTTTTATTACGGAGCTTAGTTTAAATGTATTAGCATTGCAGGAGAAATCGGCATGGCAATTTTTAGAATCGTGGAATTGAAGAGTCCTTCTGAAATACCAACCAATGCTCTAGTTTCTACAAACGCGCATTAATGAACTTTCGCAACTTTTTCGTATCTATTTGATATTTCAAATGCAGGTTGTTACGTTTTTCTACCTTATCTCATTGAAATAATACCAAATCTTCAGAATAAAACTGTCCTAGCGACTTTTATTTATTTCCAAAATATTATTTATTTGAGAATCCGCATTGTTTTTAACAATAGAACCGCACTCATTTGACCTACTATTTTGTGTGTGTAATTAAAAAATTGATATCCACTCGAACTTAAGACATATAATATCATGTACAAATTTTACATTTATTTTATCATAGAAACGGTTGTAGACTATTTCAACGATATAATGCGATAGAGCGTATTCTTGTCTAATTCTACTAAATTAACTAAATTTCCATATTCAGCTTTGGGAGGGGGGGGGGTCCAAAGTTTAGACGATTCACTTTAAAATTGAAGTCAACTATAGACGTTTTTTAGTTCGACATATGGTACTGCAGATTGTTCTTAATTTCGATATTCTGAATTACAAAAATCATATTTTCGAATGTAACAATTCACTTACTATCCAAAACATCGAATTTCATTAATAGAATTTTAATATGGATACAATAAAGATATTTCGAAATAAATCATTGGAAACAAGTTATATTTGCTTTGAAATCGTATTGATGAAATTCGATGTTCGGACAGTAGGTGAATTGTTAGATTCGAAAATATGATTTTCGTAATTTAGAATTTTGAAATTAAGAACAATCTGCATTACCATATGTCGAACTGAAAAACGTCTACAGTTGATTTCAATTTTAAAGTGAATCGTCTAAACTTTGGATCCCCCCCTCAGCTTTAAAGTATCTGATATAGGTAGACCGTAAAATTTATATAACAAAATAAAATTATATTTGTCAGCCAATTCAATTTGACGGCACCAAAGTTCCTCAAAGTCATAAATTATTCCTCCAAAGCACCTCATTAGCACTTTCGAAAACCTCAACCAACCCGCTAACTAACAATTAATTATCACACGTCACGTACACATATACACACGCTTCGCGTCTACGTGTAGGTATATGAGAGATCCTTTCGAGCAATTCGCGCCGAGGAGGAGGGGGGAACCACCGAGATTAAACAATTGCCGGGCGTGATAACGAGGGCACTTCCCGCCACTAAACTCGCTCTGATGTCGCTCACTCACTCGCGCGAGTGAGCTACGTAATGCGTCGGCCTCGGCGTGCATAGGTGCATATCGTGGCTGATGTTTTCCGACGGAGTTTTCGCTTCGATGATTTTTCGAGGGGACTAGGTGTATGGAGAATTAGTGGTGATAGGTGTAATCGGGATGGATACATGAAAAAAAAAAAAAACATTCTAGGTAGTAGATAAGACTTTGTCTCCAAGGTAGTAATGAAAATAATAATTTTTCATGGACCTTTTTTTTATAATCGTTATCAGTTGTAATAGATATTGTATATTCAAATTTTATGCTGTATAAATTAATATACTTTATAAAAATTATATAGTTTCACTTTTCGTATACAAGTTTGTTAAATTAATATAAAATTTTTAATTTTTCGAGAAGTTTCAATAAGTTTTCGCACTATCTGTCGTTGACTCGTGGTACGCATTGTTTTCGAAAAAGCGATAAAAAGAATTCTGAAACAATTCATCGTTAAAGAAACTTAGAGATAATTTAAGTGAGAAAAGTAGACAGTTGCTGTCCTAGTTGTTAAGACGGGTTTCTTAGTATCATAGTTGAGTAAATTTATTAATGTATATAGTGTTATAAAGATAAATGTGTCATAAAGTCTGTAATAGAATGTAGTGAAAACTATTTCTTTAGAAGTTTAATACAATTTTTGTTTTGCTTTAGCAATTCAGCAGCATTTAATTTATAGAAAAAATCAAAATACTTTTACTAATTTTTCTACCGCGATTAAAATATTTTCAATTTTCTGTACGATGACTAAATCTTTCCAATATCCTATATTTTTCCAAAACATTTACTTGAAAAATTCAATTACGTACGAGTGTATGGTAATAAATCAAAATATTATGTTCTGCAAAAAAATCCATAAGTATTACAATGTTGTAAAATTGAAGATAAAAAAAAACATGGAAAAGTAAAATAAAGGAGCATTACTTATTAAAAGTAGGGAAAATTGCTATTTGTATAGTGCAAACCTACAGCTGACATACGCAAACGTCCACTACTTTCATAAGAAAAAAAAAATGGATCAATTACATCGAGAACACGAACACATGTGTATCATAACAAAACCACATATACAACAATTTATTCTCCCCGTACCCAACTAACCATAACTACACTACAATTCAATTCCGACCGTACCTCACATCGGAAAACGCACTTCCGCGCGAACCGCAGTAACATCCACCTCTCTTCGCGATCATCAATCCTGCAAAAGAGCAAACCGCACACGCGCGCGGCTCGCGCAACAATTGAAAAATTACCCGCGCGGAAAACACACGTATACATACCTACGTACGTACGCGCGTCCTTGACTGCATGCAGCGGCGGTAGCTCCGTGTCGCGCGGAAACTCGGACAATTGGAGCGCGAGATATAGGGTGTTTCGCGATCGTCTTACGGGTGCTGTAGGGTACTCTGAGAAGACGTCGGCCTTGTCGGACGGATCGCGTGCTGCGCTTTTCCCCGCGCGCGTGCGAGCGCGCGGGAATTGAATGATGATTTGTGGGTTTCGTGTGGAATTGAGCGCGTAGACTTTGTGGCGGATGGTGTGAACCGAGTTGGGTGTCATCTTTGTGAGGTATTATATGTATTTCTTTTATCAAGTGTTCGCGATATTTGTGCGTTGATTTATTTTTATTTTATGGTAAGGTGAAAATCCTTTTGTGAAATTATAAACTTGAATTGACAAACTGGAAGAATGTGAGAAAAGAGAAAGAGGGTAGGAGTTTTTTTCTAGATACGGTTCGATGCCAAAGGTACTAGGGTAAGTGCGGTATCGGAATTGTAAATAATTTAATCTTTATTCGTAACGTGTGTAATATTGATCGTCTGCAAACAAATAAGATGAATAATCCGAATAAATTATGACTCGTTACGAAGCTTTTGCAGTATTTTATAAATACATTGGAAGTGATTCATTGTGCGTTCAACGAATTACACTAATTACCTCTTTTAACACAATAAAAATAATTTGGTAAGAAATTTTATAATTCTGTATAAACAAAACATCAAAATTATTTAAGAACGGTATATACTAAACGATGCAACTTATTCCGTTAGACAATTAATAAATTTCAACTTTTCCATATGCACTCCTGCTCTCTCATCCAATATACAACGCCGTGATTCACAGCAAAACTGCATCGCGATTAAAACTTTGGCGACAAAGGAGACGCACACATGGGCGCGTCGAGCCGCCGCGGCGAATAAACGGTCAAGTCCCGAAAGATATATGTAAAACGCGAGAGCGGAGGAAGGATGAAGCGCGCGTAATCCGCGGGGGAAACAGGTATTTCCTCATGGGTCTCGAAATAAGGCGTGACGGCGACGAGTTCGCGGGAGTGTTTAACCGATAACAGAGAGGTTTGGTTCCGACAGATGTGTGTGTATGTATATTTATGTATGCGGGTTGTATGGTAATTATTTCGCGGATATGATGTGCGGGAACGGTTCGTAGGAAATGTTTTGTGTATGTAAATATATATGCTACGAATTCGACGAAATTCTTGTCTGTCAAACCTTTTTTATAACTGCGCGTGATCAATGTGAAGTATTTGCTCTAAAGTTTGAAGTTATTGTTCTTAACATTTGGATACATACGCATTCGTGAACTTTTATATGCGATTTCATATATTTTCATACCCATAGATCTACACCTTATCTCCAACTCACAAGCACTATACAATAACCCTTTATATATACACAACAAACGCACAGCAAAACTTTATACATACCTGTACAACACCAAACCATCCAGCAACCGTGCACATTTTTACCACAAAGTAAGCCATCAGACCACCTCTCTCCATAATTCATGTACAAAAACTTTCTTTCCCACGCGCGCGCGATAAAACAGCTCGCCTTTCCCCCCCGCGGCGCGAAACTGTCGCGCGCGCGCGCGATTACACAGTATATGTACGCGAATAACCGGTCGGAAATCAGGATCGCTGCTGCAGCAGCCTCGTTTCTTTTTTGCGCTCTATACGGACGCGTATATATAATAATCGCCGACGGCGGTGACGAGCGACGTCAGTCAAGGGCCGCAGGCAATTGCCACGTGTGTGTGATGGACGGTGCAGATTTGCAATGCGGATGGGATGGGATGATGGAAAGTTGTTAAGGGATTGAATGAAATTATAACAGATCGATGTGGAAGTGTAGAATTGCATCCTGAAAGATTTCGAGACTTTTAAGGTTCTATAGACTATTAGTCAATACGTTATTTTGAATTCTGACACTGACAGAAAAACCCGGGGAAAAATTCCTATGTTGCTCTTGGAAGTTGCCCACAACTGCTTAAAATCGAAATATTTACTATGTTTTATATGAAAAAGTCCAATGTCACAAGTAAAACTTCCTATGCCAGCATAGTAAAAATTAACACGTGACTAATGGAACTTTATCTTTTGTACATTTTCCCAGGCTAGCATGGTAAAAATTGAGAGAGTTTTAGAGTAAGAATTCACACGTTCAATCGTAAACACCCCGCGAGTGCACGAAAAGTTGACCTCTTCAATGTCAAAATAGGAAAGATTCAGACAGATACATGTTAACAAACTCAATCCACCTTGGCAACATCGAGACAAAACACAAACGCTAAACGCAACAACTGAATGTGCGTTCTAATCCAACATACTTGTTTTTATTTTTTTTTTTTATTTTTTATGATAAGACAATTTTTAAAATCATTGTTTATTTGTAATATTTTTAAGGAAGGTTGTGAAAAACCATTATATCGAAAATACAAATTCATTAATAAATAAATGGGCTTGTTTAATTTAAGGTATTGGTAATAGTTATAAAATGTTAAACAATATTCTTAATATATAACATTTGTAATAAATTACGTTAAAATAGAGAATAATATTATTCGAGTTAAAGCATAATTTGTTATAAAATTAGCGCGCATAACTTACGTTTGGGGATATACAAGTTCCAAAATTTTGTAGGACATATGTCTTTTAGGTAAGTGGTTAGCGCTCCCGACTACCGTGCCAAGGGTTCCAGGTTCGAGTCTCGATGCCGTCAAAAATTTTTAATTTATTTAATAAATTTTCTTTAATCATGTTTAATTCAAAAATAACTTCTGTATTGTCTAAATATAATAATTATGTGTCTGATACTCGCTCCCCACTCCTAAAAAAAAAAAAAAGATGTAATAATTTTTTTCGCTCTTTAAAATCAGTTATAAAAAAATTCCCATGTTAGACTTGGAATTTTTCCTACGTGTATTGCAATTTCTGCTAAAAATCCGACATATGGTCGAGTTACGATTCCAACATGGTAATTTTTACATGACAACATAAGAATTTTTACCAGATTTTTTCTGTCAGTGGATGATTCTCTGTAGGGTACCACTGAGGAACAATAGAAATCATTGTTATTTTCGATTCTTTGGTAACCAGACTAGCTCACATACACAATGACAATCCAATCAAGCTCGCAACCATCCATCTACCATCAACCACTCGCACCGATGGTTTTCGAAACTTCAAAACGAATGACTCGCTGTACTAACGAAAAAAAGAAGGAACTATATTATCCTACAATACACACTCTGACATCATCGGCGCATCCTGTCCATCAAACATTTCGTCACGCTGTAATCCTGAAAGAGAAAAAAGAGAAAAGAACCACTAATACCAAGGATCCGAGCTGCCAATTCCGAAGGTCAAGGCGTCGTCGGTTCTTTCTCTCGCGGAAAAAAGGTTAAGGTCGTTCGCGCGCTGGTTTCAATTGCGACAATTGAACGCTGTCTCTCTCGTCTCGGGTGTGTACTGTGGCCGTCTTTATACGAGGCGGCAGCTAATTGTTCTCGTACAAGCTTATATATTCTGGGATTATATGCCTGGGTGTGTTATTATGAGGAGAAAGAGCTGTGGACGTGAATTTTTGGTAATTGATGCGGGCGAGGTAGTACCGCGTACGTATTTAATTGAGTCGGCTATGTGTTAAATTATCTCTGCGATAATTTCGAAGATGGAATTTCAAGCAGGCCGGTATGTACACGTTGCTTGATGAATTTTTTCGGTGCCAATTATATTTTCTTTATATCTGTGGTACCAAGGAAGAAGGGAACTAGTTACTTCAGAAAGTTTTCGAGATATTGCGATTTAAATGCTAAAGCTTAAAGGCAGTTTCTATACAAAAGTGGACTTATTTTTTAAATTACATTGTAACTGAAGAATAAAAACTTTTTTTTTTAAAACCTTAATAAAAAAAGTATATTGAACCTCAAAAAAGTACAAAATGACCTTAACTCGATTTTCATAAAAACTGGACTTATTCCCTTCTTCCTTGACACCATAGACATATCATGCGACGAGCAGCCGTATATATACTACAAAACATGACAATTTTCGAAATCTTTACACACCGACGTGTGCGCAGAGTCTGACCCTAATACCATAACTCATCCATTGCAATTGACATTGATCTAATTGCACCGGCTGTAACGCATCGCACTTGTAGCTTCTTCCACTATACATCACCACACGGACCGCTCCATCCTATCACCGCAGGACTTCGACACTCCAAAGTCCGCTTTATTTTTTAACACACACGCTTCCCTCTCTCCCACGCCGTAGGTAGATATCCATCGCGCCTCCTCGCGCGCGCGCGCGAGTTTAGGCGGGGAGAAAGAGCGGGAGAGAGAGAAAGAGAGCGCGAAGGTGACACACGATCTCGCTCCATTCGGCGGGATAATATCGCGCGTCGACAACCGGCAGCAGCTGCTTGTACATTATCCGAGTTAGTGTGCATTGTGCGCGCGCGTGGTTATGTGAGAGGACGATTTAATATGGAGGTGCGCGTGCTGCTCAGCTGGATCTACGATCGTTAGGGAGATCGCAAGCGACGAGGATTGTGTATATTCGAGCTGCACACGCGGTCTCGACAGTACAGGTATGATATATAGACACGTGGCGTGGTTTGGCGAAAGTGTCATAATTGGGTGGGTCGCGTTGATGATTGTTTGCATGCACTGAGAGAAAAAGGTTTGTAAAAATTACTATACTTTACAGCAAATTTTACTATACTTATAGTAAATCTTCCCATATTTCTAGCAAAATTTACTGTAATGTACAGTCATTTTTTTGGGCTTTTACAGTCTCTGACAGCTTTATCAGACAGTATAGTAATTTTTACAAACCTTTTTTTTCTCTCAGTGTGCTGGTATCTTGGTAATTGGTAATTAGGATGCTTGCAGTGTATGACATTTAGTTTGATAATATTATAGTGCGCAAACGTTATCCAATACGAGAGAGAATTAGCGCAAGCGAAAAGGCGAGGATGCATCGCAGGTGCGCGCTGCTCTTTCAAAAAATGACTCTCCTCGAAATCATCATAAATACACGTCTTTAAGCCTCGTTAACCCCGCAGCGACTGAGCGGAGCTCGCGTCGTTTTCGAAAAACCGCGAGCGCAGGAAGTAATGGATTAACCGCGATCGAGATTACACACGCGCTATGTACAATTGTAAAAACACGCCGCGTATATATACGAGCGCGCGCGGCCTCGATAAGTAATACTTACACTCGAGAACGCGCGAAACTCAATATAAGTATATACGAGAGCGCGAGTAAAGGTGATCCGGAAACGTGGAGTGCTGTAACCCTTGTGTAGGTGGCTGGGTGGGGTTTTGAGGACCGCGCGAGGTTTTATCGTGAGATTATGGTTGTGGAGTGGGACGTGATGAGGGATTTTGTTTAGTCGGAGGATTGAAGTTTGAGATGTAAAAGTGTAGAGAGGTTCACGTGGATTATATAAATTCGTAAAGTAGAAAGAAGATAATGTCGCTACGTGCTACGAGTTTGTTAGTATTTTTACGTCTACATATAGTATATAGTTATAGAAAAAACATTATTCACTTGTTTATTAGTTATTAATTAACACCGCGAATATTAAACGAGTGAAATGGAAGATGAGAGCAGCTATACTTGCGTATACGCGCATTATATCTCCGACGACGAAAGGTTTTATAAAATGTTACACCACTGCAGCACACGTCGCATCAAACGATGCACTTTCAAACTTATACAAACACCGACTGCGAGATAACGCAGAGGAACGTGATTTAGTGCGCATGCTTAACGTGCACGGGTACGTAAATATAGGAAGGTGACGAGGATTCCTAAGAATCATCGCGTAGAGAGGCGTTGTCATCGCTCAATTAGCTTCGTACGCGCGCACGCGCGTTATTAACCGCAAAGAGACGTCGTCGAGCCGCGGCGCTCCGAAAAAACGTAAACATTGTGCTTTCGGTCGGTCGTTATTTACCGGAGGTATTTTTTCGGGGCTGGAATTAAGCTCAATTGTAGTGAGGTTTAATACATTTTTTTCGATAAATTAAGTGAATTGGAAAGTTGTCTTTTTTTGAGTTTATGGTGAACTTTTAAACAGGTTTTTGTAGTACTTATCAGCATATAATGCGCGTTTTCGTAAACTAACAATAGGCAACGAATTTATAACTGCGTAATGTAGTTCAAACTCATTATCTGTCTCTAATTTATTTCTATAATTCGGAGTTTAATGACAGCTATTGTGTCTGTCTCTTTTTTTCCGCAAACATTTTATTTTCGCTGAATCAAGTGCAAAATTATCTAATTAATAATAATTAAATTTCATTTTTAAACGGAAAAAAAAAATAAAATTCTCTTTGTTTTACTATTTATCCAAAATAATGCCTACCGATACATTTTCTTATTAAAATAAAATTTTCCCTCAAAGTCGAAATTTAATTATTAATTACACTAATTACAAAAATTGTTAGGCTCTGTGTTATATTATCTAAATTTACGCACTCACTTCAGTGCAGACAAAACTTCACCAAAAAGAAAAAACCTCAATTTCGAATTACGTAAACCGCTGTCTTCCACTCAAATTCCTCAAATTGTTCGCACTCCCGAAACTCCTCACATCACTATAACATTATTCCCACCAATTCACCACAAATCCTTTCAAATCATTCCGGCCGCCGGCGACGTCGACGAGGGACGGACGGATAGACTCGAATTACATTAGACCCACACTGCATTACGCGTATATCAGGTGTGCGGTTAGCAGTAACTCGTCTCCCCCGCTGCTGTCGGCGACGGCGGCCTCGACGGCTGCACTAATCTCCGGCACGCGACGACGATCTCCTCTCCGCCACCGCCGCGGCGGCTGTCTGCAGCGTTCGGGAAAAGCGCGGTGTATTAGTTGGTTAGTCGCGCGCGGTACACCGGCCAGTCGCGGGAGCGCAAAGTGCGATTCGTTCATGCTGGTATGTAGAGTGAGAGAGGTGTGGGGGTGTGAAGTGGTTGGGGATATAAGTGGGGTTGGATGGGGCGGAGGTGTTTTAGTTTGGGGAAATTTAATTTTGACGGTGTGTCGTAGTTGTAATACTAAAGTGTATGTTAAGTGGTAATGTTAAGTGTGAATTTTGATAATACTTTATGTATATAAGAATGAATGTAGGTAATAAGATAAGTGATTTATTTATAAGGAAGCTTTGAATCTGAATTCATTGGATTTTAATAATATATTATCCATTTAACTACTCTTTAGTTAATTGTAGACTCAAATCACGAGTAGTTCGAAAATTTGTGGGTCTGAAGTTTGCATCGTTGGAATGCAACGAAATAATTTTTTACAATTGATTGAAGGTATTAGACAATGGAAATTTTATCTAAAACTTTCAGTGCCATAAAGTTATTTTATATACTATAAAATAATAAATCTTCATAGGAAATTAGGATTAATGAATATAATTTTGATGTAAAATCAAATTTTTTTTTATTTCGTTGCACTCGCAACGTTGCAAACTTCGGATCCATGAAAATTTCTTCCTATTTTTTTTTTAATAAACTGAATTATAATAGTGTAAATGATAAAATAGTGTATTAAAATCACTCACATTTTCTAACCAATACATCAATTTAGTAAACTAAAAAGGTTCGAAAGCTCAAAGAACATTTATAAACTCACGAGGTTCATATGACCGCAAGATCGAAGTTTTTTTTCGAACTTTTACTCTAAAAAAAAAAAACTCGAAAAAATACACGAGTCAAACGTCATTGTAAACAACTTCAAAACGAAATAAAAAGTGTTAGATTAGCTTCATATGTAAAAACATTGCAATTTTATATGCTTAAAAAATTTATTTTCACCTAGATGCATTTGGTAATCGAAAAAAGAAGAAATCAAAAATTTTCGAACTATTCATTCGCATCCCCTACCATACAATTTTCATGAAATCATATTTTAAATTTTATAAATAATGCAAATACTAAATAACAATATATACGGTGCGGTCTGCCACGTCTGTCCATTCATGTCTGATACTACTTAATAAATTTTTTTCACACCGCAGTGAAAAATGATGTGTTTTATTGTATTCGAGAAAACAGTCACACATCGTCTATAAAGTTAGACCATAAAATCCGTATTCTCACAACACTCACTTCGCATCCGAACACTTTGTAATTTCGATGCATTTTTATTATTTCACATTTCAATCCAATTCCCAGAACAAAACGTCGCGCTTTTTATTTTTAGCTCGCAGCAGTCGTCTATAAAATCCACAATAATCTGATCAATACAACGTCGTTCCATCCAGGGCTATCCCCTTGGTAGAACCTCTAAAACCACCTGCGCCGTCGTTAAATCCACATCGACACTCGAATTTTAAAGCGTACTTTGCACTTGAAAAGTCGAATTTACATTTCGACAACCTTTCACGAGTGACCCACTAACCAGCACCTCTTCACTTCAGAACCGCCGAGCTGCACCGTCATCACCCCCTTAAGACACCGCCGCCGGTGACTTCAACGCTCGCAGCCAGCATGCCGGCCGGCCTCCTCCACTCCAGGGTCTCCTGAATCCTCTCTCCAGGATAGAAGAAAAGAGAAACATGTCGGAGGAACAGAATCAGTCGGCCGGGGCGTCGCAGAAGCTGTTCCGGCTGCCGGGCACGATCGAGGAGGAGGAATGCTGCGAGCAGCTGCAGCAGCACCAGAGCCCCGAGTCGCCTCTGCTCGCGCAAAGGAGCGCTAACAACGTCACGATACTGCCGAGCGTGCCCAGGAACGTCACGCTGCTCAGGGTCAGCACGCAGAGCAGCAGCATCACGGGCATTGGCCGCCAGGATTCCACGAGGTGAGAGGGGGGATTGTTCAGGTTGGGTTGGGGAGTGTGTGTGTTTGAAGTTATGGTGTATTGTGTAATGTTCTGGTACGGATTTTATAGAAGGATGGGAGATTTGGGGAAGGATTTTATAGGTGGAATATCTTGGGGGCAATTGGATGTACTCGAACGTTGAATTGTAGAAATTTACATGCACAACGGGTGCACAAATGTTCTAAAACTGCATGATAAATGTCAAAGGCGAGTTAAATTGATCGTTTCCTTTTTTGACCGCGCAATTGCGTTGAGAAGGTTTCAAATGTATATAGGTATACTGCACTAAAGTAAAACCTACTAAGATATTTCTAATCTACGTTCGCTATGTTTTAAAATAAATTAAATTATTTCAAGTCTATTCAAAACAAAGAGAAATAATTATGTAGGCTATACTCAATTCAGAAATTAGTTCTTTTTTAATTGTATTTCCTTGTATTATTATATATGCGCACTGCTATATGTGTCCATATGTATAGAATTCGTGACAAAACATTTGATAAGACGAGGTGTAACGATGAAATTAAAATTAGTAATAAACATAAAAAAGTTGCATTTCAAAGATAAAAGAAAAAACTAAATTTATTCTTTTGTATGATTATATAGAAATGGCGAGCGTATACTTCTTAGTATAATACGCTTTGCCTGATAAAGCACAGAAAATTTTCCAATAAGTAGCAGAATAATAAAAGAAACCTTACGTCAAAAGACTACGTCATAAAAAAAAAGTACACATAAGTAGTTCAATAAATCAACGTATAGAAAAGCTTGATATTTAACCTAAATAGAAAACATAATATCTGTTATATACACTTTATATTGTATGTTTTAAAAACTTGTAATCGTATAAACAAACAACTACAAGATTTCAATCGCGCTACATACGACAAAGGAAACAAGTTTCCATCGAAATCTAGAACCAATAGATTACGTTTCAAACAAGAGCTATTATACAAAGCAGAAGAAGAAGAAGAAGAAAAACCAGCCAGGGTTATTGATCTATTCGCGCTCCTCTTTTTTTTCTGCATCGTATATATGCAAACAACTCGGGAATTCCATTTATGAAAAAATTCTGCGTCGTTGCCCATTTGTTCCATGCACACGTACACGTAGGAATTCAATTTCCACCTGATTAGCATCTTATTTTTGCCTCCATCAATTTAGGCTCGTCGCAAAAAATTACTTTAAATATATGCAAATCGCGCCTCATGCGGAAAATATTTAGTGGATCGCGACGCGACGTTCTTCTCTCCATGATGTGTATAATTATATCGATCTAACGATTCATGCGCGTACGAGTTCGAATTTCGACGATTAAGCCATTAAGAGACAAAGTGTACCAATTTACGACTGTCATTGTAATTGTGTCGAAAATTGCAAACGGATCCTACGCTGTGCGTTTTGAAATAAATTTTCTTTTTTCTTTACTATATATTTGTATAAAGACGTGTGTTAAGTACAAGATTACAACTGTCATCCTGTCAATCATCCCGCGCCTTCCTTCCGAGAATTCGACAGTATCTTCTCCGTAAGTTTCCACTCACGACTATATACGCACGCGCAATTATAAATCAATTAGACACCTTCAAAAATAACAACAATCCATTACCAGGCCGCGCGCGATTTATCCTTCCAGACACAAACACACACACTTCATTAATTATTCACTGCGCCCTCTACTACACCATCACTCGATAATCAATCGATCGATCGATCGCGGAAACGGGAAGCGCCTCGGAAGGATGCGCGCGCACGGTTAAGTCTCGCCTCGGCGGGATAACGAGCGAGTTAGCGATCGCTAATTCGAAAGCGAGGCCCCCCGGATAAAATCGTTATACATGCGCGCATGCGTAATGAGCGCGAGAGTAAACACGTTCTTGTATAGAAACAATGGGTTTTTTTTTCTTGTTTTGATAAGACGTATTATACGTGTGATTGTATGAGTCGGAAGTGCCGGTTCGATCTGTGATTACCGGTAATCAATCGTAATTTATTATCCCGAGATCGTGTGTTAATAGGTCGACGCTAAGGAGGATATTTATGGTATGTGAAAAAATGAAACTATAAACAGACTCGTTTTCGCGTGAACATCCTTGTAACGCGAATTAGAACCCGCCACTACCAAAACTGCAAACAAAAATCGGCCTATTTTCGGCCGCGCGATCCTCTCGCACCTCGCCGCTAATTCCCCGGAAAAAACGAAAAGACGATCAATTAACACCGCGGTACAGCTTATACATACTGTCGAATGATTATTTATTGGATCAAAGAGGAACAGAGTGTTTGACTTTCGAGTTTGCACAATCGTCACACGCGGCCTTGGCGCCGCTGTTTCACGAGAGCGATCGGCACTCGAACTCGAAAAAAATAATCTAAGCCGGGCTTCGAAAGAATCTAATTCATTGCCGACGACAATGATGATGATGATGTTATCGTTAGACGAGATGATATGTTTGTCTAAGAATAGGCGCTGTTTGTTTTGAGCGAGATTTCAGTAAACTTGACACGCATTATAATATGCACGGCGCGTATAATGTCTTATCTGCGCCGGCTTTTTGAGCCTTGATAACAGACAATCGCGGCTCGAGGTATTGCGTAAAGTCAAACATTCAATAGAGAGTCGTTTAAAAGAATGTTTATTACTCTTCACGTATTGCCCGATTGGTTGTGTTTTGTGGTATATTTGGGGTGATAAAAAGTGCTGATACATATAAGAAAAGACCGCAAACTCACTAAAATTTAAAAATACTAACTTTTTACCCATCATCATCCCTAATCCACGTGCCTCACACACACACACACACACACACACACACATCGTCATCTCCCGTCCTCTCCTACGCTTATCACTTCCCCTCCTCCTCCTCCACCTCTTCGTCTCGGCATTATAATGATCGGCTCCATCGCTCGCTCGCATCATCATCGGCGCGCTGACAGTCCGGCTCTGTCACCGCGCTCATACGCACTTACACTCTTTTAATATCACATTCTACGCACATTACACTAACCGTTCGTGCACTCGCGTGTGTGAGTTATCAGGCGCGTATATATGAGGATGCAGCTGATCGTGGCGAGGACGAGGGCCAGGCGCCGGCGGCGCAGGGACACCCGGTTCGTTCTTTACCAAGGTAGAAAAGGAAAAAGAATAAAAGAATCATGGTCGTGTGTTAAGAATATATATAAGGGGGAAAGGGATTTCTCCTGATGTATCCAGTGCAGCAGTGGATGTGGAGCAGTGTGTATGCATATATACATTATGAGCGAGCGGAGAGCTGGATCGAGCCGACGCTAATCGAGGGCTTCCGTTTGGCAAATGCTTAGTTTCCGCTCGCTCGCCGTCGCATGTTGCGCATGTGATAAGTATCGATTCTCGGAGGCAGCTTAGTCGTATAAGAATGTTGAGACGTAGGAAGAGAAAGAGAGCGAATGGGTGGTTGGCGAAAGTGCTTCTTAATAGATAATACGAAAACAGGGATGCGAGTCGCCGTTGTGCACCGGCTACAGAGTAACTGAAATATATATTCAAGTACTGTAAGGCTCGGCAAATCGTAGTAATAGTTACTCAAACATAAACCACGGCCGATAATCAGGCCATAATTCTTTTTCATTTTCGCGCTGCCGTTAAAATCGCGCGCGATGATAAAAATATTTCCACTGCTGATTATCGCGTCTCTCTCTCTCTCCCTCTCTCTCTCTCGTTTTAAATCTGCGAAAAACAAAGCGCGGTTCGGCCGCCTCGTCATTACAACCAAGATACGCTAAAATCGCCGAATAACGCGGGTAACCCAACCGAAACTGCACTCACCTGCACTTCATTCTCTCTCTTTTCTTCGTCTTCCTCCTCCTCCACCTCTAGATAAGCGGCCGGTCGTCGTGCTGATAACGCGTCGTCCTCCTCCTCCTACTCCGTCCATCTCTCAGTGTCGCGCAGCGCCTCGCCTCGTGACAACATACCTACCACGTGCGCTCCGAATTAACACACACACACACGTCACGCACTGTTACACTCGCGAAGAGCAAACGCAAACCGCGAGGCGATAACAAGAGCCGATCGCCGCCGATAAGAGAGCATGGCGCGCGACCATCATCCGCACTGAGTCCGAGTAGTGCCGCGTAGCAGGATGGTGATGGGGAGCACCGAGGTGGCGGTTATGGCCAGGAGGCAGGAATCGAGCAGCAACGGCGGCCAGTCGGCCTCATCGCCAGAGGACTGCGACCAGCAGAAACTCCTGCCCGGCGGATGGATGGCCAGGCCACCGATCGTACTGCAGAGAAGCCAGAACCAAATGTCGTTCAAGAGCAGCAGGTAGCGATTTGGGGTGGGAAATTATTATTCGTGAGACTAGAGTGTGTGTGTGTGTGTGTGTGAGTGCACGCACGGATTGTTTTAGTTTTATTGCGCTCGGCGACGAGAGGTTTTTCGCTTTTATAACTCCGCGGTGTGCGGAATGGATTATCGGGAAATGGAATTATGAGAACGAAAAAATATTAAAACGGTGATAGAGGCTTTTTATGGAGACGGTTACCGATACTTATTATTGCATTACGGGTGTCACGTGGATGGTAGGTTGTCGAAAGTTAATTAGGACGGTCTGACTACCTTGTGCCGAATTGTAATAATTTTATGAGGCTGAATTGGGGTACCGGAGTAAATCGTTTGTGTAGAGAGATTTTGCTTATCTTCGCTGAGTATGGAGATGCTTTGTGTGAGTGAAGAGGTTCGCAAGGTTTACAAAGATAAAGAGCTAGCGTTCCAAATTTTTAAAGGAGAGCTTTCGCAGAATCTTGTATGTGTGTCTGTATAAAAAAGTTGGTTCTTTTCAATGTTTAAGTATAAGAATCTTTATTTATCAATTTTTATCATCACGAGGCATCGTTCATTATCGCCAGCCTTAAGTAAAAAGAAGAACGTTGAAAAATTATTGATCAAATTAAAAGAAAGAAAAAACTTCTGCACAGAAATCTGCCGCCACGTGATCCACAGTCATATTACTAGATCGCCACAAAATTTATCCATCCGCTCGCAGTAATCCCATTCATTCCATATCGCGTTTCCACTTTTCCGCTGCGTCCACGTTACTTACTCTTTTTTTTTCCTTCCAATCAACCGCGCGTCTCGAGCAGCGCGCCTCATCGGCACTTTTCCGCACACGCGCGCGCGCGTATTGCGTTACACGCCTGTGTTTGCAAAAATTTTTATGTGTATTGTGCGAGCGGGAATATATATCTTCGCGCGGTACATTTCCTCAAGTCTCCTCGCGCGACTTGTTCAAATATTACGTTCCGCACGTTAATGTGGTTACTTATTACGAGCGGCCGCGCGTTTACTGCGCGCGTGTGTGACTATCGGTATTATATGTCAAATGTATATAAACGAGAACTCCCCGTTGTTACTCATCCGTCATTAATTTTTAACGTGTTTAATTTTTTTAAAACAATAACTTCCTAGACATAAAAACCATAACACCAATAAAAAATAGATGTAAAAGTATATAGTCACGAAAATTGAGACGACTTGTGGAGTATAAGCTGGTATTCTATAACGTTATGTCAATTTGCAAAAAGAAACAAGTAAACTTAGCATACGCATTTAAAAAAGTAAATACTCCTATATATGAAAATGTATGAAACCGTGCAACATTCTTCCGCGGTTATACTACGAAGTATCCGAACCTTATCATTGACACACACTTATAAATTTTTTTTAATGTTTCAACACAAAATTAGTGTAGCAATTTATGAATTTGCTTTATTTTTTTTATTTCCTAAACATGCTCTCTCATCAACGTTACACTTGAAAGAAAAAATCGTGTTCACACGAAGGCTGTGATATGTATTCACAAACACCACCCATTATCGTCTAATTTACTTTTCCATTTGAATAATCACCCATTCACTCGATAATTACATTTTAAAACAATCTTCGCAATGAATAATAATCGAGAAAGCCGCGCGATTAAGGTAAATGGCGTCGTCGCATTAAAAAAATCAGCCGATCGACCACTCGCCTACAAACGAACATGTTTATTACACTCGTCACTTATACACATCTCTTTTTCCATAGAAGCAGATTCCGCGCGGGTCCAACTCGCAAGCTGCGCCGTCGCGCAGTCCTCAAGAGCGGCGAGTGCAACGTCCTCCAGTCGCGCATCTCCCGTCGCTCCCTCCGCTTCCTGCAGGACATCTTCACGACCCTCGTGGACACCCAGTGGCGCTGGACGCTGTTATGTTTCGCACTGAGCTTCCTGCTCTCGTGGATGATGTTCGCCGGTGTCTGGTGGCTAATAGCGTTCACGCACGGCGACTTCGACCCTAAACACATGGACAGCGATTCCTGGAAACCCTGCGTCTCGGATCTCCACGGGTTCACCAGCTGCTTCCTCTTCAGCATCGAGACCCAGCACACGATCGGCTACGGGGGTAGATCGACGACCGAGGAGTGCCCCGAGGCGATATTCGTCATGTGCATACAGAGCATATCGGGCGTGATGATACAGGCGTTCATGGTGGGTATAGTCTTCGCCAAGATGTCCCGGCCGAAGCAGCGCACCCAGACGTTACTCTTCTCCAAGCAGGCGGTCATCTGCCAGAGGGACGGCGAACTCTGCCTCATGTTCCGCGTGGGGGATATGAGGAAGAGCCACATCATCGGCGCGACAGTGCGCGCTCAGCTGATCCGGTCGCGGACGACCAAGGAAGGCGAGATCTTGCCGCATAATCAGCAGGAGCTGGTCGTCGGTGCCGACGGACAGGAGGAGAACCTGTTCTTCATCTGGCCCTGCACCGTCGTCCATCGCATGGAGGCGAGCTCGCCGTTCTACAATATGTCCGCTGAGGATATGCTCACCGAGAGATTCGAGATCGTCGTCATACTCGAGGGCACGATTGAGTCGACTGGCCAGACCACACAGGCGAGGTCCTCGTATCTGCCGTCGGAGATACTCTGGGGACACAGGTTCGAACCACTTGTCAGCTACTCCAAGGACAGGCAGGGGTACGAGGTGGATTACTCGCTGTTTAATAGTACTGTCCAGGTTGACACGCCGCTGTGCTCCGGCAGGGAGCTCGCGGAGTTCTATAGGCTCCAGGATGAACTCAGGCATCAGACGTCGCCAGGTGCGTTGGGAGTCATAGTTTAGGATATTTGGTTGGGGATAGTGGGGGTTGTTGGAGGATGTGGAGGTCTAAGATTTAGCAGAAATGTGTACTATTTTATGCGGATGTTGAGATATAACAGTTTTAGAAATGAGAAGTATGGTTTTGTTCAATTTTAGACCTTTATTTCCGCTGGAGTATGGTAGTAATAGTTCTAGAAGAGACTGAGCTTTTCTTTCGCATGAACTTGATACACTTTTTTAAAATGCATAGAAATGATAAGACGGAGGTCTTGTTAGAAAAATATTGATATCTTATGCCACATAGATATAAGTACACGAGTGTATAACTATATAGTACTCGGAATTTTTATTTTTTATGTAATTGATAAAGTAGTGTAATTGTAAGAAAAGCAGTAGTTCTGAATGGCTTTGATCTCACACACTTTATTTGCATGATTTGCGAACTTTTCACGCTTGATAATAACTCACGTGTAGGGTATAGAATGTCGCTTGTATGTATAAGTACAGTGTCGAAATTGTTTGGAGTCGAGAACATCATTGAACTACGAAATCGTTCAAAATTCAAATTTTTCCTTTGCAAATCAACAACTTTAACAAGAAGCTAAAACCTGAACAATCCTGATGTAGTTTATTAACGATCGTCATTTTATTATCGATCCGAAAAGTATAATTACCAAGACATGTATAAAAAACAACTTGTCTAATCCCACCCTAGCGGAAATAAAAAATGTTAATAACTATAAATAACTATAAAAAACTGTAAATAACTGTAAATAACTGTTTGAATTGAGACAGTAATAACAGTTATTTACAGTTTTTTACAGTTATTAACAGTTTTTTACAGTTATTAACAGTTTTTTGCAGTTTTTTACAGTTATTTACAGAAACGATATCCGTTAGGGCATGAAATAATTGAATATGTAACTATATTACCTACATTATAGTATCACGCAAATCTATTTTAGTTACAAAATGAAAATTCTCTACTGCAAATCAAACCGCGTTCTCGGCTCCACCCGGTTTCCCCACAGCAGCAACTTAACAGCTTACACAACCATGTGCCCGCGTGTGATCGTCCCGGTGCTGGTGACTCTCGTTTCCCCAGACGGCGTGACCCTGCGCAAGGTGCCCAGCGGCAGCCTCGCGGACGGCTCGGGCTTCGCCCTCACTCCTACCGGACTCTACCCTCTCCAGCAACTCCAGCAGCAGCAACAGCAGCAGAGGGAAATTACCAACGGCAGTAACAACAACAACAACAACAACAACAACAACAACGGGTCGACGGGACTGCACATCGACATTCCGCCAATCGACCAGAGCCCCGTGGACGCGTAGACCAATGGAGGAAGAGGATATGGGAACGTCTGTGTTGTACGTCTGTCTCGTGTTCTTGTCGTACACAAGTTGTTTGTGATGTATATAGCAGTATATATCTTGCATTTGAATGTCGTGGTTGTTGTCGTGCGAATGCGCTGCGGGCTGGATTATGATGGAAGGGAAGCGTTTTGGGTATAACTTTCGGGCATGCCATATATATATATATATATACATATACCTGGGGCACGGCGTGGTCGAGTAATTTTACAAAAATATTTGCCTACACTGTTAATTGTCGTTATATTTTTGCAAAATTAATCCATTCGTTTTCGTGCGCAAACCGGCAACTAATATATATAATATAAACACTTCTCATCTGGTTGTGGTTGATAAAACAAATCTCACCTCCCGCGACACGGGCATATAATTATAACATTCAAAGCCATCCTGGTGTATAAAAAAGCTGTCCCTGCATGTAACCGGGGGATGCGGACCGACTCTCCCAACCAAAAACAACACCGTACGTTGTGCCTCTATGTATGCCCCTAGGTTTCATAGTCGACGAGGACCAGCTGCAGCCTGTACCGGACCCCGTGCCTCAGCGCGTGTACCAGCCGCTCCGACCACAGTACCTCCAAGTGTCTACCATCAACAACAACAACAACAATAACAATCACCATCGGCACCATCATCATCATCATCAGAACCAGCGTCACCGTAGCGAGCTGAGCCTGGTCGACGTGAAGTACACTGCCACGAGAAGCGGTGGCAGCAGTAGTAACCAGTGCTGCTCGGATTGTTCAGCCCCGCCTCCGCCTTACGGCCGCGCCGCGGACGAGTCGATCCCCAACACGACCGCAGTCGCCAAGTATCCGCTATCCGACAGTCTATGCTGCGACCGGGGCGTTAGGTCCTGCCAGGAACTCCTGCAACCTCGGCAGCAGCTGCAGCAGCACTACCTTCTCCCGGAACACGCCTCGAGCAACGGCAGCTTACCCCTCGGCGCCTCTTCCTTCCCCGCCCTACCTCGAAGACACACGGGGAGCAAGGAATCGCTGCGTCGCGGTAGCTCCAGGGAACGGAAGAAGAGCAAGGAGGCGACGATCACGAAGGAACAGCTGCAGGAGATCGTCGTGCACAGACTGGAGCAGGAGGTAGCTGCCGTGGCGATGAAGAGGAAACGCAGAAGCTACGAGCACGCCCTGCTCGTGGATGTTAATGGCAGGGTCGCGAGCAGCGGGGGGTCGGCTGCTGGACCGAGTAGCAGCAGTACTAGTAGTAGTAGTGGGAGTACGAGCGGGTCGGAGAACGAGGCCAAACAGCTAAAGTTCACGAGTGTCTGATGATGAAAGGGTGGATGTGCATGTGTAAGTCTGCATGTTGATTTCATACAGTAATAGTTGTTTTCAACAGTGTATAAAGCTCGAAGTTCAGGACAGCGTAGTGAAAAAGAAAATCGCCAATTCAGGGTAGGGTGTAATTGTCAATTATTCGAATGAAAGAATGCCTGTCGCATGTCGTAAACTCAACGAATCAACCTGCAAACTTTAACCGGATACAACGAGTACAACGCGATGCAAATATATATCGTCGCGCGGGACGAAGAAAAGCCAACTTGGAAGTTACGGGCGAAGAAAAGCCAAAAACGCGTCTAAGGCGAAGAGAAGCCAGTTTGCGTTCTCCCAGACGAAGAAAAGCCAGTTTAACTTTTCAAACGAAAGTAACATTTAGTTGGTATCTTATAGATAACTTTCACATAATAAGACAAGATGAAGATAAAAAGATATCCAAAAAGATTAATCTTTTTTAAAAAGATAAGATAAAAAGATGACCAGCCAAGATAATTAGATAACTAGTAATTGATTAGATGCCGTCAGTTGGGATTTTTCCTCCGCAGGAACGGCGCAAACTAACTTTTCTTCGTCTGGGAGGGCGCTAACTGGCTTTTCTTCGCCTTAGACGCGTTTTTGGCTTTTCTTCGTACCGCGCGACGATACATATACTCTACAGGATTTTTGCATACATAGCGGAAAGCCGAGATATTCTGCGCCGCGGTCTATTGCGTAAGTGTTCAAACTCGTTTTCGCTGCTCCCCGCGCGTCACTTACTCACAGAGAGCATGATCATTGTGCGCGTAGTCGTAAGTGTTTAAGTATAATAAAGCAGAAGAAGCCGATTTGTCATAATATATATAACTCCATTCCGGTTGTGTTATATACATAATATGCGCGCGCGACGCGTCCTGCGACGTTTCTCCGAATCTTCTCCATCGAGTATGCGCGCGACTTCGAGATTCTTTGTAATAATACTGATGTTGTATAATGTGAAGTGTAAAAGGCTGTGTTGACGATTGTTTTCCTTCCCCCCTCCTCTCTCTCCGAGTACAATATATTATATTTTATGTCGTAAAATACGCCAGGACGCGCGCGAGCGCGATTATAATTAATTGTTATGCGAATTTGTTCAGAGTCTATATATGTATAATGTAAGAGCCAGAGAATCGGTTTTACGCGTATATGAGCTGTATAGACAATAAAAAAAAGCGACAATAATATAGCAAAAGCGTGTGTAATAACGTCGAGGACTGCGGGTCGGATCCCGGCGACTTCGAACGAATTTATATATGTATGTGTGTGTGTGTGTACTTATATGTATGCACACCAACCATTGCCTTTACGCAAATTTATGCGCTGACAATAGGAAAAAATCACGCGAGCAAAATACAAAAAAAAAAAAGAAAAAGAAACTATTCCGCTGAGCGAGGCTTAGTTCGTAAGTTCGTTTTTATCTTTTAATATTTATACATGATATATGTATGTGCGAGACGAATTTCATTCACTGCTGTGTCACACGAGGAATTGACCGACGTAGCTTGTAAATAAACCTAAGAGTACTGTGCAATGAAAAACTGCCGGACGATCGCGGGACGACGTATTTTATTATATATTATAGGATTTCCGGTCGGAGACGGACACGAGTCAAGAGCAATTACATATTGTATACGCGTATTGTAAGCGCGATCGAGATTCGATTATACATTATATATACATTAATATATATGTATAAACCTAAATTATTGATATAAGAGAATAAAGAAAGTTACGTTACTTTACAACCCCTTTTATTCTTCTTCTCATTACAATTCCTCTGTACCTCTACTATATTATACCCATATGAGCAAATCCCAGAAACTTTTAAAATTTGATGTAACTCAAAATTTTAGATTTAAAGGCTATATATAACTCAAGTTCTTTATAAAGCACATGAATGAACTAAAAAAGAAAATGTTCATTTTTCAATAGAGAAATAAAAAAAGCGTCCAACCCCCAGTGGAAATAAATTTTGTGGCAAAATTTGCCAAAATGTGCCAATATTGTGCCACACCCTGCCAAAACTGTGTTAAAATTGTATCAATATTGGGATAAACCATGCCAAACCATAGGCAATTGAGACTTTTTGCACGATTATGGCACAGTTTGGTACAATATTGACGCAGTATAGCACAATATGGGCACAGTTTGTCATAATCAAAATTAATCAAATTTTTTGCAAATTTTTTGCACACTCTCGGCACAGTTTGGCACAATATTGGCACAGTGTGACCCACTTTGACAAAATATTTCACTATAATACGCGAAAATTGAGTAACAAATTTATCAAGCTGTGCCAGTCTATGTCATATAACTATGCCAATATAATGTCAAACTGTGCCATTATCGTGTCAAAGTGTGCCAATATTGTGCGTCAAACTGTGCCAATATCGTGTCAAACTGTGCTAATGTCGTGTCAAGCTATGCCAATATAGTGTCAAACTGTGTCAATATCGTGTCAAACTGTGCCATAACGCGCAAAAATTGAGTAAAAAAAACTGTAGAAAAATTGCTTATGCCAATATAGTGTCAAACTGTGCCAATATCGTGTCAAGCTGTACCATAATGCACAAAAAATTGAAAAAGTAAAATTGCAAATTCCAAACTGTGCCAATGTTGTACCAAACTATGACAAACTATACCAAACTGTGCCATAAGCGTGCAAAAAGTCTCAATTTCCTATAGTTTGGCATGGTTTGGCACGGTATAGCACGGAAAAATTACAAGAAGAACGAAAATCGTGGACATTTTGAGTTTTTTTCGATTTCGAAATAAAGTCACTTACTATCATTGTCAAATATTTAAGAGCTTTTTCTTAATAACAAAAGCTTCTATTTAAGCCCTGGTAGATCAATGTGCCATCAAAAAAGCCCAGGTAAAAGAGTTTTTATTTTCCGTTATTTATAAAGTAAAAAGTTAAAATCTCTTGAATCTGGGCTTTTTTCATGGCACATCGATCTACCAGGGCTTAAATTGAAGCTTTTGTTATATAGAAAAGCTCTTAAATATTTGACAATGATAGTAAGTAACTTTTTTTCTAAATCGAGAAAAACTGAAAATGTCCACGATTTTCGCTCTTTTTGTAATTTTTTGTAAAAAAGTTTGCCTCTGCCATTAAGTTGAACGCTTTTTTTTATTTCTCTATTGAAAAATGAACATTTTCTTTTGTGGTTCATTCATGTGCTTTGTAAAGAACTTGAGTTATAGTCTTTTAAATCTAAAATTTTTGAGTTACATAAAATTTTAAAAGTTTCTGGGATTTGCTCATATACTCATCATGTCGTTCTCGATTTTCTTTCAACACCGCGCGTCGAAAGAAAAAAATATGACGATCCAGCACGTTCGCGCGCACGTAACCTTTTCAGCTGCTGCTGCTGCTGCTGGGATCGTATAATATAAACATACTCGCGAAAAATGAGCCATTAACGCTGCCCCCCGCGCGATATACAGCTTATTCAGCAGTTATCGTCGGCTCGTAAAGCTCACGCGGACGTATGCACACTTTATACAGGCGTCGATGGGGCGAGGACAGTTTTATTGCCGCGCGCGTCGTGTCTCGATCTGACGGCCATTACCAACGAGGTGTCAAGTGTGTGTACACTGTGAATGTAAGTATAACTAGGATTTTTGTTGTTGGAAGTGTATAGGTGTAGAGATGTGATGAAGGGTTTGTAGTGTTTTTGTATTGGTTATGGTGAGAGTTTTAAGGTGTGGGTTGTTGTTTTGAGGGATAAAGCTGGATATACGTAAGCTTGAGTTTAAAGAAGTCGATGAACTTGAAAATATCTATTCTGCATGTAGTTGTAGTTCACTTAGAATTCTGATTAGCTATCGCATAATAAATATTAAAGAATAAAGAACTTCATATCCAAAATAGGCTACCCTGCATGGTACTTATAATTTTCGTTTCTTTGTATAATTTAGAGTAATTTAATATTATGATTAGTATACGTAAGCTTCTTGATGAGGAGCCAATTCTTTAAATCTAATTTAAAATCATCTTCTTATTAGTAAAAAATCTATTGGAGTAGAAATAGTTAAGTACGACAATTTTAGCAAACTCTGCAAAATCATATCTAATTATATCTGCATTTTCCAAGCCAGTTTTCGGTCGTGATTCTTGTCCCAATTAAAATCTACGCTCAAACATAAGCATTCAAAATTCTCTTTCAGTTCTCTTAGGTTATTTTTAGATTTTCGATATTCTTCTTTAAAAAAAAAAAAAAAAAAAAAAAACTATATTAAAAAACTATATTATAAAAAAACAATACGTATTGGTTTAAAAAACAATACGTATTGCATCAATTTAGATCAACGACCTTTAACTGTATACCACTACAAAATTAAAATAAAGCACCACCACATCTATAACTAAAACACTGCCATTAAAAAAAAAAAGGTCTCCCACAAGCAACACTACATATTCCACATTATCATCACCATATTATTTTCTTCCTCATAAAACACGACACGAATCACCGCCTCAATCCCAACCCAAATCAAACAAAGCACGGCACACATCTCAAATCTAAATCCACCACGGACCAATAAAAACCCTATCAATCTTCCTATACCCCAACAACACGTGCGCGCTCGAAACAAATACCATCAGAAAGCGTTCCGAATCCGGCTATCGCCAACACGCCGCGCGCGCGCAATATCAATCGCATTTCACCTCCGCAGCGTGTCCGCACCTACATATACACGATGTGAGAAAAAAAAACCATGCCGACCGATGACCTAGTGGTACTGTGCGAGGCGCCAGGACCGACGTCGTCGTCGACGCGGGCTAGGACCATTGCCACGGGCGCCGTGAGGTTTCTGAAGACGTGGCCGATGCACGACGGCGGTGGGTCTGCCGAGTTTTTGGCGGCTTTGCTGGCGCTGTGCCTCGTCTGCGCTGCGTTTGTGATACTGGCGTTGGTGCCACTGATTGTCGTGCTGAGCAGGAGGGGCGAGGAGGTGTGCGCGATGGGTCGGTGAGTATGGGTGTATAGTTATGGGAGTGAGGGGTAGGTATAGGTTTGAGAAAATACTTTAATTACTAGCAAGGACCTAATTAACACGGTACATTTGTGGTGATAGCAAATGTAACGTGTAAAAATTTATCGCTAAATATGAAAAAATTTGAAAGATTCCTAAAACATGTGTTTAGAATGAATGTTTCCAGTTTTAAGATTGATGATTTTTCACTATTATTGATTACAATAATAGTACAATATATTGTACACAATATATTGTAATAAAACTTATATTTTTGTACTATTGGATTGTTTTAGTTGCGCAAGACTATATGATTTCCATACTAAATATTATTTTAACATATAAAAAAGTGGGTCGAAATTTTTGTGGTTTCCTCAATTTCTATTACATTAATCTTATCTTATTTAATCTACAACATTTATAAGAAATGTAACTCTTACCTTTCAAAAAAGTAAGGAACAAGACATTATGCCTGGTTTTGAGATTAGGCTCTTAACAATTATCATTATACTAGCATTTGGTTATTTTATAATGGATTTAATAATAACTAAAAAAATGTATTATCTATCGGTTCATCAATCAACATTGAAATTCAAAAGATTTTAAAAAGGCGAGATTTTCCGCCAAAGATCTACCATTAAATAGGAAAATTTATTTCGACTTCTTCGTTACACAATTTAAAACTTGAAATAGTTATTCAATACGTAGAAGCATTTATAACACTTATTCGCCTGTCAAAAACTACGCCAAATCATTACCCGAGCAGTTTAAACTAACGACTCGCGCGTTCATTCTCTTGGCCACCAAAGTTTCCGCAATTTAAACGAACAAAAAGTTTAAAATCAATTCTCTCGCACTTCCAGCCACTTTGTAAAAATCACATTTTCATTATCTCTTTGCAAAACAAAGAGCAGCCTATCAATTGCAGCCTTAATCTCCACAAATTACATTCCCGCCTTATGCTTAAACGCGCCGATACGCAAATATACCTATTGTCCGGACAGCCGGAAACGATGATCTAACTATATTTAAAGAAAAGAAAGAAACAGGCTTATGCAATGTCGAATGTTGGCCGTAGCTCGTCCGAAGACGGAAGACCGGCTACGAGCGTCTACTTCCTGAAACACGAGAACCGGACCTGGACGACGAAGGAGTTGTGCCACGTGGAGACGACCGCTCGGCGGTATCCTGATTACAACGTAGCGTAATAGACGTTTTTTGTTTATGCATATGTATATATATGCTATAATCAATGAGTCATTAATTTATCGATAATAATTTCTTGTTTTTTTGGATAAAATGGATTTTATTAATTTTTTATCTGAAGTAGGTAATAAGACATGATAGCATCAATTATTTATAGATCTTCCTGATTAATCTCGTGGAGAACGCCGGGCTTTCGTACGAACACAGCTCACACGATTCCTCCAATGATATCTTAGAAAACCTTATCACCCTTGACGAGAAAAACGCGATTATCCTTCGAGATGCGAACAACAGCTCGGAGGCAACATTGCGATACGAACTTTCGCAGATTCCCAATATCCGGAACGTCGACATCAGCGTCGATCAGTTTTTCGCTAGGTGAGCCTACTTCCTCTCATTAATAATTACAAAACATGTCATCCCTAAACTTGAAATTCAACAGATCCATGCTATCTGAGAAAATCCATCGCTTCAGCAGCGCCAAGCTCGAGTTAGCAGCGAAATACCAGCTGCTCTGGGACCACCCCGGGATCGCCATCGAACCTCTCGACATCCACCAACTGGCGAGCATCAGACACCTCTTCGACAAGTACGACGTATATTCGCTTCCTCATCGATAATCAAACGCGAGCCCTATAATTAATTACAAACCTCGTTACAGGATTAACGACGACGACACCCTCGCCACGATACAGATCGACGCGGACCTGCAAGCCGCGAATGTACCCTGCCAGACTTTCGTCGGCCACGTGCTCCGCGACATGGCCAGGCGCGATTTCACCGATCGCCGCCGTCTTCTCGATCGCACGTTGTTGGATTTCTGCTCGAGGTATTGGGTTTGTTGCGTGGACTTACTCGATGGTTGAGTGAAAAGTGAATTTTGGAAAATAATTTTGTTGGGTATGATTGTTTACGCGGTTGTCGGGAAGTCGCGTAAGACTCAAGCGAAAATTGAAAATGTTATGAAAATGGGAAAAAAATGTAACAAAAAAGAAAGAAATCGCAAGAGAATGTGACAAATCGTACATTGATGATGGATATCGGACGGTCTTTACATTTTCTTACATTTTTTGAATTTTTCGTTTTTATTTTATTTTCACATAAATGTAAGAAAACATAAAAATCTGTAAGATAATGTAGAAAAATGTTGCCATTTGTAAAAAAAAAACTGTAACAGTTTACTGTTTTTTACGGAAAATTATACTTTCTTATTTTGTTCATACTTTTTTTTTACTTTTTTTTTACACTTTCTCATGTTGCGGGTGGTACAAAGCTACCTCTCGTAACATAAGATACTGTGAATAAAATGTTGTTAATTGTAATAAAACGTAATAAAGTGTTACAAAACGTAAAAACCGTCTGAAATCCAGCAAATATGTACAAACTGTTACGTTTTCTTACATTTTCTTACCTTTTCTTACATTTTCTTTACGTTATTTAAACATGTTTCAAACATGTTTTTACGTTTTTTTTACATTTTAAAATTTTTGCTAGAGGACCTCGTGTATCAAATTTCTAAAAGTCGAAAAATTTTAGGCAGTTCTTAGTACTGAAATGTTGATTTTTAACGTAGGATTTTCAGCAGCATTTTTAGCATAATCTCAGATGAGATTTCCACATGAGATCTCTCATCTGACTTCATACGAGATTTCTCATTCGCCTTCCTCAGTATAGACTCGTTTCCTTTATCAATAAAGAGAACCTTCACACTAAATTTATCACGCTAAACATCCATTCGTCAAGCGATATAAATCGACCTATATATTCAAATTATCATCTCTCACTCGACCATCTATATACACTTCTAACGTTCTCACGAGTGCTAAACAAAAAACCCATTCGCTTTTCAGTTTAACAGAGTGCGACGGCGTGCGGATCGTAAAGCCGCTTGCGACAAGACTCTCGAATTTTACGACTTGTCCCACTACCGCCGCCGCCAATGTCAATGTCAGAGCCGCCGACGACGATGGAACGAACGATCAGTACAATACGTAGAAGATTAATTTATTGTCGTTATATATCTATATGATTATTTGTGTGTATTTAAGGGTTGAATTAAAGTTTCGAAAAAAAATGTATAATTTATTGTATGTATGGGTGTGGATGTGAAGGAAATATACAGGGTATACAAATATATACATCATCGGTATCACAATCGTCGACTAATTTCAGCCCCACCGTCCAATCGACACCAACTTCCCACGGTTCCTCTACATAGCCCCCCGTGTAAAAATGCCGCCCTCCGCATCGCATCGTACAAAAATCAAAATAACCGTATAACCCATCAGCTGATCAGATCCTGAGGACTCGCCAGGATGCTGGGACGGTTCCGCAGAAAACCTTTCGGTGCCGGCGGCAGCGGTGGTTACCTAGTCAGGGATAAGTTAGACGGAGATATATACATAATAGACATCACATAACCTGTAGATGGGACTCTTTGCTCGAGGGATGATGTTTTTTACTTTCAGCGCGTGGGGAGGCTCGCCTGCGCCGTCTGCGATTACAGCGTGATGGGAAGCGCGGTTTACGTCACCGTCGTCGGGCTCATTGGGACGGTGAGTATATGTATGTGGTGGGAGTGGGGAGGTTATTAGTGGCAAGTGAAACTTTGGGTTGAAGAATTTTAAACTTTCGTTGCACAAAGTAAACGTAATTAATCTTTTTGAAAGTTATTGTTATTTATTGACTAAATGTATTCCTGTAATCCCGAATGAAAAGAAGAAAGGTACGAAAATGTAGAAACCCGTAAGAAATTGTACGAAACTGTAAGAAACTGTATAAAACCGTATAAAACCATTGGTTTTCGGACATTTTTACACATTTTTAGACATTTAAAAAATTAAAAGTTTTTTCCAGAAAATTTTCTCATATACAAATTTGAATTAAATGTAAGAAAACGTATAAAAATATATAACGCAGCTGAAAAGTCTTTAAAAGTGTATATAAATGTAAGAATATGTAATATTTATACATTTTCTTACGTTTTCTTATATTTTTTTATATTTTCTTACCTTTCCTTAGATTGTTGACAGTTTATTTTTGCAGAATAATTTGAAAAAATTAGTCATATTCGTATAAGGAAACGTATAAAAATGTAAGAAAATGTAATAAAGTGTATAAAACCGTAAAAACAATGTCCGAAAACCAATGGTTTTATACAGTTTTATACATTTTCTTACATTTTCATATTATTATTTCCATACGGGATCTAAAAGATATTTGTACAGCCAGTTAACTTTGTTCCCAATAATTTTAAAGTAAAATCGTTTTACCAGCCAGCAATGATTTCACTCTACATTATACGCCTAACAAATTAAATCAACTACTAAAACACGTCATTTGCAGTTACCCCAACAAAATATCTACTCATTATTACACAACACCGACCCTTCCTCCACTTACGAAAGTCATATATCTCCCAACCACTCTATACTCACACCTCTGGCATTGACAGCGACACGAGAAATCATCTCACCCGAAAATTACACACCAGATCCTCTAAAATAACCCTCGCGCCCCACGCGGTTCATTAAAATTCCGACACTGACCGCTCGAATAACGAAAATATTTCAACGTGTCCGCACGCGACGTGCACTTGGCAGCGGCGTTCAAGTTCACCGACTGCTCGTTAATTTGCGCTAAAAAGCGAATGACGAAGGTTCTCTCCTCTCTCTCTCTCTCTCTAGGTGATCACGGCCCTCGATGTGATTCGCATCGTCAACTGCAAGCCCGCGGCCGAGTGTCCGGCGAAGTGTAGGCCTCGCGGTGTCGGTGAGTGGAAATGTAGGAAAAGGTCTATAGAATAGTTTCGGGCGTGTCGATAAATCACTAAAAATAACAAAGATGAGGTGGGTATATAGAGGGAATCGGAAAAATGATATTGAGCCAAAATTTTGTGTAATAGGTGGGGATGTTATGCAATTCAATGTCATTCGGTTCGAATTTGTAATATCAGAGTGAGCTTAATGGCGGTTATTTGATGTAACTGTATTTTGATAATACAGAAATGTATTTTCGTCGCTATATATCACAAATATACATTATGCCATTAAAACAAGAAATTCCCTGGTAGAAATCGTTCATTTTTCTCCCACTTTCTAGCCATTTTCTAGCGATTTCGGTCAACTCGCCATTAAATGGCTAGAAAAATCGTTTCACAAATGGGTGAAAAATGGACGATTTCCAGCAGAGTTATAGAAGCATAAATATAAAACCTAAAAATACACAGTAGACCGTCAACCAACAACTTCTTTTTTTCCTTTCTAACAATTTCCGCTATACTTTTAATTAACAATCGCCTAACAAAACAATCTATACTTTGTTTTCACGTACGCTCCTGCAGTGCCGGTGGAAGTGGAGAGGGACCTGAAGTTGATGACCTCGATCCTCGGTATAGAGCACTACACGCTGATCATGCTCGGGGCAATAACAGTGCGTTATGTTGTTAATTACTGTTTACTATACCATACTATTATCCACCTGCGGGGACGCACGTCGCTCGACAAAGTGTTTCCTCTCTTTTTTCTCTCTCACGCAAAATATGCATGTTGTTGTGTATAATTTACGATGATAGGGAGCATTTTTTGTACAGGTTTATGCACTAAAATTAAGCTAGTACGAGGTTCATGCCAAAAGTTCGTCTTTCACGGGCAAGGCGCATTGTTAGCGGAAAAGCGCAATAATTCAGCGCGTTTTGACGATTAAGTTTGTAAGGAGACATGGTGAGACGTTTAATTAATTATCTATCACAGTTCTGAGGATGAAAACGTATATTTTGGCAGGAATTTAACGATCTATGCATTAACCTTACAGTTATTTTCGTTGTATAAAATGCAAGTTTCTTTAGCAAAAACAACTTAATTGGCAATATTCTCGCACAAATGAAACACAAAGTGTCTTCGAATACACAGCAATCAACAAATCACTTATTTTTAAGTATATGGGTGATTCTCATAGCAAAAGTGCAAATTTTTACATGCAATCTCCGTGGTATTAACCCTCTTTCGTTGAATAATAATGGACATCTCGCAATTTTTAATTTCACTACGATATTCTAGGAATTTACGTTTCATTCTTGTAAAAAAATGTATTTGAATCTGCTCGCACTTTTGGTGAGAATTACTCATATATAACAACGAAAATTTCTCCCTCTTCCGTCGTAGAACTACCCGATGCTGCACGCGCCCTGGCTCCTGATGCAGCTCTGCATAATAGCGATCGAGCTGCTGGTCTTCCTGGCGCGGCTCTTCCTCGAGGGTCTGCACATCAGCCGAGACGAGATACTACTCGGCCTTCTCAGCGTGCACAACTGGCTCCAGGTTTTCTGCCTCTTCCAGCGGCAGACGTATCGACGCGTCATCTGAGAGCTCTCTCATCTTATATAGTTTAGCGGATATGTGATAATGTCGTGGGGGAGGTAAAGGGTTGTTTTTTTAAAGGGTGATGTTGGGTCTGTGTGTAGAAGGCGACTGTGGTTTTATACTGAAGCGGCGTTATACAGTGATTGTACGTGACATTTCGAACTTGCATGCCGTGCATTTAGTGTTATCGACGTAGAATTACTAAGACAAATATTGACGAATTGTTTTATTCAAAATTTTTAAATTTATAATGTGTAAAATATTACCAATGTTTTCGAAAATAAAAATTGCAAAGTATATGTATACCCAACTGCTATTAATTAATGAAGGCGTACAGAACGAATAACGAAAAATTATACAAAACAATTACACATAACTTTCTATAGGAAGTACAAACAATAAGCATTAAAAAGACGCAATGCACCTATACAATTTCACCTCTACACCAAATAAAAAAAAATCTATTCATAATATAAGTAAATCCTGATACCGCGGTACGACTAGTGACCTCTTTGTGACGCTCGGGCAAGCACCATCGCAATCCCCGAGCGATACCTTATCATACATGCACACTCACTCATACATTTATACACTCTACTCATGCGTGTTATGGGTCTGCTCTCTCTTTCTCTCTCAACGCTAAATTGATTCCCGCGCTTCGCACGCACGCCGCACAGTAGTATATCGACTGCGCGTGCTCAAGCAAGCGAGTTATATGTCGCTGTCAATTGCTTCTTATTACTTATTTATCATGAACGATACCTAAGGCGAGAGTGGGGCAAGAAGAAATTTACGTTTCAGAGGTCGCACCCTCATCCCGTATGGAAAAAAAGAAATGTATGAAACCGTATACAACCGTACAAAACTGTATAAAAACTGTATAAAAACGTATAAAATCGGATCTAAACATTGATTTTTGAACAATTTTATACGTTTTAATACGGTTTCATACGGTTTCTAACATTTTCATAGCGTTTTTTCTACGACTTTCAATGATTTTATACAATTTCATATGGTTTTTTATGTTTTATAGAATTTATAAAACGTAAAAAACGTAATTACGTTTTTATAAACATAAAAACATAATTTATTTATTTATTTTTGTATTTATTTTTTGTTTTATTTTGTATGTAAAATGTATTAAACTGTATAAATTGTATAAAACCGTATAAAAATGAAACAAATTTGAAAAAAAAATCTACGGAAATATACAGAAATATACATTTTTATACGGTTTCCTGTGTTGTATTACATTACCTTTTTACAAACTTGACATGGAAGAATTTCTGAATTGTAAGAAAATGTCTGAAAATGTATTAAACTGTATATATAAAAATGTTTAAAAATGTATAAAACCGTATAAAATATGTCCAAAAACCAATAGAAAGGTTCATTTTTATACATTTTTATACGTTTTCCTACGGTTTCATACATTTATTATTTCCACACGGGATAATAAACAATTTAAAAAACGAATATTGAAATTCGAATTCCTTTTTTTAGTAATATGTAATCTATGAAATGAATAGTTTATTTTCCCTACATACACACACTAGTTCGTAAACTAGGCCTCTGTTCATGTCTCTGTTCTGGTTAATTGTTTATTTACGAATGATGATAACGTTGTTAGCGACGTGTTGTTAGAACCATTCTCATATACTATTAAGTTATTCGTAATATTAAAATAACTATTATGGATAATACACATCGTTTGATAAAAATATTATTATTATTATTATTATTACTCTAGGCGGAATTCGCCAACCTGAAACAATCGATTACACAATCCCCTCTCGCGTACACTATAATACACGTATAACTTTTTCCGCGAAACACTATCCTCTCACACGCTCCCTGCTGTATAATATACGAAAAATCGATGCGCGCGGCACGGCGGCTATAGCAGACTGGCCGCGCGCGCCAGCGACAGTCGCGCGCACGCGGTACCCGCATACGCATCGCTCGCAGAGTGAGGAGAGTTAATCGTTCGCAGAAAGCACAACCGTAGGTTTTATTATTGTGTATTAGGTTGTTTTTTTGTACTTATGGGTTAGAAGAGAGAAGTGTCGTGATTGAGTTAGGTGGTGTGGGAGAGTGTAACGTGTGCGAAATTTCCGATCGATAGTTTTTTGTTTGGAGCCTCGCGCGCGACAGAGCAGTGATGTTGTTGTGGTTATTACGTGCACTTAGGCGCGTGTTGCGTCAGTGATATCATCGAAAAATCCATTTCTCTTCATTTTGATACAGAGTTTTATTCATCTTTTCCTCCCTACTCCCCCCCGAGAGATTAAAAAATCATTACCTAACCGGCCGAAAATATAGATCGATCGACAGATAATTCCTGCGATAACGCGGTCGCATCGACCCATCGCTTATAACACCCCCACATTCTTAAGAAAAAGAAAAGAGCAACGCTTCTATTATACACGTCCCCTCAAGGTCTTGTATACCCTATCCACTCTGAAAATCGCCTCTTCCGCCTATTCACACACCCCGGAAAATCGCCAACTACCCAGCCACCCACACACGCGTGGGCGTCTATATAGACACGTGAGAGAGAGAGAGAGCGAGAAGAAGTAGTTCAAGGCGACCCCGGGCTGCTGGCTGCGCGAGCGAGAGAGCAGCTGACTGGCGCTCCGATCGATGGCTGCGCGCGCGAATTTTCGAAAATAACAGCACACGCTCGCATAGTCTTTATTATTAGTCGGCTGAGAGCTCACTTCTCTCGGCTCTCTAGCTTCCGCGGTTCAACTTCACACGGCGCGATTGTGCAACTTTCGCGCGATACAAAATTCTTCGTTTTGCAGGTTACATACAGACGGTAGGAAACGAGGATGAAGACCATTTGGATCATCGGTGGGCCGGGATGTGGCAAGGGCACGCAATGCGCGAAGATCATCGATAAGTACGGGTTCGTGCATCTGAGCAGCGGGGATCTGCTGAGGGAGGAGGTTGCCAGTGGCAGCCCGAGAGGTGCCGAGCTCCAGGAGCTGATGTCCAAGGGGCTGTTCGTACCTACGGTGAGTTTTTTTCTTTTTTGTATAGTTGAGGGTTGGAGGAGTTCATGACGTGGAATAAGGGTGATGGAAAAAGTGATAGTGGAGCTAGAAATTTTGTAACTATTCGGGTCTCGTAATATATCGACAAAAATGCCTATAGTTTGCTTATAGTTATTGCTTATTTTAAACGCGAATTTATTATGTATACAGAGGTTAGTAAATGGATGTTAGTAAATGTTTTTTTAGAAATGATTAGAAAATATACCTATACCCAAGATTCGCTGCAATAATATACAGTTTGCTATGCTAACGATGCGGCATTGAAGATACAATTTTATACTACTTTTTACTATGTGTGTGGTAACAGCTAGAACACACACACTTTTTTCCTTGTCAAAGTTATGTAAATTTTCCAATCGACAGTTTTTTTATTTTAACTACCTACATTCGCCTCGTATAGTAGCGGGATTGTAAAATCGTTGGATCACCGTGATTGTAGAATTCTATTTCGGCGGTGGATAGTCATCATGTAATACAGTTATTTCCGTCAAATTATGCGGCATCTTATACTCTGCGAAAGTTTTGAATGGCTTATACAATCTTTCTTTAATTAATCCCCTATATTTGTTCAACAGAATAGACAAAGTGTAAACAAACCTTAATCCCTTGCTATTTATTCGCTGCAGTCTCTTTTCTCTTCTTTTCCGGTCTACCTCTCGCGCCTAGCAAATAAGAAAACACATTACGAAACCACAGAGATAGCTGCCAAATGAGACGAGCGCGCGCTCGTGTGTACACAAAATATTTGGCTATAAGTACTAATAAAATGATGCGGATGTATCGCTACACCTGACATGATAAATAAATAAATAAATAAATAAATAAACTTTGTTTCGTTGCTTTTGCAGGACGTCGTGCTTACTTTGATCAAGGAGAGGATAGAGAAGGCGAAGAAGGAAAATCCCGCGCTCAAAGGCGTCCTGATCGACGGATATCCCCGTGAGCTCGAGCAGGGAATCCAATTCGAGAAGGATGTGAGTACTGCACTCGTGAATAATTTTTACGTCCGCTCGTGGTGAATAAATTCGCCGTTACGTAAGCAGCGCGAAATTGTGCAAAAGTGCAATAAAACGATGCGTGCCGAGATAAAAATGACGTGGGTGTTCGTTACCTAGCTTGTATGCGCGAGATGAGTGACAGTTTTATGTGATGTATATATAACTGACTCCCGGTTTTTCCTCCCGTTGAATAAACTTTTGAGCGAGAACTTGGTTTCGTAATTAATCCAAATTTGATCATATACTTGCTAATGATATTCTTTTAATTTAATAATTTTTTTATTTTATTACGTATTATAAGTAGTAATCATTAATAGGTCTCACGTAATCAAACATTTTTCTTGCTCTGATAAAAAGTTTTGGGAAATTTACTAAGCCATTTTGTAAAGCTACCACAAAGATACAAAAATTTACCATACTTTATAGTAATAGAATACACGAAAACTAAATTTTCCTACGTTTCTAACAAATTTTTTTATAAAGTATCTACAACTTGTCGTAGCTTTACGAGACAGTACGGCAATTTTTACAAAACAATTATTAGTAATTTTTACTTAACTTTTTTCTCAGTGTGACATCGAATTGGATGAAAAAATAATCACTTATTTTTTAACTTTTTTTTTTAATGTCTACATTTTACAGCATTTGTTTTATTGACTTATAAATCTTAGTTTAAGGGTACTTTCCATCTCAGATATCACTAACAAGTATCAATCACTTTCTTTTCATATCTTTCCTCACTTACTTTTAATAAATATTGAAGACTTTTTCAAAGGGGATATATCATAATAAATTACAAAACGTAAATCAATATCTATATAAACAATTCGACGTGCGAACAAAATAAAAGAACAAGAAGTAAATTATATTTCCTCTCTGCTAACACCACTAACGTCCCGTGAAATTGAATCCCGATCGACAGGTGTGCCCAGTGGACCTCATCGTCTTCTTCGACGTAAAGAACGAGACGCTGATAACCCGACTGGTCGGTCGCGCCGCTGCCGCTGCGGTCAAGCGCGCTGACGACAACGAGGAGACGATCAAGAAGCGCATCGAGATCTTCAACGAGAAGAACGGAAAGATCGTCGAGCACTACAAGAGCAAGTGCCTCAAGGTGAGTGATACGATGGCCGGTTAATTTTATCTATCGATAGATGATAGGAAATCGAAATGTTTTAAAACAAAAAATTATTGACGATTCGAATGATTGTTATAGGCTGTTCGAATCTTAAAATTAACAGTTACGAAATTAAGCAGAAGATATCTTCTTTTTTTTTTTCTTGTAAAGTGACATTGTTAAATCGATTGGGGATTTCACATTTTTCATTCATTCGAAGCGCGATACGTTCTTTCAGAACGGAAGAAAAAAAAGAGCACGATTGTACTTTGCATCCTCTCGAGTCACCGACTTTTTCCCTCACCGATAACGCCACTCTCTTCTGATAAGATATTTATCTATACTCCCACAGATCAACGCGGAGGGCGCGGTAGAGGGCATCTTCGAGCAGGTCACCCAGGCCATTGACAAGCTCCTCACCTCGTAAACACTCCTCACCAGCCCATGCAGAAAAACAAAAAGAAGAAGAAGAAGATCAACCAAGCAAAATACTACTTAGCAAATTACACGTCGCTGCCTCCGTCTGCCCAGCGCGGACGTACCTTCGGCACTACGAGTTTACAATACGCTTATATAATAATACGCGCTCGTTCGCCCTTAATGCACAATAGGGAGAACGAGGGGCTATAGTGTGTACATATATTTTCTTACTTTGTCTCGGTTACACAAACATGATGCTCATCATACACACACACACAAGATATGGAGTACAAATACAGAGTCTATATAACACATGCGGTAGGATGTAAGAACGTTACACCTGCGACTGCTGAAACGAGCTACACGACGTGTATATCCTGTCGTTGTTGTGATCACTGTGTTATAGTTGCGTCGCAGGTGAAGAGTACAATAAAAAAAGGGAGTTATGGGTTAATTAAGCACGTGTACACTGTCATTGTCAATCCTCCTGAAGCGCGACCCGACAAGTTAGTACGCCATGGACCTGTGTGGCAGGCTTCTACCTCTGCTCGTTGCGTTCTTCGCGGCTGATCCCGGCGACTGCTGCCGAGCGGTGGACGCGCGTCGTGCCATAGCGTACAGGCTGATCAAGGCCGACGCGAGGTCACCCGGAACTGTGCTGGTGAGGCGGCGCGTGGCTGGGTTAGCCAAGTGCCGGGATTTCGCTGAGCACAAGGGCGCGCTCGCTTTTAATTATGGTGATTCATCGTTTGGATTTTTTGAGGTCGTGGTGAGGAATGGAGTTCGATGCATGTAGGGGATGTAGAGATATACGGAGTTTTCAGATCGGGGATCATTAGTGGAAACCGAACTTGTCGTGGCAGTTTATTATTATTATTATTAGAAAAGAAAGATGTTTGAACGGTTTTTTTTGTTTGAATCAAGAATTAAGATATCGAAATTAGAAGTAAGTATAAGAACATACGCGGAATTGAGTCTTGCTCTAGTCGTCTGTTTCTACTGGCGTATTATACGATTAACCGAATGATTTCTCAGAAGTAATTTTCAATCTTTTTTTTTTCGTCTTTGGTTTATAAAGTTTATTTTTGCATTAACGAAGCACCTTCTATTCTTTCAACTTCATCTAATTCTTCACCTAATGCAATACTGATGCAGTGCTCTACTTTAGTAGTAACACTTCCATTGTTGCTGGTGATACTGCTATCCCTTACTAAGCGCTTCAAGTTCGAAAGAAGGTTACTTGCTTTTTTTTCCTCTTTTCCAGCCGTTGATGACATACACTGTTATCTCTTCAACAAAATTATCAGGAAAGAGACCAATCCTGCCATTAATTTCACCTTTCCACCAACCTTTATCCGGAGCATCTTTCGAAAGCACTTTAATAATATCACCCTCGGCAAGCAAGAGTTCGTCCTCATTGGCAGCTTCGTAAGGATACAACACTCTGCAAAGCTCCTTCTTTTCCTTCTTAATATCCCTTTCCTCAGGAACTGGTGTAGAAACAAAATTGAAGGGAAAAACTCCGGTTCTCCCTTTAACACGTCCCTTCCACCATCCCTCCTCCACTTCTCCCAAGTACTCGATATTCTCATGTGGAGTCAGTTTCAATTCGTCATCATTACAGGGCTCATAGCTATAAAGCACTCTACAGTACTTCCTGCCAGAGCCATTGCGCAGTGTGACCTCCTCGTGCTTGGGCCCCTTCTTCGCCGCTCCGGGTGGCTCCAACATCTGCAAATCCAAAAACAGTGTAAGCACAGCTATCCTTCAGGTGGACCAAGACAGAGATGCAGCCCTTATCTCACCTTGACAAAGTTATCGGGAAACATTCCCCGTTTATCTTTGAGCGTGCCCTCCCACCAGCCACCATTCAGTACCTTCATATCCTTGATCACGTCTCCCTTCCTAATGCTGAGCTCGTCTGGCTCCTGGGCCTCATAGTTGTACTCCACCAGTGCCTCCATCTCTTGCAGGAGTTGCAGCTGCTCTCTTAGCCCGGTGCTCTTCTTCCTACACTCACATCAGGCACGTTACTTTTACAGAGTACTTACGGAGGCCTGCTTATCAGTGACACTTCTCCACATACACACATGCGTGACTCACTCTTTGTTCACACCCACACTCACCCACACACGCACACACACAGACACACAAGCGCGCACATGCACAATTTCCAACCCTACCCCAGGCCCCGTGCAATCGCGAAAGCTCTCTTATCAGCTGCTGCTGCCTCTTACCGTCACCAATACATTATACACTTACCTGGACTGGGTCAGCACCGCAGCGTATCGGCGCTTCGGCGTCACAGCGCTCTATCTTGGCGTCGCCCAGGCTGATCAAGGCCGATGCGAGGTAGCCCGGTGCTGTATTTTTATAGCTGTATTTTTTAGCTATTTTTTTAGCTAATTTTTTTGACAGGGCAGGCGGGGCTTGGCTGGGGTCGTCAAGTGTCGGGATTTCGCTGAGCACAAGGGCGTTCCCGCTTTTGATTATGGTGATTTATCGTTTGAATGTTTTGGGGGTTCGTGGTGAGATATGGAGTTCGAAACATGTGGGGGATGTAATCGAAATAGAGGTATACGAATTTTTCAGATCGGGCATCATTAGTTGAAAGCGAATTTGTCGTGGCAGTTTTTTATTAGAAAAAAAAGATGTTCGAACGGTTTTTTTTTTTTGCTTGAATCAAGAATTAAGACGTATTGTTTATTTTGAATCTTTCTTTTTTCGTCTTTAGTTTACAAGTTTTATTTTTGTATTAACTTGCAACTTCTAATTTTTGAATTATTTTGCAATTTCATCAATAATTTTCTTATGTTTTGGGTGAAACAAAAATTTTATACTTGTATCGAAAAAATATTCATCTAATCTTTCTTATCGAGATAAGTTATTTTATTTTGATAAAACTTTCAAGAAGAGGTATTAAAGTTTCAAAAAAAAAGATGGTGAAAGTTAGTTTTATCATCATTACAGCTCACTTTTTATCAAGAAACGATTAATTCACCCAAGATATAACATTCCTAATCAACCTCCACGAGATATTACGAATTTTTATTAAGTACCTATATGAGACAAGGCATTACCGACCACGTCACCCAACAACATTTACTTCATATACCTCACTTCCAATTTAACGAAAATGAATCACTTCCCATCCTCTCTCATCAAACTTTACCTCGCCTCTCAAAATCTCACCCAACCCACTCTATTTCCATCCTCCACTCGTAACGTCCTTACGTAACCCCAGCACGCGACCGTGAAAGTCCATGAAACTATCATAAGGTCAAAACCAAGGCACGCTATACATATCCGCGAGCTGCGCGCATTACCGTCACGCGAGAGAGAGCTTTTTGATATCGACGAAGCTGTTGTTTGTCGAGACCAGAGCGAAGGACGAACGGCAGCAGCTCGCGGACCGAGGAGGAGGTCAACTGCGTGCTGCTCCGCTGCCCCGAGACGAGCGCGCTCCGGCAGCTGGTCAACGTCAGCGGCGTGGACTATTACAGCGCGTACGCGGCCAACGTCACCAGCGGTAGGCTGAGTCAGTGGTCATTATGTATATAGAATTTTCGGGCTGAGAGGAATTGATTTTTATAGGTGATGAGACTCAATTGGTCAGATGATTTTATATCGGGTTGAAAGTTTAATGCTGCAGATTCGCAGAAAATAGATTTTTGGTCATATTGCCCACGTGAATAATTCTTAACAGACGATGTACAATCAATTTTTATGGAGTATTGGGATGAAATTTATGTATAGAACATAAGGGATGTTGATCTAGAATTTTTAATTTTGGAATCTTTAATAGCATTATTGCTTTGATGTACAAAAAGAACTAAATTTTTATAAATGCTTTTATCTAGTATAAAGAAGACTTTTGACCCTGTAAATATTAGCTGTCAATTTTTAGTTATTATAAACTTACATAACAGTTTGAGCTAGAATAATATTTAGAGAATACACAGGAAGAACAGAAAATGTAGAAACAGCTTGTTTTAGAACGATGAGATAATAAGTAAAACGAATAAGTTTAACTTAGTAACAATGAAACAAAAATTAAAGAGAGGAAATTTATTAAAGTTATTTGTAGATTTTTTGCGATCTTGTAGGGCCAGGTGAGCTAGGTGTTGAAAAAACTCTAATTTTGCTTCTTTTTATCACAGCGATGTATCGTCAGCATTATGGAGCACTGACTTCATCAGGCTTATTTAGGTATAATAATTAGTTAACAACATTGTTAACACGTCGAGAGTTTGTAAACTAGTATTTGCACCATCGTGCTGAGTCAACGGTGGAGTGTAGTTTTATTAAATTTATTTATAGTAGTTTTATTAAATTTAGTTATATAAAATTTATTAAATCTTGATTCGTTTTCATCTAGTATTTGAGATGAAAATAATTTGCAATTCTTTTTCTTTTTTATTTAATATAAAAACATTTAATTGAAATGTATATACATATATTATGAATCAAAAAATCCCCATAAAAAGACAAAAACTATCGTCCCCTACATTCTCCATTACTGAAAAATATACGAAAAACCAAATCAAACTATAAAACAACAAAGCCCTCCTATACCATCACAGTTTACGTATAGAACCAAAACCAAAAGCGTAAATCCCCCAGGCAACGAGAGCCTCAGCTGCGTGGACAACGTCGGCCTGTTCGCCCTGTTTACGGAGCGGCTGAACTACACGAATGCGCGCGAGGCCTGCCGGAAGATCGGCGCGAGCCTCGCCGACGTGAGCAGCGAGGCGCGCAACCGCGGCGTCGCGGCGCTCATCGGCAAGCTCGCCGTCTACGTCGGCCTTAGCAACGAGGGCGGCGGCGAGAGGGTCTGGAAGAATGAGTTTGGTAATTATAGTGGGGTGTAATGTTTACGATTTTTGGTATTGTAAGTGTAAAAGGGTGGACGATTTTGGAGCAGGGGTGCGTGGTTGGGAAGTTGTGAGTGAAATTATGGATTGAAATATTTTCTTTTTAAGTGTGTGTCGCGAGGCAAACAGTAGAAGGTTGAGAAATCAATTATCTATAAATATATCTTATGTATTAGGTTCTTCAGTTTTATTATTGGACGATATTACTATTTTTAAAAAGTCCGATATAATATTCATTTCCTTGATATTCTATACAGCTATACCTATATCTCTAAGCGATTAAGGTAATAGGTTTCAATTAAAGATATTTAAAAACAGATTTATCCTATATAAGATAATTAAAAGTTAAGAAAATTATAATAAAAAAGATAATTAGAAATGAAATAAAGATCAAACTTATGCCTTTCCAAATTCTTGGAAAATTGCCCACAAAACGAGAATGTATAATAAAAAACTCATAAATCTTCAAGTTAAAAAGTGAAAAAGTTACTTCAAAACTTTTTAAATTTCCGTATTTGAATTTCCTGTCTTACAACGATAACAATTTTAAAAATAAAATTGGTCGACTTCCTTATTTAATTTAAAAAGATAGTAACACTGTAAAAGTTGCGCAAACAAAAACTATCAGCGAAATTATTTAAACACAAAGTACGCAACAAACAAGAACAATGTTTTCTACAGGCGAGCCGCTGTTCTGCTCGTCCTATCGCGCCTGGGACTCAGGCGAGCCATCCCACGGCCGCGGCTGCGTCCAGCTATTCCAGGCGGATCGTAAGATCGATCCCACCTGGCGCGTCGTCTCCTGCGGCACAGAGTCGCCCTACATCTGCGAGATGCCCCGTACGCACGACCCTACCGTCGACCTCCGCGATTTCTTCCTCAGCCTGGCGCTGCGCCGACGTAGAACTCATCGTCATCACAGGAAGGGATAAGCAAGGCGAAGGAAAGAATGAATAAGAATTTGTTCATAAAGAAAAATGTATATATATGTATACTCCGACGAAATTAGTCATATGTACAAATATACGAAGTTATACATGCGGGCGGCCGCTCTCCTTCGGGCCTCGTGTCAACGTCGTCACGAAAAAGCAAGAGAAAATATAATATCTCGTATCTTTCTCTTTTTTCCAACTAAATTATGTACACATACGCACGCTTTCTCTCTCACACACCGATACATGCACACTTACGCGTCCTTCGTATATTCTTCTCTCACGCCTCTTCTTTCTTTCTCTCTCGCTCGAGTCACAACGTCGCGTCCGGAATACACAAATTTCCTCGGCACCGTGTATATACGTGGGTGACAGGTGAGAAAAGGTGTGAATTAAGGACTGACGCACGCACGCACGCACGCACGCACACACACGCACACGTTCTTGTTAAATAAGCTGCGCACTTCCCGCATCCGGTTAATAATCGTTAATAGGACTTCTTTTGCTGCTGCTGCTTTCTTATTTAATCAATGGGCTATCACGTGGTTAAATGGAACACGAACATTCCTTCTTACTCCCTTATATATCTTCTTTCCCTCACTCGCTCTCTCTCGCTTTCTTGCTCTCGATAAATCGATCGTTTTGTCAATACTGTCGGTTATTATGCGATTATCTTACAGCGACTATTCGGAAGCATCGACTCTCCGTCGGTTACACACAAAGAAACATCATCCCCCTCTCGATATCCTCGCTTTCCTCGTTTCACGGAACAAAATCAGAGACGGTTCTCTCCCTCTGGCGCAGCGAAAGGACTCGAAGATGGACTCGCTTCTCAATCGCAAAGGGCTAATATATATATATTATATAAATACACATACGGGTTTACTCCAATCAAAGAGCGAACGATTCACAGCGGGTATACAAAAATAAATTGAGGAGTGAGCATCTTCGGTCCCTATTTTTTGTTTTACTGCCTTTTTTGTCTTCACTCTCTATATGCGACAATGATAAAGCTATACGTTTTCCTTTCCTTCTCAGTTCGAAATAAATGCATTACTAACGCATAACTCTTTTTGATCTTGGTTTCGTCGTCGATACAAAACATTGATGATGGATTATTTCGGCGCACTTTCGCCTAATAATATAGAGTCATATACATATAAAAGTACAAAATTATCAATTCAAGACGTGTCACAGAACGAGATATATACGCTTGGTCGGAGAAAGTTTCGACTCTCGTATTTCTTTCTTTCTTCATTTGAACTGGAATGTGCTTCGGTGTGTGCAATGTGTGCTCGATTTGTTGTCGCGTTGCGGTAATTTGTTACAGATTATCTTTTTGTCAACAAAAGCTATGGGTTAAATGCTAAAATCTTGTTCCGCGAAATGCAGCTAACATTCTTTCCTTCTCTTCACCGATCATAATCACTTTTATTCGGTAGAAAAGATCGGAGTCGTCGGATCGTCGAACATTACTGATAGTTCACAACCTTTCTATAAATAAACTATAATTACAAAGGTATCGTATTATTAAACAATTTCGTGTTTATCACTAGCTTTAAATTATGATTTTTTTTTTGTCACAATTGAATTACATGTTGAAGTGGTACTTCGACACCTGCAACTCCGTTCTTTTCTATTCTCACTGATCCCGAACTACAGCGAAGCACAGATATGCTTGTAGTGTTAAATACAACATCAGTAATTTGTTATAAGTACAGAATTGCCTATTAAAGTACAAAGCGTCCTTTAAATGCTAAAAATTATTTCGCATGATAGAAATGTCATCATACCGACAAATATTTTAAAAAATCTATATTTGAATGATTAACAATAATACTTTTCTAATCAAAAGATTAAAAATTACTCTTATACATGTATAAATCACTAGTGTAAAAAATCGATTCTCAAGACTTGATGCGTTTTGTTTTAAAATTCATGAAACAATACTACGAATCAACTATAAATCTTTATACAGCAATAATATCATAAACTAATCACTGGTTGCGTTAATAGTGATATTGCGATAGTAAACGAAAGATAGAAATTATTGGCACAATTGAGTCAATTTAACCTCTAAGTTATCGTAAAATAGAATTTTTGTGCGGCCATTCTACGTAGCCTTCGTTTTTTAAGTACATAAGAAAAACTAGTTTTACCAGCATTTAAAATTAAAAAGTAAATCATCAAATCGCGTGTGTACGTCGAGATCTTAGAAAGAGTACCTTCTCACTTTTCTATTGTGTCTGCGGCGTAGGCCTACGAATGTTGAGAGGAATGTAAAATGTGATGTCGTTGTGATGTCAGTCTGTTAAAATACTTGTCAGGAAACGATTGTAAACGATGAGCGTTCGAATCAAAACAATTAAAAAGTAATAAATCTAGAACACCATTCGGCGTTTCAAAATATTGATAAAATGCATGAAAGTCTTCACGTTGCAGGTTAATCTTTATCACTTGCCGCATTAGCTATGTACGGAGCTAACTGTTCCGTAAGTTGATACACTTTTCTTTGAAGAACAGTCTGCTTCTCTTCCAAAGCCGCGACCTAAAAACGATTTTTTGATTGAGTGACATTTAGTACAATTGGATTAAAATAATGGATTATTAAGACTAAAAATAATTACCCTATCTAGAAGTTGACTATAAAGATGATATGGGACGAAAGCTGGCGGACTTGATAGAGGAGAGCATGGAGGTTGTTCAGAAGATGGACTTTCTTCAAATCGATTAGGTTTTTCTTTTTCTTTCAATTTATGATCATCAGCCTCCATATCAGGCTTAACTGATGAATAAATGTTGTTTATAGATGGTGGTAACCTGTCTGGATCAGGCTTAACTGAACTATAAGTGCTATTTATAGATGAAGGTAATCTGTCTGAATCAGGCTTAACTGGCACATCACTGTTATTTGTAGATGGTGGTAACCTGTTCAAAATTACGTTAATTATATAGTATGCGTAAAATTTGATTACCAAAAAACGTACGAGGCTGAAAATCTTACCATAAAAATGCTCTATCTTTCTTTACTTCTCCTTTTTCTATCCTCTCACAACCAATTTTTCTTCTCTCTGCTTGATTCAATTTGAGTTCTTCCACCTAAAAATGAAATTTGTTACAACTATTAAAACAATGTGTTTAATAAAGTATGGAGAGTTTAATAAATTGTTTAAAAAAACATTGATGACTAATAATTATATTTAGAAAAATAATTACCCATGGTGCTTTTTTCCTAGCCTTTGCAACAAGTCCATCACTTTCATCTTCTTTGATAGGAGGTTCAAAAACATCTGCACTTCCATTTGTCATATTATCCTCCTATTAAGATTTTTAACAAAAAGAAATTATTAAAACAGAGATTGAGTAAAAAGTTATAGAATTAAATTTGTTCTTGTTTCAGTATCAAGTATAATTAAACTTGGTATTTATCTTATCAAATTATTTGTTTTTTAAATATAGGATACTTTATATGAAGAAATAGAAATAATGAAAAAAAGAAAAGATAAAAATTTACCGGTTCTGCAATTTCTGCACTGCTAACCGAAGCACTTGTCAAATTATGGTGCCTTAAATGTTGTGTTGAAGGTAACCTTCGTCGAGGAGCTTTTGCTCTTGATGCAGTTAAGTGTGATAACGGAGCACCTTCTATTCTTTCAACTTCATCTAATTCTTCACCTAATGCAATACTAATGCCATGATCCACTTCAGTAGTCACACTTCCATTGTTGCTGGTGGTGCTGCTGCTATCACCTACTAAGCGCTTGAAGCTAGAAATAAGGTTGCTTGCTTTTTTCTCTTCTTTTCCAGCACTTGATGATAAAGATGAGGCAGAAGAAGAGTTTATTATCTTCTTCATGCTTGAAGTAGATGAATCAGTTTTGATGTTCCGTACATCCAAACTTTTCCTGACATTAGCTGTCTCCTTTTTCTTTCCCGTTGAGTGTTTTGCTGATGAAGACTTTGCCATTGAGAGGTCATTCATTTGACCAGGTTCATTTTTCACTGTTATCACTTCAACAAAATTATCAGGGAAGAGACCAATCCTGCCATTGATTTCACCTTTCCACCAACCTTTATCCGGAGCATCTTTCGAAAGCACTGTAATAATATCACCCTCAGCAAGTGAGAGTTCATCCTCATTGGCAGCTTCGTAAGGATACAACACTCTGCAAAACTCCTTCTTCTCCTTCTTAATATCCCCTTCCTCAGGAACTGGTGTAGAGACAAAATTGGAGGGAAAAACTCCGGTTCTCCCTTTAACACGTCCCTTCCACCATCCCTCCTCCACTTCCCCCAAGTACTCGATATTCTCATGTGGAATCAATTTCAATTCGTCATCATTACAGGGCTCATAGCTATAAAGCACTCTACAGTACTTCCTGCCAGAGCCATTGCGCAGTGTGACCTCCTCATGCTTGGGCTCCTTCTTCGCCGCTCCGGGTGGCTCCAACATCTGCAAATCCAAAAACAGTGTAAGCACAGCTATCCTTCAGGTGGACAAAGACAGATGCAGCCCTTATCTCACCTTGACAAAGTTATCAGGGAACATTCCCCGTTTATCTCTGAGCGTGCCCTCCCACCAGCCACCATTCAGTACCTTGACATCCTTGATCACGTCTCCCTTCCTAATGCTAAGCTCGTCTGGCTCCTGGGCCTCATAGTTGTACTCCACCAGTGCCTCCATCTCTCGCAGGAGTTGCAGTTGCTCTCTTAGCCCAGTGCTCTTCTTCCTACACCTGCAACAGCAGCACATCAGGCACATTACTTTCGCAGAGTACATACGGAGGCCAGCTTATCAGCAACACCTCTCCACATACGCATAGGTATGACTCACTCTGATCACAAACACACACACACACACACACACAATCTCTAACCCTACCCCAGGCCCCGTACAATCGCGAAAGCTTCTTATCACCTGCTGCTGCCTCTGAGCGTCGCCAATACATTATACACCTACCTGGACTAGGCCAGCACCGCCTCGCAGCGTCTCGGCGTCACAGCTCTCTATCTCTCTTTCGCTCTTTCTCTCTGTGCTCTCGCGCGCGGGGACGATTAGTCAGCCGGGCGGTCGCGGCGCTGGCTGGGTCATCCTCGCTCTCTCCACAGACCAACTCTCTCTCTCTTTCTATTATATATCTCTTTATCTATCCTTCGTTCTTTCCTTCTTCCTCTCTCTTTTCGCGATTCCCCGGCGAACGTTCCTGCGCGAGAAGGCGTAACCCACGACGACGACGCCACGCGGATGAGGGCAGCCGACGACGACGACGGCACCGACCGTCTGACAACGGCGGCGGCGGTGGCGCACATACAACACACACACACACTGGCGACGTGCGCGACGATTTGATGATCGCCGACGACGACGATGGTGTACGCCATCTTGCCGCGGCGCGCAGGCGCACAACGTGCGGCCGCATCTGTGCCGACTAACGGGCGCTGGCCCGCTCTCTTTCTCTCTCTCTCTCTCCCTCTATGTATGTATGTATATATCTATATATATGTATATATATACGTGAGGAAAAAATAATGGTTTTCGCGCGCGAGCGTGACACACAAAAGAAAAGGAGGCTTGCTTTATCTAGTGGACGTGCGCTCGACAAGGTATAGGGTATATATATATATATATATATTTATACACGTATACTATACATAAGTAATCGATGGACTCACGCGCTGCTTTTTTTGGTAATGAGAGCGGTTGGTCGGTCGGTTGGTTTCGAGCCACGAGAGCGATTATGGTAAATAAGGACGCGCGCGCAAGTAGTGCGCGCGGCTTATCGGGGGATCTCGATTTTGGTTTGCGTATATATATACCTATGTGCGAAGTCGAAATGTGGGTGAGCTCGCGTATACTTATAGAGTTGGGTTTCGATGTTTGATGGTCGTGCTAAATGGCAATAAAACGTTTTGAATTATCCAATAAAATTGTTCGAAATGAATTAAAGAGGGAATATAAAGTACACCCTATTGCCTTTTTTTTAACAGCTCTTTATATAATATTTGAAACGAAGTACTTATTTCAAAAGAATACGAAAAATTTTACCAAATTTCATAATATCACACTTTTGGAGTGTTTTGACAAGTTTAATATAAACTTTGACATCTATTACTTTGAAATGTCAAAGTGTGTGTGTGTGTGTGTGTGTGTGTGTGTGTGTGTGTGTGTGTGTGTGTGTGTGTGTGTGTGTGTGTGTGTGTGTGTGTGTGTGTGTGTGTGTGTGTGTGTGTGTGTGTGTATATAAAAGTACTTCGTTTCAAATATTATATAAAGAGCTGTTCAAAAAAAGGCAATAGGGTGTACTTGCCCTTCCTGAAAGATAACGAAAGTGTGTCAAAATGTAAAATTCTTAGGTAAGCGATAAAACGTCAGTTATGAGTTATAATATAAGTATTTTATATTTTCACCAAATTCTTTACTTTAAAAAGCTTTATCACTGAAAACACCGACAATAAGGAAATTACCGGCACGTTCAGTATGTTTAAAGAATTCGTAATTAAAAAACGCTCGGCGAGTTTATTAAATACATCACACATTCAACAACGGAAAAAATTTCAATCCCACCTCAGCGGCCCAACAGTGCGAGCATACATATATATACAACAAAATTATCCAGGCCGTTAAACTTTTTAGCGAACGGGAAAAGAGCGAGCGAGCATCACCGTATGTATAAGGTGTGATGATGCGCCTATATACATATACTTACTCTTCGTCGCGAGTCGCGACGTGCTTTATCATCGTCATAACAGCCGCCTCGTGCCGCGTGTATTGTTCTTTTATTGAAAATGTCTTTATACACGATTAAACGCGCAGGTGACGGCAATTGTGCAGCGCGGGGGGCAAACGCCGGTCAATAATTCATCGGCCGCGGCGTGAAGCCAAGTAGTAAACAGTAATTATATTACGTGCATACATACTTCACGCGAAATTACATGTAATATTGTACTTGCGCATATGTACACTCATCCGCATCGTCATCGTTCCGAATACACAATTTGAATTATTATCACCGCGCGGTTGCAAAAAAACCGCATCGATTCATGTCTTCACGCATCGCCGCTCGAAATTCCTGCCGAATGAAGTAATTCGCGCACGTTGCATGCGGAATAAATTCGCTTCCCCCGCCGTCCCAGAGGAATATATCGCGAAAGCTGCACGCGCCGGTGGGTATTGGATTTTCGCGCGCGGAAGAGAAGCTATAGCGCAGGCGCGCGAACCTGTCAATCGCGATGACACATATTTCACTTTCATCCGCAAACGAGAGAGAGAAGAGAGCGACATGATAATGAAGGGGAATTGCGCGGATTCGAAAGTTATTTTAAAACCGATGCCGGGACGTGGTTGCGACTATTGGGAGTGTATGTATATGCAGAGATGATGGCTGAATGGAGAACTGCGTGAATTGGTGCGTCTTGCAAGGCTTTTGGGAATTATGGTACAATGAGAAAGTAAGTTTTTGTGTAGGACGATATGTATAGTAAAAATGTGCAGGTGTAACAATATCCTAAATTGGAGATTCATTTTTTGTTTTCGTCATTGCGAAATAATAAGAATCTTATGAAAGAGCTTTTCAGAAGGAAACGTTTACTATATTTAGATGTGATCTTATGCGTGATGAGTGATGATATACTTGCAGGAAAAAGTAGCACTTTGCAGTGTGAAAATCAAGTTTCACATCAACTTTACGACGTTCGTTATTAATATACGGTGCACTATGAAAAAAAAAATGATTTACCAAAGGAAAATTTCAGATGATTCATCCATTTGGAACGAGTGGAGTTAAAAAACTATAATTCAATTCTTTTACGTGTATATATGAGAGATTTGGCCTACATTGTTTGGCGCTAAAATGAAATAACATGTATACTTATATCGTGTAACACGGTTATAAGCCCATAATGCGGGTATTGTAATGCATAATTTATCACTAACTTTAACAAGACATAATAATAATAATAATAATAATTTTAAAAACCTCTCGAAACTCATACTCAAATATTCATTTGTCCACGGCTTTCCGTATGTTATGACTTGATGCTAACATTACTTACTTAATAAAACACTACAATACTAAATGTTTATATATAGGTATACTCTGCGTTAAATCACAAAACAATAACCACGGACACTCTTCTCTCTCTCTCTCTCTAAAGTTGAATTAGCGTCAAAAAACGACTAAACATTAGTTAAAATAGCTCCACCATATAGAATTAATGAAATAGTGAATATAATTCTACGGTGGAGCAATTTTAACTAATGTTTAATAGTTTTTTCACTAATTCAACTTTAGAGAGTTTCCAGACGCATTAAAACTCTTCCTGCGATGGTCTGCATAAATGTGAAAGTTAATGTTTATTTAAAAAGTTAAAAATGAGCGCACCACATCTTAATGAAATTCCACACGAAACTCATCAATGCAAATTAATACATTAATCACGCTATAATATTAATATAATCAATACGCGCCCCTTAACAAAATAAATCATTATAATAAAACTAATCTCCACCCGCCCCCGCTCTTTAAAAATAAAGGTGAAAAAAAAATCAGCGGGCTCGTCCGGGATTTGAACCCGGGACCTCTCGCACCCTAAGCGAGAATCATACCCCTAGACCAACGAGCCACCGTTGCCAGCGCTCTCTCGCTCCCGCTACTTCAGCTACGCGCTCACTCACACAGCCCCGTCGCTCGTACACGTATACACACCCCCTCCTATATGCGCGCGCGCGCTACGTTCGACCGTACAGTACGTAAGTACCAAGAGTGGAGAGTAGAGAGACCGCAATTATCTCAGAAAACGTGTGTGGCATAAGCAAGATGGCCGGGCGCGACGGGCAGGACTTCAACCGGAGCGGGCTGACCGTCTGCCGTGACCGGGTATGGATAATATATATATATGTGTACGCACGCGCATTTTCCGAGGTTGCCCCCCCCCCCCCCCTTTTTTTATTCGACGGCCGCGTACAAGGAGATTTTTACGCAGTGAAGAGTGGGATTTGGAATTCGAGGTGATGGAGGTAGTTTTTTATGGGTTTTATCGGTTTTGGAGGAGAATTGGTCGCGTATATGTAACGTTGAGTTGAGAGAGCGACGATGATGGTACGTTTCGCAATGTTGTTTTATTAGTCGTTGGCCCGCGGGTATTATTTTGAATGATGCTTATATACATACCGGCCGTCTCAACTTGCGCGATCGCTATTATATTATTACGCTACCAAAGCTTGAAATGCAAACAATACGTGCGGAACTTAAAAAACAAAGTTATTTCAACGTATTTTTCACGATGGGATCGAATGTTACTCAATAGAGTTTTAAATCAGAGCGACCGCAGCGTGATGTATACTTATATTTATATATTTGGTATCTTATCGGCGCCGCGAGAAGACCTCAAATGCCGCGCACTCGAGTACTTGTGTCTCCGCTGCCCATCATTAATGCGATAAGATTTTGTCAACATTGCTGCTTTGGGAAAATAAAAATGTACGAAGCTGATACTGCTCGGCTATTTGTCTTGAATCCCGTATGGAAAAATAGAAATGTATAAAACCGTATACAACCACTCAAAACTGTATAAAAACGTATAAAACCGGATCTAAACATTGGTTTTTAGACAACTTTATACGTTTTAATACGTTTTGATACGTTTTGATACGTTTTGATACGGTTTCATGCGGTTTCTAACATTTTAACACAGTTTTCTACGATTTACAACTTATACAATTTCATACGGTTTTTATAAACATAAAAACATTATTTATTTATTTTTCTATTTATTTTGTATGAAAATGTATTAAACTGTATAAAAATCTATAAAAATGTATAAAACTGTATAAAATATGTCCAAAAACCAATAGAAAGGTTCATTTTTATACGTTTTTACATGTTTTCCTATACTTATTATTTCCATACGGGAAATATATCATATGCTATATCTAACAGATTTTCTAATATGATGAAATTGAGAATTGGATCGGAATAGATGTTTATAATAATGTAGGTGTTTTATGAAATTTTCGTTTTGAGGAAATTTATGGATATTCCTGGATGAAATGTAATTTTTGTACTTCGTTTTCCACTGTAATAATTTGAATTATAGAAATGATAATATTATTTTCTTTGTTTTTAGTTAAAAATATTATACTCCATAATGTTACTGAAGAAAGTATTGAAGGTTTTAAGATGCGCTATCAAATATTATCATGCACATTAATTGAGTGTCGTACTTTCGTAAGGCATTGATGAAATATACAAAAGTTATTTTAGTATTTCAATGATATGATATAATTTTATTAATGATAATTTTAAAATCATGAAGATATTACTTTAAAACTAAAATATTTATAGAAATTCTATAGATCAACAACTATTTGATGGCATGGTGTGGTTTGTGCACATAAGAATTATGCACATATTTATTGTGCACACTTTAGCATTGGAGTATACACATAGATATAGATATACACCAATGCTAAAGTGTGCACAATAAATATGTGCATAATTCTTATGTGCACAAACCACACCATGCCTATTTGATGAATAGTGACAATTTAAAGTAAAAGCTGCACTGCTGATCAGACTTAAATACGATAAACGTAACGGAGTAGCAAGCCTTGATCACGATTTCTATTTCTAATTTTACATTCTAACTCGATATCTGTTAAAAAAACCCTACTTGTAAACAACTGCAACTGGTTAGTCTCAAAAGTATCATGCAAATGTAATATATAGGATATAAAGTGTTCCGATTTGTGATCCTGAATCTATTTATGTGCTTAATGAGCATTTTATATAGAAAGCATACAAATATGTTCAGGCACACAAATCGGAACACTTACCCTATACGTCCATCGAAAATACAAGATTTTTTTTTCAAATTAAATTTATTTTAATTCGAATTAATTTAATTGATTAAAATAAAAATTATCATAATAGCTTATAAATTATAAAATAATAATTAAAATTATTATATCTTCACGCTTACTTAAAAATGCCTTTTACCAAACAGACATTTTTTCCCATACAAACCATACATGTATAGCTTTCCTAAACACAAATCAATTTAATTCACACATCACAAATCCCGCACTACACAAACACAAATCACAACCACGATAAATTAAACTCTTTACCCGCGCATCTCTATAGGTATGGTACACGGGCCAGCGGGCGCAGCGGGTGCCGAATGGCCTGTTGGGCCTGGTGGGCTCGAGCTGCACGAGCCTCGACCTCTCCTTCAACGAGCTCACCTCGGTCACGGCGGTGCGCGAGTTCTGCCACCTCCAGGAGCTCGTGCTTGACAACAACGAGCTCCACGATTTGCGCACACTGCCCGAGATGCCGAAACTCACGACGCTCAGCGTGAATAATAATAAGGTGTGATATATGGTGATGTGTTTTGGGTGGGTGGTGATACGTGTCATGGAAAAGGTGTGCTCGAATGTTTTCTTGCATTAATTTCTAAAAATCGAGGAGTTATTTTGTATGAAAAGTTTCCTTAAAATGAACTTACGCACACCTGCAAAAGTATGTACTAAATATTGATTTTGCGCTGTACGGTAAAATAGCAACTTCATTTTTAACAAATAAATAATGTAGGGGGATTGTAAAACAACAGTTTGGTATGATATAGAATACCGCATACAAGGAACTAATAACTGCAAGCAGCGTTTTCACAGTACAGCTATAATTTTAGCCGAGGCGTATTAGGCGAGTGTGTGTACCGTTAGCGAGAGAGTAATAATTTTTACGCACGCCGCGATCGATGGGAAGATGCTTGGAAGTATTTTATTGCTAATTGTTCTGAGCGCGACGTACCGGTAAATTTTTATATTTATTACAACGGAATAAGAAAATTTTAATGATAAATTAGTAAAAATGCAAATGTATTAATTAACGTCTTTGTATTTTGCGAATGTTTTGAACTATAAAATAAGACGATTTTAAGTATACGTTAATAAGTCTGATTTTCAAAAGAAATTTTGTTTGACTGTGCTTTCAACGAATGAAAAACTTTATAGCTTTAGAGTTTAAAAACTGCATATACATAACAATCACAAAACTTTCCCCAAAATCATCCCTTTACAATATAGAAACATCAACTCACTCACTTTCGCCTTCACAGATCACCGACATCGACGCCGCCCTGGAACGGATCCGCGACTGTTGCCCGTCGATCTCGTACGTCAGTCTCCTCGGCAACCCCGGCTGCCCGGATCAGCTGACTCCTGGTGTGACCGACGAGGCGGACTACGAGCGCTACCGACTTTACGCTGTCCACCTGTTGCCCGAGAGTCTGCGCTTCCTGGACTCGCGCGCCGTCACACGCCACGAGCGCCTTCAGGCCAAGAGCCGCGGACGCTTTCTGAAGACTGTCAGGGTGGACGAGAGCAAGGCGTTTAAGCTTGCCAAGTCGCCGAATATCGATGAGTTCGACGAGGCGGACTTTCATGTTAATTACACGCCGCTGCCGAGCTCGAAGCGCGGTCCCCAGGATCACAGAGGTATGTATGTGTGGGGTAATACGTGCGGTTATCATTTTTTTCTTTGTTTCTTTTTTTTTAGTAGAAACAAGGGTGGTTTAATTACTTGCAATTCTGAACACATTAGTAACAAGTGTCAAAAATGATTTTAAATAATGTTTACTTTACCAAAAATGTGTTCGAAACTTTTTTTTAAATTCAGTACATGCCAAGGTAGTATTATAATTGTTACCATTGGCCAAGGACAATATTATATATCAGCATCAAAATATTAAATTTTGAAAAGCTTGTTAATACAAGTCCGCAATAGTTGAAAGATAATATTAGTATATTGTTATTCGAAGAAATAGCATTTTACAGTAATTTAAAAAATACACGCAAAAACTTCAATGCAACGTGTCTTGAAATTCAAAAATCATCGGCCAATATTTAAAAGCGTTATTCATTAGTTATAAATTAGTAGATTATAAAAAATTATAAAGAATCATATTGCGTGCAAAGATAACAAAACCAACTTTCTAATTAAGTAATTCAATTAAGCAATCGAACATAAACCACTTGTTAACGCAACTCTCATTGCAGGAGCTTACGGTAAATGCAGATATCGTTACTCGGGCAAAAATTCAGAGGGCAACCGGTTCATATCCAACAAAGATCTGTGACCACTCAACGCAATTAAACGCGGATACTCGCCGTGCACACCTGCGAAAACTGAAATAAAAACAGCAACGTGTTTAAGGTAGAAAAAAGAATTTATTTTCATGTACATCAATAATATTTTAGTATAAATAGATCTCTTTAATTTCGCTCGTGCATCATTCTCTTCTAGAAATAAATGGGAACGCGCACGCGCCAATCAAGGACAATTGCACTCGAGCTCGCCTCATATACGTACGGATAGAGGAAATATATTTATATATATATTGCATTTGGTCCTTTTTCTTCATTAAGTATCATCATTGCGCGAATATCGCAAGCTCGCAAATGCAACGAACCATTAATAGTGTATATATAAGTATATATATTGCACATACGCGCGCGCATCGCGGCCGCGTACGAATTGACATGCACACATTCATCAACATCATCATCAGCGTCGCCGTTATCATCGACTTGGCTTCGCAAAAATTCATCAGAGGCAGTTTTTCATTTTCATTTATTATTGGCCCGAACTGATCACCCTGTTTTAACATGATTTCTTTTTTTATACTCAACTTATCCACTATGTCAAAAGTAAATCGATAAACCTTAAACGCTACATAAAATTCTATTTGAGTTAAGTTTTTTGCATCATTTGATAAGTCTCGCTAAAGTATCAAAGAACAAAGTTAACGTATAAGTACTACATGCACGCGTAAGTACATCAGCCTTTTACAGGTTTCTTCGGAAAATGCGCGCGAAGAAACGCTAAATTACCCACTTCGTTTCACGTTAATACTAAGATCGAACGCCGCTCATCATCGCTAAGCCATACTTTGTTCTTATATAATTCCTCCGTTAACATAAACTTGTATATTTATATATAACATATAATCTTCTAAATATACATATACGTTTATCAAATTACGAGATCTGATACGTTTAATTCCTTAAGCGTACCGATCTCCTCTAACGTTGGCTGATGTAAAGTCGCTTCATAAAATCATTATTGTTTTCAAACGAAGGCGCCACTTTACATCGGGTTTCACACAAAATTGGAAGCATGTTATTCTCGCCGTGAGAGAAAACTGTTCACGAATTGATTACGGCTTAACAGCAATCGTCCATTACAAAGTACTTTTGGCCACGAAGAATAAATTACGAATGAAAACAGGTGGTTCTTTCATCGACATTTAGAATATAAAAAGTGCATCTATTTGGCGTTTGGCTTCTCTTTGATCAGATCAAATATTTATAAGAATATATAATATATGTATATATCGAAAGCCCATAATTTCAATTGCACAATCAACGCAATCGTTTTTACACAATACGAATGTATATAGAAGTTTTCAAATAAATAACAGAACAAAAAAAAACAGACGGGTGCAAAATTTCCTTTTCTTTTAAACCTACTTTATCGTATTATGATCGGTGAGGCTAGGTCAAGTCTAGGGAGAAAGATTCTTCAAAAAAAAGTTTCATCTATAAAAAAAATAATTCAACTGATTCGTGAAAAAAAGGAGCGTTGACAGAGACAAAAGGAGAGCAAGTAATATATAGATATATAAGTTGAAAAAAATCACATTTCTAAAAGTCATCGTCGCATCACGCATCATCGACAGACCGTACAGCCGTCGAAAAGCGTCGACGGCCGTACTTTCCATCGCGCAACGACAAATTCTAAAGGCACTTTTTTCATCGCTAATCGTTTCCGATTTCATTATTTTCTCTTCTCTAAATTTAATCTACGAAGTGCCGGGCTTTCCGTGATTATGCAGATTCGGTCTCAGTGTGACGACTCCTTCCACCCAGAAGTTCGGCCGCTCCAGCATGCTCTGCCAGAGCGACATCTCCCGACCAGTCGCGTCCATCCAATCTACTGTTTTGCCGTAATTTTTACCTAAAAAATAACAATTAACATGGTAAAAACACTCAGTACTCAACGGAAAAAGTTACACATGCGATAAGTGGAATAACTCACAATTAACTAAAATTCTTAAAAATAGTACATATCATGGGCATTTATTGTTACGTAGTATCTTAAGGTAAGTTATACTATTAACTGTATGTTATTCGAAGGAGAATCGAGAACATAATATCTGGCAACGAATAGATGAATGTTTAAAAATATACAGTTAATAGATTATGTATAATGAATTATTTAAGAATACTGTATAACCGATTAGATAATAGTATTCAAAATACATTCAAGATATATTTAAATGCACCTTTGTTTCCAAAATTACTAAAAAAAAATTCATGCCAATAACTGAATAAAAAAGATTAAGAATAGATATTCAGATAATTCGTCCGAATTTACCGATAGTCTTAAAGATGAACTACCTCATTGCCACGTCTTAGAGTTACAAATCACAAACAAATTTAAAAAAGCAAGGAATAATACGAACCGGTGCCAAGGTTAAAACGCACGCCACCGAGGAACTCGTTGCTGGCGATGCGGTCGTGATCCCAGACGGTGAGCTCGAGGCCGCGTTCGGCCAGCTCCTGCAGACTTACGTCCTTGTAGATAAACGTGTGATTCCAGACGGGCGAGCCCGTCGAGCGGCGCACGACGCCCGTTTTCTGCTTGCCGGATCGACCCTTGTCCGGTAGCAGATAACTGTAGTAAAATGAAATGCGTTAAAAATGGCAAACAGTGGGATTGGTGAGTTTTGGTTCGTATATGAAAAAGGAAGAATAGAGAAAGCTTGAGCAAAATAATTGTAACTCGTTCAAACTGTGCGTGTACTCGAATTCTCGCACAATTATCGTCGTTTATGGTTTAAGTAGCTACAAATATAGTAATAGTTGAAAAAGTAAATTGAAACCTTTTTATTATTTAGTAGAGAATTCTTCTGCGCGCGAGCATCGTAAAACTCTCGAGGAATCCTCGTGTAAACAAACATCTACGCATTGTAACTCTATAAATGGCGTGCCAACAGCATGAAGTAATGGTAATTAATGTTAATGCATCCAATTATAATCCTTTTCCTGCATTTACAACGCCATCGTAGCAACTACACCGTATCGAACCTGATAAACACGTATCCTCTTACCTCGATCATTATAACCGAGAGATTTCAAGAAAGAACAACGAACCTCTTGCAGAAGGGATCACAGGTACCGGAGTTCTTGGCGCGCGTCTGCAGGCTACGCGCCTCCTTCACGAGCACGTGGAGCGCCCCCTTACTCCAACTCTTCTTCAGCTTGCTCATCGTGGCGTCGCGATCGCGGTCCTGGCGCGCAGGATCCGGCGGGACGAATTTTAGGCCGACGATCACCTCGCCTTTGTTGGCCACAGGGTCGTCGAACGGTTCGGTCTGCAGAAAAAAATTGCTTGTTAGATTGAGGATATAGAGAAGTATCTTGTTTTTAGTGAAAAATGAATTATTTTTTTACGAATAAAATTGTTTGAATGATTTATAATCAGTGTATACTGCATACTCTACGATTATAAAAATCATAGTTTTTGAAAGACATGAAAGAATTTTAATTACTATAAATATTTCTTTGTCATTTTATTATAATATCAGTAGTAAGTGCCAGTAGCAAATCGATAGCCATTTTGCGGTAAAATACGTGTCACTTTTTACAATAATTATACTTTCACAAAATTATAATCTACTTAGAAAAAGAGATCATACCCTTTCCTGAAGAGGATACCACTGGGGTCGCGGGTCATCGAAGATCTTATTCTCCAGGGGCATGCGCACTTCTCCAAGGAAATCGTTACGGCCGAACATGTCCGAGTGCCAGACCGTCAGCCATAGCGTTCGTGATTCGAGACTTTGCAGGCTCGTGTGGAACTGAAAACATGTTTTTCCGTTAGTCACATACTTATGCTACTCCACTTTGTAAGTTAATGTAAGAGTAGATATATATTCTCACCTTGAGAGTTTCATCGAACACAGGGTTCAGCGTGTGCTTCTTCACTTTCGTTTTTCGTTTTCCGCTCTTCGATTTGTCGGGCAACAGATACACCTTAACGTACCTAAAATATCATCAAACATTGTACCCTCCCGCTCATGAACATGTTTATACAGCCAGGTAAATGTTATTATACGTACGGATCGGATCGGTTGCGCTTGACGTCGACGGGTGCGAGATCGCGGCATTGGGTGACGTGGACCTCGAACGTCAGCTGCTTGTAGTCGTACTGGAGCGAGAACTCGACCTCGCCGCGGACGGCGACGGAGCCGCACCAGCGGCCCTCGCCAGCGCCGCTGTACACCGAGGCCATCGAGTCCGAGCGAGCCTAAGATTTTTGGAAAAGTTGAGATTTACGTGTGCGTGGTAAATGATGAAATATTTTGAAGTTAGAAGCTGATCCTTCAATCGTTCTTTTTTTATAATTTCATCAATTAGAAACCCTTCCCAGTAGTTACTCATTAAACATAAAATCAAATTTTAAAAAACGTTTCATTATGTTGTGTATCATCCAATATTGTTCATTTAATAACAATTACTATTAGACATAAAAAATTATATTAAAAATTTTGTTATAAATCTGTTTTGCAGAAAATAATTTATCCTCACTATATGCCTACAGATACTAAACAATTTACACTTGTATCATCCTCGGCTAGCAATAAAAAAGATAAGAAATGCAGAGAGATAAAAAATATGACATGAAATTGCTAAAAATAATTTTAAGAGAAAGCCCGGAACCGATTATAAATTTCTACGCCGTGTTCTACAATATCGAAGTTTATGCTAAATATTTTAAATGTCCAGTGTTCACCATTTTATAACGAATACCAAGCACCCGAGATTACACGGAAACCAAAGCGCATAATAACGATAAAATTTGATATCTTATATAAAATCAATGCATCGAAAACTTTTATCACCGATTCAATCACTTTCTACTAAATAAATCAATCTACAAATTACAAAACTTTGAAATTATAGTACACCAGAAGCTCACTAATAACACTTTAATGTCACAACTTCCTCGTGACACAAATAAATCCACCGCATCATCTCAATTTATCGCCTCGATTACCAACTCTAAAAAATTCAACACCTTGATGCTACTAGGATACTTACCACTACGATGGCCCTCGGCGAGCGTTATTTTTACCTCTCTTCCATTAAAAAGGAGAAGAAGAAAATGAAGAGGAATGCAGAAGACACTTACCCCGAGGCTGGAGAGCGAGGCGCGGGTCGCGTGGAGGCTGCGGTCGATGTCGTCGAGGTCGATGCTCGCGCGGCTAGTCGAGCCACCGCGCGAGCCACTGCCGCTAATTATCGGCGTGCTGCACGCCTCCGACAGGCTGCCACCCTCGTCTATTTTGTCCAACATAATTAAAATTAACGCAATTAATAAATTGGTAGAATAATAACAGGATTGCGTGCGGGTATATGTTGTGGGTGGTAGAATGTTCGTGACAGGACTGGAAACGCACTGACGTCAAGCGAGCGAGGGTGAATCACGCGGAACCGAGATAAGCGCCTCGCAGAGAGCAACAATAACAACAGTGTACATGTGTATGTATATATATGTGTGAACAGATAATGTGGATTGACTCATCATCATCATCTCGACGCTACAACACACGCGCGAAAATCGGAAAGCGTCACGGTGCGTGGGAAAGGCGCCGCGCGACGTGAAAGCTACACTACACCGTCGCGGCGATGATCATCGATTATTCGACTCCGCGCAGTCACTTTTCACTGAGCGCGCGCGTAGTGAAAGTCTCTTACGATCGGTTCGTCGTTGTTGTTAATGCCTGTTGCTTGGAGAAATAATAATAAGACGTGTTGATGCAAATTGAGGAGTGCGTGAGGTGAGAGAGAGAGAGAGGAGATATGGAAAGTCGAATTGATTGGGTTGGATTATTGCTGTTCTGTGTGTTTGGTATGCATGAGCGGACGGCGGGACTGCAGGTACGATGGTGTCGAGTAATGATGTTTCGTTCTTTTTTTTTTAAGGAGAAAATGTTGGTCGGTTGTAGAATGTATCGTGAGGAAACATTCATATAGCTGTGCTGTTGTTTTTCAGTCATTGCATTGTTGTTAATACATGGAAAAAGGTTTTGTTGGCGTGTAAGAGGTGGTGTGGCGTGGTCGTTGACCTTTTAAAAAAATAATTTTCCTCGTTGTTTGCGATGATCCGGTATAACGTGAGTAATAATATATTTGTATGAAAAATATTGTTTTTAAATGAGAAGAAAAATGTTACTTATATAGTATCGATTGTTTGTGAAATTGTTCGTAAAAATGCTACTAAGAGAAGACATTGTTTAATTATAATATTATATAAAGATACGCATTTTTAGTTACAATATGCCATGTTAAGAATAAAGATTCCTCCTATCAACAGTCTTTGATATTATAAACTATTCTACATTGAACTCCTTTCTTCCAATTCTTTTTTACGTAACTCTACACAGAATAGAATCAAAACCGAAAGTTTTATTTATTATCAAAGTATTCTTCATATACCGCATCAAAAATTACTCAACATACCAACAAACCCCATTCCAATCTTTCCTCAACAGCACCACATTATCCCCGAATCCGCGTAAAAACCTATATACATCGCAAAGCCCCGAGCTCCCCTCCATCTCCAGCACGGCATTCCGCATCATCCTTCTTACCTCGCTGACTCATCATCTTTATCACAATTCATCCTCTGCCTCACGAGAACCCCCACTATATATACACCTCGCAGACAATTGTTCCACCTCTACCTCCAGTTCGGAAACCCCCCGATCGAAATTCGTCAGCAAAACTTACACTCGCTCTCGTGCACGCGCGCGCTCTCTGACCTACTTGCCCCTCTACTTCGCGGTGGTTAATGGGAGCGAGAAGGAGAGCATCCTATTCTGCATTTTCGAGCTAACGAGCGATTATCGTTCCGCCGGCGTGCACGCTGCCTTTTTTTCGCTTTCCAGGGTTGTGTGTGTCGGTGAAACTGGCGTATATATACGTACGCGGCCGCGTGGAATGCGAGCGAGTGAACGAGCCTTTCGACGTATGCAGATATATGTATGGTGGTCTAATTGCGCGTGCGTGTAGAGTGCACGCATAGCCGAGGCGTGAGTAAGTGCTGTCGCTGAGGAGAGAAGGGTGTGCGGTAAGTGTTGCGAGGCTTTCGAGTGCGCGAGTGGTACATACGGAAAGCGGAAAAAAAAGGATTTATCTTTCGGAAAGATTTGGAACCTATGTCTAATCGCGGTTCGCTAATATATATGGTTTATATTAGAGGCGAATATCTATTATATCTGTTATTCGATTCTGGTTTGACGAGATTAACAAACTCGATTATTACGCGCGGATAAAGGTGATTCGCCGTGGTTGTCAATTACGTATACAGCGTATAGATATCGTTGTGAAATTCGATATCCACGATTCGGCACTGTAATACTAAATAATGAAAGAGAGAAAAAAATCGGCCGGCTTTAAAGCGGCCATTAAATGGGGCAATAAGGAAACTGCGTAAATTTGATCTGATTGGTAACGGGAACGAACTTTTTTTTCTTCTTCTCCGGTGTGTATATAGATTTGATCTCCTTTAAGTATAACGCCGATACGAAAAAAAAGCGTTACTCGCGCGTCGAATGAAACCTACCGAGCCCCGATATCTCCCCGTATTTTATCACACTCAGAAAAACGATCCTTCGGTACCAAAATAGAATTCCTCCCGAAAAAATCTTCCTGCAATAAAAAGGACTTCCTCCCACGCGGTAGAATCGTAATTCGATTACAGGAACCGTGGTCTCCTGTTATAGGAGGCCAATCCTTCTGCAGGAGAAGAATTTTACGTTTTATTACAAGAATATTATGTGTCGGTACACTCAGAAAACGATCTTCCTGTATCAACGAGAATCTGCCTGTTGGAAGAGGATTTCCGCTAAAAATAGGACCAAGATGATATCTTCCTATAGAAGGGGGAATTATCTTACAACAGGAAGTCAATCTTCTGTAGCGGGATGATGCTTTTTCACGCAGGAGGAATCCTTTTTTGTCCCACGAAGATTTTCTGGGGAGGAATTTTATTTCAAGACATGAGGATCATTTTTCTGAGTGTAATGGAGGAATGATATTTTGGGTCTTAGGTCCCCAAAACTCTATTTTATAAATATCGTTAAATTGCAGTGTAAGAAAAGTTTGATAACAGATGACACTAGGACTACTATACAAATATTTAAAATAACTAAAATCTTTTTATCCCATTCATGTGTAACAATTTTATTTTTACATTAATTATTTATTTATTTTTTTGTTAATAATTATTATATATACGGGAGGAATTCCTCTTATCGCGATGCGATAAGCATTGTACCAAGCGGATATTCCTCCTTCCATAGGAAGATATTTTCTTGGCCCTATTTTTAACTGAAAATCCTCCTCCGACAGTCAGATTCTCGTTGGCACAGGAATATCGTTTTCTGAGTGCAGATATCAGAATATATTATATTCGTCGATACTTTGTTTACAATCATCACTAAAGATTAATTGCGTCAAATCTACAACCGAACCCCGAGTATATACTTATGGACACAAGTTTTTTCTTTCAGACCCCAAATCAAACATATCATCCACCGGCACACTCTGTTACTCCTTTTCCGCGATGCGCGCCGCCGCCAGGTGAGCTTACAGTCTCCGCTGTACAAACTCGCAACGTGCTGCTCACTCGCCGGCTAAGAATATGTGTGTCAAGGTGAGAGTCAGGTGAAAGACCAATGGGACACACGCGTCTAAATTCTTCTCTCCCACCTTTTTTCGAAGGGGTATGTGTGCGCATATCGCCTTGTTTGGCCGCCGCGTCGTGCTGTTAATTAAAGGGTGCTGAGTGGTAATTGGAGTGATGAAGAGTGTGTGTGTGTATGCGATGATGCTTTTTTAGAGATGTGAGAGAATAATAATAACGTGCGAGGTGAGAGTGCGTGTAGGATTGTGTGTTTTTGTCGTGTGTCAGGTATAATAGAATCATTAAGCTGGGATCCGGGGATGGGTGTCAGAGAAATTGATGAGTTTTTAAACGCCTTTATAAAGTCTCCAGTCATTCTTAATCTTTAATACAGTAGGATAAGTATAAAAAAAATCGCCTATTAAAAAATTATCCTTTCACCATTTACTCCGAAAAAATCCGCCATTACTGTGCGGCTAATTCCGACACGTCTCCTAGTCTAGGAGCTGGGTACCGTCCCGTATGCAATAATATGTCCCCGGGTAAAAACAGGTGTTTCTTATAGATTTTGACCCGTAGAATCCGAATATCGAGGTTAAAATTCGAAAAAAGTGGTAGAAATTGTTTAAAACGCATTTGTTTAAACAAATAAGAAACTGTTATTATTTTTTGTCGGGATAATTTTTTTATAAAAACTTAGGCTATTTTAAGACGAAATGCCCCTTAGCATTTTTTTCATAAAATCGATATTTCAAAAGTTATGAATTTTTGAAGTTTGATTTTTACGTTTTTTTTACAACTTTGATTAACAATAACTTTGGAAAAAATCAACTTTTTTTGAAAATGAAAGTTTCCTCTTATTCTTTGAGATGAAAACTATCATATTCATTTGTATTATTTCGATATTTCCAAGCACTATTTCAATACACGGTTGGAGTAACGCGCGCATCCAGGGCTTTTCAAAATCATTATATTTGAAAGTTAAACCAATACCTAACTATTGGTGCGATTGCAAACAAATTTTAATGTCTAATAAATAAACAACTTATTGTTTAAACAAAGAAAAAACAATTATCAACATTTGACTTTTTCATACATAATATATTACATTTCGTTTACTCAAAAATATAAAATTAAGGTAATGTCAAGAAATAATGAAAACAAATTATACAAGAACAAATATTTAATTTAAATATAAATACATGTATAAAAATGAATAACTAAGTAAAATATAATATTATTTATATTTATTCTTACACGTTTCATTTTTCTGACAGAAATAGAATGAACAACATGCAATCGCTGCTCGAACACAACAACATGAGTTTTTGATGCATGCTTTACATTGGCAGTTCGGCACAAAATCATCCATAGGGGGTAATAAAATTAAAACTTTTTTCCGAGCTGTCATTATAAAGCATGCATTAAAACCTCATGTTGTTGTGTTACTTCTGTTTCTGTCAAAAAATGAAACGTGTAAAAATAAATACAAATAATATTATATTTTACTTAGTTATTCTTTTATACATGTATTTATATTTAAATTAAATATTTGTTCTTGTCTAATTTGTTTTCATTATTTCTTGACATTACCTTAATTTTATATTTTTGAGTAAACGAAATATAATATATTATGTATGAAAAAGTCAAATGTTAATAATTGTTTTTTTCTTTGTTTAAACAATAAGTTGTTTATTTATTAGACATTAAAATTGGTTTGCAATCGCACCAATAGTTAGGTATTGGTTTAACTTTCAAATATAATGATTTTGAAAAGCCCTGGATGCGCGCGTTACTCCAACCGTGTATTGAAATAGTGCTTGGAAATATCGAAAAAGCAGTATTTGTTAAATAACGAAATAAATAGTTAACAACGTAAGACTTGAAATAATACAAATGAATATGATAGTTTTCATCTCAAAGAATAAGAGGAAACTTTCATTTTCAAAAAAAGTTGGTTTTTTCCAAAGTTATTGTTAATCAAACTTGCAAAAAAACGTAAAAATCAAACTTCAAATTCATAACTTTTGAAATATCGATTTTATGAAAAAAATGCTAAGGGGCATTTCGTCTTAAAATAGCCTAAATTTTTATAAAAAAATTATCCCGACAAAAAATAATAACAGTTTCTTATTTGTTTAAACAAATGCGTTTTAAACAATTTCTACCACTTTTTTCGAATTTTAACCTCGATATTCGGATTCTACGGGTCAAAATCTATAAGAAACACCTGTTTTTACCCGGGGACATATTATTGCATACGGGACGGTACCCAGCTCCTAGACTATCCGCGCGCTTCGTCGAAACGGTATCGTTCGGCGGCGCGCACTACTGGCTCGGATTCCTTAACCGTCTCCTCTCGCGACCAAAGACAGTAAGTCGCTCGCTCGCTCGCGCTATAAAAAAAAAAAAGTCAACTGCGCAGCGCTCTAATCAAGGACGAGCGAGCGCTGCAGGCGCTCGCGCGCGGGAAAGTATATATCTCTCTGTGCTTCCTCCTTTCCACTCGCGGGAAATCGGTAATAATGAGCAGCGGAGGAGACGAGCAAGAGGAGTAGCAAGTATATATAAGTGAGTACGCGAAGGAGGAGTAGAGTTTTTGCTCGCATTCCTGGCTAGAGACGGCCGATCGGATTTCTCTGCGCTGTCAACCTCGATTCTAGAGATCTTTCTCTCTGCCGAAGACGGGGTGTCGTGGCAGGATCGCACAGGTGCGCGCGATGCTTGCGTACATACGCGCAAGTGAAAAAATGCGCAGTTGTAAAACAAGTTTAGGCGGTCCGACTCGCTTTCGTTGTACCTACGGCACGTTTAGAAAGCTGCTGCTGTCGGGCCGGCTCCTAAAAGCTACAATAATCGCAGCAGCAGCCCCCACATATATACACACTCGGGGACACATTCCTCCTTTGCTCGACTCGCGTGCAACAACAGCAGCTCAGCTCTGCTTTATTTCCTCACCGGGAGTTACGAAATCCACGCGGCGTTTAATTGTACCGAGAGGCAGCGAGGCAGCGAGCGGAAATATCAGTGGCACGCAACGAAGGTGTCGCTCGCTCGCTCGCTCTCTCGCGTATTGTGCGAGTGAGCGAGCGAGAGCGCGTGAGAGAAAGAGAGGAAGGCTGAAGGCGTCGCGGAAATATTTTAAGGATCTCGCCGCGTCGCTTTCGCTCTGTGTGTAATTGGATTTGTAGATGATGGAAAGGTGGCGGTGTTCTGGTTGCTTCTGCTCTGATGGATGGACGGGTCGTTGTAAATAAGTAGTAGTTTTATATAGTAGCTCGGAAAGTATGCGGAATTCGTCTAATTGATCTACTGAAAGTGTACATGTATATACGGTCGCTCTCTCGTTTCTTTCACGATACATACAGTAATGACCGGAGTGTAATCATAATAATGCACGACGGGATTGGTTAAAATACTACCCGTGCGATATATCGAACAACCTGAAAACCAGTTTCTTTAATCAAGCTTAGAACGGTGGCCTAAAGCAAACAATCCATCGCGCAATTAAAAAATGAGCACACCCCGTGTTTTCCGTCCAATTACGGTAATGGAGACCCCGAGGCACGCGCGCGCGCGCGCGTCATCGTCGCATCCGATTTTGTTTTCACGCAAGCCCCTATTACAAAAAACTCCTTCTCCCCCCTTCCTCTGTAAACAAAAATCGATGCGCACTGGACGCGCCCAGTCTCCCGAGACTGTACACCCTTCTCCGCTGATTAAATTACGCCTCTCTTTTTGTTTCTATACAGCGATGTATCACTCTAAATTACGACTATAAACGCGGTAGAATGGAAGTTAATTTTTTTTTTCGGGCGATAGCTATATTCTCGCTCGCTCGGTCGCTGTATGTGTGTGTGTATACGCTGTCGCAACGGAGTTACGCAGGAGGAGAGACAGAGAGACGCGGGATCGCGCTCCTTTTCACGCCCACGCCGCGTGGGACGCTTATGGTTATAACGCGAGGGGGATTATTATGCGCGCGCATAGTGCGTGTGCGGATAATAAAATGTGAATTCCGCTGAGGTGATTTTTTTGCTTTTGGGTTCGTGTATCGACGGGTGGGATTGATTGGGCGCCACAGAGGCGGTGGATGTAGATGGGAGGAGAGACAAGAGACGGAGTGTCTTTGTTTGCAGAGTTTTCGAGTGTGACCGAGTCTATTTTATTTCATTCGTATAGTTTCTTGAGATTCCTTTTGTTATCGCTCTTTTTGTCAATTTTCTTGAAGCTTCTATTCTAAGTTTATGGAGGGGTTGATGGAGTCTCGTGAAAACTATTTTAGTACGTTCATCGAAATCTAAAAAGAGACTTTCAAGTTAAGTATAAGATAAAGGCTTGACAAAATATCAAAGTATTTGCAAACTATAGACTCGACAAACCGCCCACCTCCATATCTCTCTCTCTCTCTCTCAACACCAACCACAAATGCCAACCCACAACTAGAACATATATATATATACTAACCCGCAGAAGCGCTGGCGGACACGTTGGCACTGCTCGCGGCATTGGCCTGGGCGTGCGTCTGCTGCCTCCTGGACCTTGACTGGAGCTGCAGTCCCGGCGCGCTGATCGCCCTCTTCGGCTGCTGCTGCTGCGTGGGCGGGCTGTTGCGCGTGAACCCGGGCGGCCTGTACCTCGCCGACTTCACGGCGCTGTGCTGAGGTAGGAAGTGGTAGACGCTGTGCGCTTTGTGCATGCTCGACGACGAGGTGGCCTGCCGAGGTAAGGAGTTGGTCGTGCTGGTGGCTGCGCTGTTGGCCACCTGGATGCCACGGGGGAGAGTCGTCGCGCGGGGATCGCCGTGATGGTAGTCCAGGTCCTCGTCATCCTCGTCCTCCGTGTCCTCGTCGCCAGCTGAGGCGCCTATGCGGGAATGGTAAAGAGGGGTTAGAGGATTTGTGGATTTTATGACATTGTTAGTTACGATTGTTTTATAATTGTACTGACTATGGTATTTAATTTGACAAATAAATAATTCCATTTAAGAGATCATCTATGAGCGTTGAAATAATTGTCTTATTGTGTAAGAAAACGGCGTAGTTTTTACTTTCAATATCTTGTAATATTTTTAAAATGGCCTCATATTATCGTGTTGAATATAAAACATTTAATGTATGAACTGTTGAATTAGTCTCAAAACGTGGAATCTAAAACGACTTTTCAACTATTTAGCAAGATTTACAGGTATAAGTACCAAACAACACCTAATATAAGCAGAGTTGATGAAAATTTATTGAACTTTCACCGTACTTTAATAGCTTCATTTCACGTAAACTCTTACTTCATGCAATAATCCGTACATGCAAGTAACTTTTATTAAACTCAGCATTTCGCGCGCATCTTCTTCTCTTTCTTTATTGTTACGTAAAAAGAGTAAACGGAAACAATAATTCATATGTCCAATGAAATGAATCGTCTTTTTAAAAAGGCATCATTTAAAATTCAAAATCCTCTGTAACTCCAACTCGGCAACTTTCTTTCACGTAATACACACGCGGTGCACGTAGTATTTATGTAAATAACCGATTACGAAATAAAAGTTCCACGTTATAGGCGCGAGAATCTCATGAATGGCCTTTTATCTTCCCAACTATTCACTGCAGATTCTCAAATCTAATTTTCAAAATGAATGGCTGCTCGTCTATTAACATATTTTAATTACAAAAAAAGAAAGTGCACCAAAAACATTACATAAACACTGGTTAACTCGAAATTTGAACAATACTGTTGGTCCCTTACGAGCAGAAAACCAAGTCATTTGGTTCTAAATAGAAACATCTCTAATTAAAACTGATTTCATTATTATGAGATTCTTACATACACAAAAGAGAGTGATATGTGTTAGGAAGGTCATTTTATTAATTTCCTAATTAAATAATACATGGATCATTGTTGATATTTTTGTAAAATAAACGATAAATATGATGAATGAATTTCAAATAAACTAATTCAACATGCATGTATTTTTAAACCTAATATTTAGGATTTTATAGTTAGACGTATGTATACATATGTTGTAAGGAGACATTATTCCATTACTGTATGTGAAATATATAGATAACAAAGTAATAAATACGTAAGATTTATTATAATTATTCTACCCTTTATACTTAATATACTGCTACAAATATGTAGAAACATTACTTTGAAACAGGAAAAATAGCTAAAAATACATTTTATGACAAATATCCTAGAATATTTATAGTACAGTTGGTAAAACTTAACATAGCATATTAAATGCTTCACTCTGCATTTCTCTGAAGAGAACGTTATATCCGCATTTAGAACCGCAATTTCAATATCTCATAAACTAGTAAATTGTTTCTACAACGCTCACTATAATAATTTCGATTTTCTTGAGAACCCCTTTTCCCCCAACAATCCTTTACCATATTGCTAACCAACCAATTAAAAACCACTCACCGGACTCTCCTCTCGTGTTAGCATCAGGCACAGACGACCTCCTCCTGTTGCTCCAGATCTTCTCCTCTATCGAGCCGGAACACACATTCGTCGCGCCCGTACCTACGGCACCCCCAATACTCCCGCAACTCCTAACCCTGTCCAGCTGTTCCCTCGAGAAGCTCTTCGGATTGAACAGCAAATCTCCAGCGCTGCGTCGTTTGGCAGCCATAGCTGTGGCACCGCTCCCATCCGTGGAGCAGGCGAGCAAGCTGAGCTTGGTGCGTGAGTCAGCGGCCATCAGGGCGGACTCGAAGCTACCCCGCCAGGAGAAGCGCTCGTAGTCGCTAGCCTCACGTTCCTCGGATTCGGCTGGTGGCATGCTTGCGGCGCCGCCTGCGTGGCCGTTGATCAGGAGCAGAGGATCGTGCGATTTCGAACGTGGCAAGTGCTGTAAGCAGAAAGGGGTAATGGGGATTTTTAGCGGAATAGTTTATCAACATGAGGGTGCGTAGTGTGATGTTGCGATAGATATGTTATTGGGATAAATTATAAAGTCGCGATAAAGTTTAATAAGAATGAAAAGAAATATTCGTAGTACATAAGCGTACGAGAAAACATTATCTATGGTATTATGTGAAATCTATTGAGTTGAATCTATTATTCAAAGAAGTTGTTTGAATAAAATTTGCATTTATTTTCATACTGAATTATTATAATAAGTATCATTTAAATTAATACAAACTTAGAAGATTGATCATTACAGATTGTAAGGTTTAAAATATTCATAAAACTATCAGGAATCACTAATTTTGAATAGGTAAATAAGTGGATTAACAAATACACCTCATTTGCAACAAAAATTATTTAAGCGGATAATGATGGAAATGATTGTTTTGTGCTTAAATTGGAAATATATGATATTGAACGCTTCGCAAAATTTATTTTCGCAATAAAATTAAAAAATAATCAATAGAAATAAAAATTATTCAATAGAAATAAACAAAAGCATTGCGTATATTTACATCTTAACGGATATAATATTCATACATGTAAAAAAAAGTTTTGATTTTTATGTTCTTTTAACAAATATTATTGTACCTAACGAAAAACTGAAGTATTTAATTCTGATGGTAATGAGTTATAGGGCTTTTAAAAAATTAGCGAAATTTTGTAACAAGATTAAAAAAATAAACGAATTGGACTAACTAGAATACCAATCCTCTCTGATGGACAATGATCATCAATATTTACACAGTCATACTTAGACTCAATAAAACTTCCGTATCGTAAAAGTTCATTACACCGCCAACACCTACCACTATTAAATAACCAAAATCAGACATACCGTGGGCGCGCTCGCCGAATCCGACGTCGAGTCATCATCCTCGGTAGTCGACGCCGACGACGGTGTACGATGATGCGGATACCTCCTCCACCTGTCGGAGCTGTGCGAGTGTCCCCCGGTCGAGTTGCTCTCCGACACCTCGTGCATCAGCGCAACCAGCCTACTGCCGATATGATGCATGACCTTGGCGATGAGCGGCGGGCTACTGTGAGGCGTGGAATTGGCATCGCTAGCCACGTTATCCCCGGCCATCTTCGTGAAGCTCTGCACGAGTTTCTGGTACACGAACGCCGTGTCCCTTCCCAGCCCCTGATGCGCCGTCGCTTTAACAGGCGCGTCGCGTCTTTCGTTCGTAGCGGCCATACCTCTGTCCTCAGCGGAGGTCGCCGTTGAAGCGGTGTCGAACTTGTTGATGATCTGTTGGCAGCTCTGAGATATCTGCTCCTGGAGAGCGGAGCGTCTACCGCCGGCTGTCGCACCTTCGAGATCCGAGCTCGTGTAGTCCGAGCTGTCGTAAGAATCCGACCAGGTGTCCTCAGAACTAAGGTACTCCACGATTTCGCGGACCTGCTCGTCGCGAATACCCGGGACGGTCTTCATCAGCCGGGTGAGCTCGTTCTCGAAGTACACCAGCTGCGGCGGCTTCGTGCGGTTGTTCTGCGGTGGCGCGTAGCCGCGAGTCTTGGACGAGTACCCCGATAGTCTTGGGCTTGGACTCGGCGCAGGAGAGGCAGCACTGGACGCTGTGCTACCCGCCTGGTTCGCGCTGTTGGAGTTGGCGACCATGGTTTTGAAGAACTGCCGCATCTTGGACATCATGAGGTTCGTCTCCTCGTCGCTCGACCAATTGTTGAAGCTGTCTTTGCGTGATAGTCCCGTGGTTGTCGTCGTCGTCTCGATGTGTACGTCGATCTTCGTCAGGCGTTCTCTCAGCCGATGGCCCTCTAGGATTCTGTCGTGGAAGTGACGGTTTTCCTCGCGTCGCAGGCTCTCGAACGTGTGATCCTTCATCTGCTTCGCGTGGCTATTGCCGCCGTTCATCGCGGCATCCTGTGCAGTATGTCCCTCTATGTTGTTCACGTTGTTTCTCTGCGGTTGCAGGAGCAGGTCGTCGCAGCTGCCGACGAATCCGGAATCCCTCGACTGCTGCTTCGCCCTCGCATCGTCCTGCGTTGTCTCCGCAGGCGAGCTAGCCAACACATTCTCCGGCTGCGGAGTCTTCGCTCCGTCTTCCTCAGAATTTCCAGCATCGCCATCCTCGTCAGCCAAGTCGGCAACAGATGGCTCGGGTGTTTTGTTACGGTCTTCACTGACACGCGGGCTCTGAGCACCAGGATTGCGCAGCTTCTTCTTCTTGCGCTTCACCGTGTCGAACTGGCCATCGGTGCCGAAAGCTGGGACTGGGTTATCGTCAGCTCCATCCGTCTCCGTCGACGAGCCCTCCGACTGTGACTCCTGGCCGTCTGTACCCGCGTTAACCTCTTGCAACGAATTCTGGTGCGAATTTGAACCTTGGGAACTGTGTGCAAGAGCCAGCAGGTTATCTAGAGATGAACTGTGCGATCTGCCGGTTCCCCTGGCACGAACCAACCGTTTCCTCCTCTGCGCTTCAGGACTAGGCCGTCCCTCCGAGTCACTACCCACTGAACCATCGGAATCCCGTCTATCCTGGTCTAGACCTAGAAACTCTGCGAGGAAGTACTTCTCCATCCTCGCCGGTCCTCCACTTCCATACTCTCCGCTGTTCTTCTCCTGGTTAGAGTTCTGGGATCCATCTTCACGCGAAATGGAATCCAAGCCTTCGGAGAAGATCGACGACGTTTCAGACAGACTATCCAACTCGCGCGAGCTCTGATTGCCAGCAGCGCCATTATCGTTGCCCAACCCGAAGAAGAAGTACTTGTCGAGGTCGGGCGCGGAGGCGGAGACTAGCCGGCGTCTCCAGCTAGCGCTTACGTGCTCGCTCTCGCTCTCCTCGCAGGACTCCTCGACGATAGTGTGCAGCGTGAAGTCTATCGCCTGACGATGATACCCGCGTAATTCCTCTTCTCTATCCCCTAAATTCGTAGCCGCTTCGTCCTCGGAACTCTCCTCTGTCGCTGTGGTCGCACTCTGTTCGTCTTCATCGTGCGAGATCTCCTCCACCCATGAATCATCGTCTGCTAAACCTTCTTCTAGGATCAGCGGACCGCTGCGTCGTTGTGGTTCGGGGTCCGGAGGTGTAGGCGGGGCTTCTTCCTCGCGGTTAGACAGGAAGTTCGGACTTCGCGACATTTGTTTCGAAGCATTCTTCACCGACTGAACGTCGTCGCTCTCGCTGGCGCTACCGACGCTCAGGCCGCTGTCGACTTCGGGTTCGGGATTCGTTAGCAAACGTTTGCACGGCAGTGGCTTCTTCGGCGGGCCGCCCTGGCCGATGTTTCGTCTGCAAAAAGTACAGAAAGTTTTATTTCATATTTCTAATGTTTGAACGAGCAATTGCCTATCAACATTAATTTTAATGCCAAAATCGCGATGTATCTAAAGAAAAATGACACTTGTCATACTACACTAACATTTGATCTTGCTTACATTATTACAAAAATAAATAAAATAAAACTACGTTGAAAGCGTTCCGATTACCAATCGTTTATCAGCCGAAAATAAAATAAACTTTACGTCACCGAACTCGAGCGCGAAACGTGACTCGAAACCACAACCCGCACGATTAACATTAACACCCAGTCAACGCTTCCCCGCCTTCGCGCACACCCGCGAATAATCATTGACCATTGTTTACTCTCCCCCGAACCGCCCCAAATCAAATAACACACATATATACACTGCAATGACACACAGTAATCGTGCTCGCGCTTGCGTGCACTGGCTCCACTTTCTACCGGGAAATCGAAAAACCAACAACAGCAACTTTCACTACTAGCCTATTACGACTATCGCGTATATTACCGTGCGGCCTCGGGCTGCTGCTGGTAGTAGGCCGTAGTGGCGGCGGGCGTAGCGGGCTGGGGCTGCATCAGTAGGGTGGTCGTGTCGGTGGTGATGACGTTGACCGGCTGGTAAGCGCCCTGCTGCTGCGTTATCATCACGAGGCTCCTGTACTTATTGTTGTTGATGATGTTGTTGATGTTGTTGGCAGAGTTAGTGTGGTTGTTGTTGTTGAGCTGACTGAGGCTGATATTAGCGTCGGAGGCGATCCAATCGCGGCGTCGCACCGGCGCTGGTGTAAGCTCCTCCTCGTCGTCATCGTCGTCATCATCATCATCATCACCGTCGTCGTCCTCGTTGTGGTAGTCAATTTCTTCGTCCTCAAGGATGCGGCAGCGTCGAATGTTCGTGGGCGTGCGCCGCTCGACTGGCGCGCTTCCTCCCACCTGCTCGCGCTCGCCTCTCACTACAACACCGCTGGCATTGCCGCCGCCGCCAGCGCCAGCGGCGCTTTCGTCATGCGCGCCGCGACTGCTACTGCCAGCCGACAACGACGACGAGGATTCCTCCTCCTCCTCTTCTTCCTCCTCCTCGTCCTCCTCTTCTTCATCCTGGCCAGTAGCAGTAGTGCACCGTCCATTGGCGTTCTCCTCGTCCTCGGGCTGCAGATCGTCAGCCGCCTCGACAGCAGCGCTGAATAGTGGGTTCAGGGACGAGTGGGAGGCGTCTTTTTTGCGCTCTGGGGGCATGAAGTGGCTGCTGGGTAAGCCCTTGATGTCGAAGCTCGCCGGGATCTGCCATTTCTTCCTCGACTTGGCCATCAAGGAGGCGACTTCTGCTGCAGCAGCGCTGTCCTGCGCTAAGACGCTGTTATCACTGCCGACTCTACCTTCGCTCGCGCGACCGCCGCTACTACTGAGCGGTGAGCTGCTCGCCGCTGCCAGTCTACTCGCGCCGTTGCACTTCTCCTCCGCCTCCCCCTCCTTGTTCTCCGCCTCGACTCCCACTTCGCCTGCCGCGCTCGGCTGCTGCTGTTGCTCGTGCCCCCCTACCGCTGTTGCTCTTGCGATATCGTTGGCCGCGACTGAGGCTTCTATGCTGTCCTCGAGGTCCTGCATGCTAACTTCCAGGGAATCCGGCATCACGGCCGAGTCACTCGATGCGTCATCGTCCTGCGAGCAGCTACTACTGCTGTTGCTGTCGGATTCCCGAGGTAATGGGAACGTACGGTAGCCGGCTATGGATGATGCTTGTATCGGGCTGTCTGGATCGAGCGAGCGGACAGATTTCAGCATCACCAGATCGTCCGACCTCTCCTGCGTGCTCGCCAAGTAGATCTCGTCGTAGCTGGCGATCTCCCTCTGCGCGCGTTCACCGCCGTTAACGCAGTACAACCGATCTTTCTTATCCTCTCCCTCCTCCTCCTTCTCCTCGTCTTCATCATTTTCGCTCTTCTTATCCAACTCGGTGTCCTCATCGAGGAGCCTTATCCTCTGCAGCACAACAGGCTCGTCCTCTCCATCCTTTCTCTCGTCCTCACGCTCAGGTAGGACACTAACGCGTTTCAGGACTATGGGCTCGTCCGAATCCTCGTTGTCCTCAACGTCGTTGTCCTCGCTGGTGAGGCTGTCGTCGTTAACGACGAGAACGCGCGAGAAGCGATGGTGTGTAGATGACGAACCAGCAGAGTCCTCGAGGTCGCTGCTGTCAGCAGACGAGCGACCGGACGAGCTGCGCGAATCCTGTTCCTGGGAATGACGGAACATTCTCCCAGGTTGTTCGACCTCTTCAACCGGTACTTTAGGGACGTCCGGGGGTGATGATGATGATGATTCGTTGACGACGTCGTGGGGAGCAGGATTGTTCTCATTCGTACTGTCGCACGGCTTTGTGTCGGGCTCGGTATCCTCTTCCTGTTTCACCTGGAATTGCACAACGACCTTGTAGTACTTCTTTCATTTCTTTTGTTTTTGTTTTGAATGGCGACTGAGTGCGTTAAAGCTTTGGGTTTAAATATTTTTGGTATTTATGCGTACAATGGAAAGTAATGGCTGTGAAAGAGTTGAGAGTTGACGATTTATTAAGCTGAATGTGAATGTTAGTGATAGTATGTGAGAATTTCGTTACTTTGCTTTAAGCTTTTTTATTGCGTTTATTAATTAACTTTCAAGTAATAAATTAATCAAGTGCCTCCATTATTGTACATGTTCATTTTTCATGACCAAAAAGTGAATGTCCATTTCCTTGTACAATCTTTACAAAATATTCGATCTTATTTATAACAACTGAAAGTAATGTAATATTCCATAAGTTTTCATTCCATTTAATCATAATAAAATTTAAAAGGCTGTATGTTATGCATGAAAATGTTTTCACGAAAAATCTGTAACAGTAGAAACAAATTTATATGGTAAGACATACTTTACAAGAATCAATTTTCTCCCATATTTAAAATCTCATTTTATACAATAACAGATTTAATATACTTGAATTAATTTTATTTAATTATACGATTTTCACAATGTATTTTATAAAAACTTTAATTTTTACACTTCCTTTTCAAAACTGCAGATTTAAGTATTTAATTTGCTTGTTATATATGCACATTTGTGAAAATATACTTTCAGTGTAGCAAAAACAGTACGAAATGATAAATTTTAATGGTTTTACGACTTTTTCAACGAGTTTCCTTTCACGGTAATTTTCCCATCACTTACATCACAGGCAATCTCATCTAATCCCACGATTACTTAAAATCCATTTCCATAATGATTTTACTAAAAAATCAACTCATCTTTTAACCTACTTTATACACCTATAAGAACGTGAAACAATAAAAACAGCAACTACTAGTCTAGCTATAACTCTACTTGTGCACTCCCAAATTTTCCTTGACAAAGCCTCATCTTTTCGCTCGACCCAAACCCCAACGTACCGTCTGCAACAATGAGTCACCAGGCACGATACCACGGAGTTCCCTCGGGAACATATGAAGATGATGATGATGGTGTCCCTGCGCGAACAGCAGGCTGGACGAGTCGAAGGACGGATTCCAGGAGAACCAGGTGGCCGCAGCGGTGGACGGATCGCAGCCCCTCAACTCCAGCGGCAGCGAGTGCTCGCCGCGCCTGCCGATCATAGAACCCGCGGCGGCAGCCGCTGCCGCACCGGCGAACTCGCCGGCTGTCCAGAGCGAAGCTGGTACCGGCACCGGGTACGGCACCGGCACGGGTATTGGCACGGGTACTGGTAGCACTTTGGCGCTCCTCGAACCGCCGCAAGCCTGCAAATAAGAGTGAAGTTCGTTAGTATTGTTGATGCTAATGGTGGTGGTGGTTTGGAGAGTGAAGAGCAGCGCCGGAAATATGAAAATTAGAGAAATTGGGAGAAGGTAAGTAGTTAATGGTCGTCGCGATGCGTGAATGTGCGCTTTCTCGTGGTGTGCGTTTTCGTGAATTTTAAGAGCAGTCGATGCTTTTGCCGTATTTTTATGCCTCTACCACATAAGCGCGTATAACCGCGTTCGACCGCGTAAGAGCGCACGCGCTCGCTTCTCTCATTGGTCGTCGAAGGCCTGAGCTCGCTCCCAACCAATGAGAGAAGCGAGCGCGTGCGCTCTTACGCGGTCGAACACGGTTGTATGCGCTTATGTGGTAGAGACATTACATTGAGAGTATTGATAAATGAAATCTATCAAGTATATAATATATATTAAAAGATTTATAGTTTCTCATCTATAAGATTAAAACGAAAAATGAGCGTTTTATTCTTCTAATAAATTTTAAACGGTATTTTTATGAATTTTGTAATTTTTCTTTTTATTGCTGTTAGATAATCATGAGAACCATTTCGTGTTTTTCGCAATTATGTAAATTTAACAAGTCGTTGTTTAACGCTGTTATTAAGATTGTACATTGACATTTTAATATTTATTTTTGAAGACTTAATTCCCATAATCATTATAGACGATGTGAAAAAGTAATTCTATTAGTCATGTTTGTTGAGTATACAGTAAAAAAAATAGCAAGGATAAAATTTGCGAAACACAGAGTACACTATAAATAGACTTCAGTCTCAATGAAATATGGTAATCAAGGAAAAATATCATCGTTTCGAATCTCACGAAACCATCCTCATTACAGGAAACAAAAACAACTTTATTCTTCCTTAGTAACTACTAAAACTTTAATAACGCTCTTTAAAAAATATCGTCTCTCTACACTTCTTTACAACAATTTACAGTGATTTTCACTCTACTATACACAGTTGACACTACCCACCTGACAACAACCAACTGACGCAGCGCTACTCGCCGCCGGCCTCGCCGGACAACAGCTCCAGTCCCTGTTGACAGCGCCGGCGACCGCGGCAGCCTGAACCTGCTGGCTCTGCAGCGGCGGCAGCTTCAGGGAATTGCTCTCGAAGTAATCCCAGTCACAATCCTCTAGCCCACTGCAATGTCCTTGCCCAGCTGCTGCTGCCGCCTTGGGGACTGGCTGGCCGTTCAGGTAGGACGAGCTTCCGGAGCAGCTGCTGTCGGCATCGTCCTCCTCGCGGCCGGACGACGAGTCCGAGCTGATGAAGACGAGCCGGCGGTAGTCGAGCAGAGCGGCTGGCTCCAAAGGTGGAAGCTCCTCGCCACGGCCTGGGAGCAGGTCCTCTGGGAAGCAGGCCCGGGCGTGCGAACGGCCCCGACGACGTGGCCCTGGAAGGTAGAGAAAAGGAGGATGTAGGAAATTTATAGATATAATTATGTGCACGGTTTTAACAGTGTGTGGTAATTTGAAAATAAATTAAAGACTACACAATCTTCTATTTTGATTTATGTAAATAGGTAAATGTCTTTCGTTTAAAAGATCATTATGAAAATTCGGTTCCTCGAATTAGGGTTTTTGTGTTATCAATAAACTTTTACAATATAGGTATATCTATGTAATTATCATTTTAAGAGATATTCATACATTTTTTTTAATTGTTTGTATAATGTTTGTATTGTTATTGTAAATTATCTTCTACGAATTGAATATTACATTACAATTCTTTTTCAAGTATAAGTTTTCACAATTTCAACAACGAGACTTTAATGCGGAAACGCAGTCGAATATTCGCAGATCCCTCAAATAAATTACCAAACTAAATAAATCTATATACAATCATCTAACTTTATTAAACAGCCACACAAAGTCCCACATCGCTCTTCACCTATTACAACCCAAATACAGGCAATTCCCAACCATTCTAATTACCAGCCATATATCCAACCTACTCCATTTAATTTGCATTCCATCCTTCGCGACATTCCGGTATATCAACCACAACACTACCGATATCCCCACCTAAGAAAAAAAAAAGCGACAATTTTTTTCACTACCATCACTACACTCGCGTAAAAGAAGAAAGCTCCCGTAGCAGCAGTAGCGACCGCGGGCAAGGGGTTCGGCCGAGCGTGTCACGCTCGCCGAGGTATATAACATTTTCAGGCTGCTGCCGGCTGCGGCCGCAGCCGCTTGCCACGCGCTAATGAATTACCTGGTCAATGGCACGGCGTGAGCCACGTGTCTCCTCCTCTCGCCGGGGCGCGAGAGAAAGTGCGGGTATGTATTGTTCGGCTGCGAGGAACGTCAATGTCGTCGATGTGAGGGTGCAGTGCGTAAAAATATACGCGAGAGGAGGTAGGTCACAGGGGGTCGCGCTTGGATTTGAGCAATGTGTGTAGGTATAGAGACGAGTGGTGGTATTATTAGCGGCCGGTTTGGTAAGAGACCGAGAGAGAGGGAGATTGGTAAATAAATATACTTAGGCGACGTGTGTTGTGTATTGTCGAATCAAAGTGACAGTGGTGGGGGTGTTTGCGATGACCGCTCATGTATGAATAGAATGGAGCTGAAGTGAGGACAGTTTTTGGTGTAAACGTGATCGGTGTGACAATAGTTCGGGATCTTTCAGAAGGTTATTCGCTTTTTTGACGACGTGTATATAACATTCGTAAAAACTCTCGATGTAATTGTTAATTCGCAACGACAGAACCTATTCAATGTTCACTTCAACGAAAAACGAAGATATCTTACAAAAATCCTTACACCACGCAAGCGATTCCCCGCATCCTTATCAAACTCGCACGGAACTCTTTCTTACACGGCACACATTACAGCTATACTACGCTACCTCTTGATTGTCACTCTATCTACTTGCTACCTCTCCCAAACAGTCACCTCTGTTTTGTTTTCGCCGAGCCAACGCAACGCCTCACTATATACACACACACTAAACAATATATATCTCTTCACTAAAAATCCACACTACACACAGCACACGTCTTTCTTCCACTGCACACCGCGCGCGACAACGCCGGCACGGCGACCATACACACCGCCGCCGACGCGTACCAAGCGAACCGTGAAACCCCGCTGCTGCCGCTGCCCTTTCCTTTGTAGTGTAGGTAGGTCTTTCCTTTTTTTCTCTTTTCTTTTCTTTTTGCTTCTGTGAGGGCGAACAAGTGTGCTCGGAGTATGAAACGGTTCTGCCGAAATCTGGCGGTTTGGTATACTGTTATGCGGATTATGAATAATGGATGCTTCAAGTGAGGTGAGTCGAGTGTGTATGATACGCGGTGATGATATGGGCTTTTTCGGTGCGGGTGGAGTGTATATAATTGAGAAAGAGATTTGAGGTGTTTTAATGAGGAGGTTTAAGGTTTGTTCGCAGTCGTTGATAATTAAAATGTTTTTAACATATAGTTTTAGAATTTTTTAGGTTTATTATTTGGTTAATTGGGGAGACGATTGAGGATCGTCCCGCATGATCCTGTAAATTTATTATCTTATCAATAAATGAATATTTTTACTATTTAATTTATTACAATATGATAAACATATCGATTCATTAAATAAGGGTCTTTCGTTTCGTCAACGAAGAAACATCCTTTGTTTACCACTTATCGAACATTTAATAACTCAAGCCGATAAAAAATCACATTCACGACGTTATTCATCGCAACACCTACTAATATATACACACACACATATGCAATGTGCGCAATCGCGTTGACGTTGCACGCATCAGCCGCGCGTGCGTTTTGATGAAAAACAATAATACTCGCGGGGATCGATGATGATGATGTGGCAATCGGATCGATAAACTTGCGGTAAAACTCTCGCGTTTCCGGACGCGCGAGTGCATTGTATATTATGCGCGTGTACGTATAGGTGTCTGATTCACCTGAACGCCGCTGTATCTAATTAATCGATTAGATACGAAGAAAAGAAGTACTGAGAATGGCTTTATTCTAGCGTGATGGTTCATTGCGCGAATTGCGTCGTTGTGTGTCCTATCGTCGTTTCATAATGGTACATAGTTTTTGAAATACAGATAATGAAGAATTGCACAACATTTCTTTAATATTAAAATTAATTTTCGCTCATAAACAATTAATAAAAAAACTCCTCTTTTTCCCATAGCATCTCTAACGTAAAAATTTTATCTCTCCTACGCTACACATAAAACTTCCCAAACCCAACAAAAAAAAGAACCACACACGCACCAACATTCTTATTCCTCAATATCGATTATACCTGTACCCCAGCCAGCGGCGCACGCACGACTGACCGCAGGGGAGCGTAAGTACTTCGGGAGCACCCGGTAGGTAGGTAGGTACGTGTGCTCACCTGCCCGCGCATATGTGCTATTATTCCCGTCCGTGCGCTCTCGCGTGTGTGCCTACGTACGTATACTTATATACGTACGCCACTGCCTTGGCCCTTTTTTCTCTCTCAACAGAGAGAGAGAGAGTAAAAGAGGGAGAGAGAGAGGAAGGAAGCAGAGGTTCTTGCCTCGCGGAATGCGCCCGCGCGCGCGTCGAGATATGGTGATTGAATATTCGCTAGAGCGGAGGGTTTTTTTTTTTTGTTGCTATATGAAAGGGTATTTTAAAGAGATTAAGAGGTTTGCTGACAATAGGAAGTATAGATGTAGAGGTACGAATGGCGACGTAATATGGTGAAACGAGAAGAAGCAGGTGAAATAAGAGCCGCGCGCGCGCGCGCTCGGTGAACCGCGACAAACACGCGTGCTTCCTTTAATTCAATTGACCAAGTCACCCGTGCAGGTGCAACTCTTTCGCTAAATTATTTTCAATTCGCGTTACCTGCTTCGCTTTATCCTCTCTCGCGGCACTTCACTTCTCACTCTTTTGAAAAAGGAAACAATGTAATCCTCCCCGAAATTTTTCGTTTATATACCTGCGAGGCACTCGCGCACCTGTCAGTAGTACACTAACGCGTATAATACACACGACTATCGCGCGGCGGCTAATAAACGCTGCCCCACAAAAACTCTTTTATCGCCTTTCCGCGACAACCGCGCAGTTGGTGGTGTAGGCGACGATAGCCCTATCGCTCCCGTCAACACACTGGCGCACATATTACGATCGCGAGTGTATGTTTGGGCTTCGTTAGTATGTAGCACAGGCAAATAGGTGTGATTGTTTGTATGTATGCCTTCTGGTCAGTGGCTAAAATACGAGGACGGTAGAACTAGTCCTAGTAAGTGACAGGGTATTTAACAATCGTTGAACTATTTCCAGAATGTGTAGTATACGATTATTGCACTGCTCACATACCGATACATCCGCCACTGTGTCCGCTATTGGCAGCTTAATACCCGTGCGCCCAGAGCAGGTAGACGAAGAGACACGCGCCGGAGTACATGAGCAGAAAGTATATCGCGAGGACGCCGGTGAGAAACAGTTGCAGAATGCGTCGCCACTCGACCCCGAAGATCGTCAGACCCTCCGCTTCCATCGCGCGCTCTCTCTCTCTCTCTTTCTTTTTCGCGATAACGGGAGAGAAAAAAGCGACTGATATCGGCGATGATCGCGCTGATACACTGCCAGCGAGCGGGACGACGCGGAGAGGCGACGAGGAAGGCTTCGAAAATCGATAAGATGAGAGAGCAAGGTGCAATCGGTTGTCGCTGCATACGTGACGAATATGTATGTGTATATGAGAGATTTTGTGGATGAGGGAAACGTGATGATTGGGGCAGCGGGCAAGAACGTGATAAAAGTTGAATGTGGAGGTGTTTTGGTGTATATGCTGACGGCGAGATTTTCGCTGATCAAGTGCGATTTTCAATCTTTGTGAGAGATGATAACGAGCGTTCGACGTGGTTAACGGTTTTGAGAGAATACGCGTACAATGATAAATATTGAGAGCTAAATGAGAATGAGGGGAGAAACAAGAGTGTTATAATTCTTTTGAGGAGAAATTAGATTACGAGGTTCGATGCAATTGTATCATATGTCGATGCAGAAATCGTTATTATCGCCGCGAGGCCATGCGGAAGGATATTATATATAATAGTTAAGAATATAAGAAGACTCTCAAGTTAAACAATATATGTTTGACCTCCTTACCGGAGAACGAAAGTTCGAAGAGAGTCAATTGAAACTCGGTGTGTGTATGACTAGGCGCGTCCTATATCTACACTTCCAATTGTTTAGCGACGTATCGAAATTTATTCTTTATAAGTCTTAAAATACAGTCAAAGTAAAGCTTTTAGTTTTCACTCTTTGTTTTAGTAGTTTACTATTGTTCTTTAATTTGTTATAACCATAGCAAAAAAACAAACTGATAATGTAAACGAAAATAATCTATAATACGGTATACGATATTCCAGTGATTAACCGTTTCTTACGTGACAAACATAGCTGGTTATAACTACTACTAATTGGATAAAAATATCTACGTCATTCAATCCATAATAAGAGTTCCTAATAAATATGTAATAGACGCAATAACCATTTATTCGTCATAATAACGAACAAATCACCCTAGCAACTGATTTACTGCTTTACTTATCATTTAAAATTTACAGAAAACCAGTCAGCAAAATGATAATCGCCCCTCTCCCTCCAACCACACATAAAAAATATTCCACACTCCCTACTGCTCGAAATCACAACTCAGCATCTCGCATCTCCATCGCGCGTAAGCCGAGAGCCATACACGTTACCTTGGGCGTCGAATTGCCGTCGTCGGCGCAACATGACCCGACTCTGGGAGGCCGGTCCGCGTGCGTGCTCATCGTGCTCATCCTCGCCGGCGCTGGTGGCGCTGTCGCGCTGCAGTACCTCGTCCCGATTAGCGGCTGTGAATCCGACGCTACCGCCGCCGAAGAGCTTTACCCGACGTGCGATGTCCACGTAGCTTGAGATTCCGGATTCACTGAGTCTGTGGAAAAAAAGAGAGATATCGATGGTTAGTTGCGTGAATGAAATTAAAAATTTGCTGTAAAAAGCTTTTGGGAAAGTACAATAAAAGCAATGGATATATACAGAGTTTCAAAGGCTACACTAACATGCTCTAATGTATAAAATGATTTCTTGATAAAATATTTATAAAGGGCGAAGCTGAATGTTCTATATATCATGACATTGTGATGTCTCAAAACAAACAAAAATTAAAACCCTTGGTATTTTGTTATTTATTAACAAACAATAATAATCATTTTCCTATCTTGTTTACAAGTAATATATAACTTGCATTGTAAGGTAGAAAAGTAATAACGTAATTACGATTACAAAAAATTATATCTAATAAATTATAAAACTTTGCATTTTAACTGGCTATAAAAAATTATTTTAAAATGCAAATATTGCAATGTAAAAAAAACATTGGCTTAATTGATACATAAAAAAAATAAATACAAAATAATTTATTAAACTCTCGCAACCCAGCCCATCCACGTATATATTATTAAGACAATGACTCGCGCCGAATGACGTCACCTCCACCTCTTCTCCATCGTGACACCACCCTCGTTACATTACCATATTTGTCGGGCGTCGCTCGCGCATGCAACATCATTATCTCATAAAGAGCGTAGGGCGTGCAATAAAGCCATATATACACATAAAAAACACGCCAGCGCATTCACCTGACACCCTCGCTACCGCTGCTCTCGTACTTGGCGCTGCTGTTCGATTCCCTGCGCGTCCTGGTGATAGCGTCGCGGATTCTCTGCGAGGCGGAGCTTGACTCGCCGGTTGTCTTCCGTGGAAGCGCTGGTGTTGGCTCGCTCTCGCTCTCGCGAGGACTGTAGCGCGAGGAACGCGTGCTCAGCGGGCTGGCTTCCGGTGACAGGTGCTGTAAAAGAAGATTGGTTGTGTTATGAGGTGACAGCAATAATTATAGTTTTGATTAATTGTTCGAGCGTTGATTGTGCTTTCTATACCATTATAAAAGATTTAGAATAGAAGGAATGTAAACAAAGAAAGGTCCTAATTTTTATCAGTACAACTTACTAAATCTCTTTTCCTAGTAGTACATCAGATTAATTATAACGCATAAATTTATAAAAAGCAGACTGCACAGGAAGTTTAATACATCTGAGTGTCTAATATAGTTTTAAAGTACGAAATTATAAATTTTAACTATGTACGAATTGGTACAGATAAAATAAATAAAAATAACCGAAACTCAAAATATATAGTCTCAGTGAAGAAAATGCATTTTAATGTAAATACTTGATAAATCATTACTCTACGTCTACCAATTTCCACAATTTCATAATTCACATGAAAAATTCTCGTACGTGTCAAGTAAGCTCTCCAAAAAAAGAAATTCGCGACCCATATGACACGGTTCACCTAGCGCCTCGACCACATAATTTAACATAACTTTCGACTTACACTCGAGCATCGTCTGTTGGGCGCATCATCCGTGTCGTCGTTCGAAAGTTCCTCCTTGGAAAATTTCCTCTTCACCTGCAAACCATAATCAACCATCAATATCATCAATCCCAACCGGCACAAATAAAAAAAACAATGATCAAACGTACAACCACAGGCTCGTCACTCTTCTTCCCTATGGACGAGTCCGACAGTCTCTGCTTATCCTGCTCTTTGCCGTCGGCATCCTTGTCGCTCGATTCGATGGGCGTCGGACTGGTTATCCGCGGCACCTCGTCGGGCTCGTCGACGCTATCGAGGGTTCTTCCGGCATCCCCTGCAGTACCGTGAAGGAGGAGGCTCGATTCGTCCACCATCTCGAGCTTCGCGTCCTCCGGTTGTTCTTGAGGGGCGGGCCGCAGCGGCGCCGGGCCCGTCGACGGGCATTCCTGGTGCGTTGCGTCGCCGCCGGCCGGTGAACTGAAAATTTTAACTGCATTAGTTTGTTTTGAAAAAAAAAGGTTTAATTAATTATAGCATTTTTACAAAGTTATATAAAATATCATTTTATTTAATAATTAAAGCCGCTGATTTCAAAAAGCTCTTTACAATTCTATTACTTCTCAATTAAAGCTTTATCCTGAAGATAAAACTTATGTGTCACCGATTTTGGATAGACTCGATTAAATGCTTTATTCAACATCGGTTTTTGTACCAAGTTGTCATTAAAGTAGCAAAAATATCTGAATACTACAAAATAAATTACATTTTTATGTGTATTTTTTTTATATACATATAGCATTGACTATTCAACTCTAATGAAAACATATTACTAAAAAACATTTATCTAAAATGAAATAATTGGTATACTCCAGATTAGATAATAATGGAATCGTAGCATGTTTACTTTGTTCATAATATACGATAACGCACTCTACCAGATAAACATCTTACTATTTTCATATAAGCGCCGCAATGTTTTATAGGTACAAATTATACAGTTAATTAATCTTTTTCGTGACGTGTTGCTTAAAAATATACTTGAATAATTCCGCGTATAAAACAATTAATTTTTAACTCTCGTAGTCTGCAATAGATATAAATGATTTGAAACCAAGAATTCCATGATCCGAGAAACCAATGAACCTTCCTTGCTTTTAATAAACATAATGCCTTTGCACAATACAAATAAAGAAACTTGAATTTGTAATTTTTAAAGTATGTAATAATTAGCCTAGTCATAATCACCCCCTCCCTACCACAGATATAAAACAAAGTTCATTACGGTCACGAAGTAACTCTCCAACCACCGCCACCTAATCACCCATTCATCACCCCGCACTACTCCACTTCGAATTCTTGGCAAAGACACCCATTCCCACCTATATCTCAAAATCCGCTTACCTCGCAGCAGCAACGGCACTCTGAAGATTATCAGCACTAGTGGCGCGCGGCCTGAGGAAGGCTCTCAGCGCGGGCGTGGGCTTGCAGGAGCCAGCGCCGGCTCTCGAGTGATCCTCGTCCTGCCGCCTCAGCTTGTCCTCCTTGGCGGCGGCGCGCGCCGACGACGTGAGCAGCAGCTTCGGGATGAAGCTCGGGCTGCTTATATCCTCGCGGCTGCGGCGCAGGTCGTCCGTGCTACCGCGGTATCTGCCAACAGAGAATAAGGGGGTGAGTATTAGTTTTTTTGGCGAGGGATCTTTTCGAGGTGTAGACAGTTCTTTTGCCAGGTGGGAAGGAGAATGTATGCAAATGAAGCTTTATGCTTTTAATTAGAGATTATTGTCGGAGTGAGTCTTTCTTTTCGCGATTGTTACGGTTTCCTTTCTTTGATAGTCTATTGTGCTCTTAAATGCTATACTCATTTGGTGCATATATATATATATATCTTTGGGTTCTTTTTACATCAACTTTTGCAATATGTGTATTCAGCGTTAAAAGGAACTTGTATACTGTTTGTTTTTTTATAATACCGAAAGTCGGTTTGATGATCTGGATGAGATCATCGAACACAAACGATTTTTGAAACAAAATGTTGAAAATAAAGTTCTAACCACAGGCACAATAGAACTGAATAATGACTTTTAAAAATCTTCGTTCCCGACTACACCGAACAGCTCGAAGACGAATTCATCGTATTCAATTACTATATCAACGATCAACAATCAATATACCTCTGCGGTATCAGCGACCTCTTGGGCGACTCATGCGGCCCCCTGATATCTTCAAACTCCCTCGAGTTCCTGCTCCTGAACACCGGAATGCTCGACTTCTTATCCGCCTTGGTCACCTTGCTGCTGATGACCCTGGGCGCTGGTTTTATCGGCGACTCGGTAGCGGCAGGCTTAGCGCGCGCGTTGTTCTTCGCGTTGTTCTCCGCCTCCTCGAGGTAGCTGCGTCTGCCGCTGCGGCTAGGCAGACTCCGGTACAGACGGAACTCGGCGGACTTGCGGGCGGTGGACCAGCGGGCCGGTGGACCTGTGGGTGGAAGTGTATGATGGGGGTAATTGAAGATGTGTTTTTGTCGTGGGAGTATAGAGCGATGATGAGTGTGGATTGGTAAGTTCGTGGGAAAGAGGGGAAGTATGCTTTCGTAGGGACTGAATTTAGCGTTAGATATTGCTGACTAGGGGAGTAAAAAGTTAGCATTTTAGGAAACTTTTTTTATTGTTTGAAATCTTTTGTCTATGAAAATTATAGATTTTTCCCTTTTGACGGCTTGAAGATTGTTTTTGATTCTTTGAAATTGTTAGCAAGATTACAACTTGTTAGATTTTAAAGGAAAGTAAGTAAATCGAGATAGGCTGATTTGTGCACGTGAGAATTGTGCACCGATTTATTGTGCACAGAGAAAACAAAAGAAAATTTTGTTCACAAAACGTTTTTACTTTTGCACAAAAAATTGTGCACTTTACGGAAAAAGATGAAATTCAGTAATGTGCACAAGATTGTTGTGCACAATAACATAAAATAATATTTCAACCAAAAAAAAAGTCTAATATTTTTAATGAATTTATTTGTGCACAATCGCCCAGCCCTATATTACGTGCACGATAAATAAGCACAGTGTGCAATACTTTTTTTGGTTGAAATATTATTTTATGTTATTGTGCACAACAATCTTGTGCACATTACTGAATTTCATCTTTTTCCGTAAAGTGTACAATTTTTGGCATGGTGTGGTTTGTGCACATAAGAATTATGCACATATTTATTGTGCACACTTTAGCATTGGTGTATATCTATATCTATGTGTATACTCCAATGCTAAAGTGTGCACAATAAATATGTGCATAATTCTTATGTGCACAAACCACACCATGCCCAATTTTTTGTGCAAAAGTAAAAACGTTTTGTGAACAAAATTTTCTTTTCTTTTCTCTGTGCACAATAAATAGGTGCACAATTCTCACGTGCACAAATCAGCCTATGTCAGTAAATCTATATGTAATTATATACGTGTGTATTAGAGTCAGCAATATCTTAAGTACAAAATTCAAAAATTTGATGGAGTTTGACACCTTATTCATCTGATTTTTTTGAGGAAATAATCTTTAGTTGATTAAATACTAAAAGTATTAAGGTAAAGTATTAAATAAATAAATAAATAAAGTAATTGTTACTGTGCTTCTTCTAAATATTTATTTTTTATTGAAAAAACGAAAGCCACAATGTCTCTTTATGTAGAGATTTTCAACATATTAAAAAGAACAATGAATTTTAGAAGTTATTTCTAACAATTATAAAGCCCGTTAATAAAATTAAATAAATTATACTATACTCTTGTTATGCTTTTACAATACATAGAAGTACAACAAGAAACAGCAATTTCTATACTAAAAATATCAGCAAGAACAATTGTTTTTTTTTTACAGTCAGGCGAATTAATATGATTAAGTAAATTTTCAAGACGATTAAATGCGTCAACGTGTAGATATATAGGTGCAGGAGAGAGAGAGAGAGAAAAAGAGTCGTCAGAAAATTGACGTGCAACTGGGTAAAAACTCGTGGCGTTACCGTTAATTGTCCATGCACGGCGTATGCTGTATTTTAAAATGTCCAACGCCGACAAGTAATTGTCCCTTCCGGTTGTTCGTCTCCACTCGGCGGATATGGAACGTAAATCCCTAGACGTGAGGAAAAGACAAAACTTTCTTTTAGCTTGGTTCTCGCGAGGCTGGCTTAAGGTGGTTCTCCTCGGACTCCCTAGTCAAAGCAGTGCTAAATGTAGAAATTAACTAAAATTTTAAAAAACCATAATTGTAATATGATTTATTTATTTAAAATGATAGAGATAGTCCATGTATTATAAATAAAGTGTATTTAACATGACTAAGATAACTTTTTTCACAAAATGGCGATTTTCTAGAAACTAGATATCGTCACTACAAACAATTGTTGATAAATCACTGGAATCTTTTTTGTTTCTCAACCGATTTTAGTTTTCAAGGTCTCAATTTGCTCTTTAAGAAATTTCATGGGGACTTGCCGAAGGAAAAATTAAAAATTATTTAAAACTCAGAAAGTTATAGATAATTGTTCATAAATTCATGCACGTTGTTAAAACAAAATATTCTTTTAATTGGCTATAATTTTCTGAGTTTTGAATAATTTTTAATTTTTCCTTCGGCAAGTCCCCATGAAATTTCTTAAGAAGCAAAATGAGACCTTGAAAACTAAAATCGGTTGAGAAACAAAAAAAATTCCAGTGATTTATCAACAATTATTTGTAGTGACAATATCTAGTTTGTAGAATATCGCCATTTTGTGAAAAAAGTTATTTTAGTCATGTTAAATACACTTTATTTATAGTACATTGACTATCTCTATCATTTTAAATAAATAAATCACATTTACACTATGGTTTTTTTTTAATTTTAGGTAATTTCTACATTTAGCACTGCTTTGACTAGGGAGTCCGAGGAGAACCACCTTAAAGTAATAAAGTGTTAAATTGCATTATCTCTAAAAAGCAGTACGAGGTTTTTGCGGATACGGTTTTTTTTTTTCGGAACTTTCTCCTTTATCGAGAGTAAATTAATATATTTCATTGATCGTGAATTGGTGTGAATTGTAATAATGTAATGTCAAAGTTTTTACGGAGAAATCGTTAAAAAGTTGCAGTTGAATTTTTTTTTGTAACTGCAATAAAATCTGCGCAACTGCATTTATTTATATAAGCAGAAATTACGCAAACTTATGTAAAATCATGAAAAAAAAAAAATGAATCACAAATTATTATTCAAACTTTATCGACAGGTAAAAATAGCGAGAAAAAATATGAAAATTTATGCAGTACTTAAACTAATAATGTTTATCGGGAATAAACGTTTTTGTTACAATGAAATATACAAATTATGAACGGAAAGTAACAACAACAGCAAGGTTGAACAAGGATAAAAATGAAAATTTTCAATAACTTTAGTTCCACAATGAGCATGTTTACCTTTTAGATTGTTAACTTTTAAAATTAAAAATAAAATACTAATACTAACGTTATACTATTATGAACGTAGTTTTCGACCAGGACAATATCCTTAATTAGCTATTTAACAATCAAGAAATATTTTTAGTCCTATAACTCCGTTTAAAAACACTTTTTAATCCGTACACCAGATAAACCATTTTCCAAATCTTAAATTTAAATCTAAAACTTACAAATCCAGTCAAATTATACACGTTTTTTTATGACTAAGTACGTAATAGAGCGAATTATCATCCAATCAAAAACTACTTTCCGCTACTACAAGGATACACCAGCTAATCACAAAATCTCTGATCCAAAGTCTTTGTCTACTCGCATTGACATTATCGTGCGTTTATCTTTGATCTCGATCGCACGATGTTCGCCAATATAATTGCCCCAAACCAACGCATTCCAGCCCCGCGGCAATTATTCATCCACTCTGAACAATCCAGCAGACACCAAACCAACAAAAAAGAAGTTAAAACTACTAGATCAACAAATCAGTCGACTCTATCGCACGATGTTTTCAGTCCTGCTCCCCCAGCTGACCATTCACCCATCACTCACTGGATCTTATGGCAGATGGAGCACAGCCAATCCCCGCTATGCTGATTCTGCTGGTTGTTGTTAACCGCGGGCTCGCGGCACTGCCTGCATACCCTGAGCCTGCACCTCGGGCATGGGGCCCCGGTGTTGTAGAACCGGCCCAGCGCCGCCGCGCAACGCGCGCACTTACGCCCCTGCTGCTGCTGCTGCTGCTGCTGTCCCTGCTGCTGTGGTAGTAGCACTCGGGGCCTCGTCCTCGGCGCCTTCCTGCAAAACAACACCCCGGCACACACCGAACCGTCAGCCTATACGTGTATTATACAGCACGAGTAGTACAGCAGTAAGAATAATAACAACGTGAACGGTAAAACGGACCAGCACTGTACACGCGCCGCGAGAGAGACTTGGGGGCCTTTGTGCCTGCTGCGCGCGTTGCGCAATTGCCGATAGTCCGCGCGCTGCGGCGCGCTCGCGAGAGGGACTGCGCGGCGCGACTGCCGCGCGCGAGAGAGAAAGAACGAGGACCAGCGTCCGCGTAGGTAGAGGTGTATATAGTACCGATCTCTCTCTCTCTCTCTTTCTCGAGCGGCGGGGGCGTTACTCTCTCTCTCTCTCTCTCTTGCTCTCCGGAGTAGCAGTGAGCGAGTGTATAAGCGAGTATATATAAGCAAGCAAGCGCGCGCAGCCTCCCGTCGGCCCTCTCCAAGCTCCAGAGAGAGAGAGAGAGAGGTAGTAAGTATATAGTGTAGAGAAAAGGATGTGGACGTATGTGTGTGTGTGTGTGTGTGTGTTTTGAGAAGAGTGGACGGTGGGTGGTTGCAAGGTGAGGGTGGAGGTGTGATGACATTTTTGTACGGAGATTGCCGCGAGGTTGTTGAGAGATGGTAAGGAAAAAAATGTTTGTTAAATGAATGTATACTGGATGCTGTCGTAGTCTCAGTGGGCTTTGCTAAAAAAATAGATGTAGACACGTGAAGCATTCGAATGGGGAGGTGTTTGAAATTTCGAACGCTCATAGTGAACGAAAGATTTTTGCCATTTTCAAATTTAGCCGAATTTGGCTACTTAATACATTTAAAATCGGATAATAACTGTATTTCTTCACTTCTCACTCTTGCAGTCACCAGTAAACCACACTCCGGGGAATTCTAACCAGAATTAGAAACTTTAAGTTAATATTTCGTTCATTATGAACGTTCGGAATTTCAAACACGTGAATGGGGGAGATATACGTACGTGTGTAGTAAAGATTAGACGTATAAAAAAAAAAATTTGACAGAGGTCCAAGTGCGAGTACGTGCCCGCGGATCGTTTTTTGACGATCTTCCGGGTGTTATTCTTGGAACAAGTTCGGGTGTATAAAAATTTTATCAAAATAGAGCGAAAATCGGCGTGGTTTGAATTTAAATCAGGACAGGTTCGCATATACGAATCGGATTTGTAAGTGTAGGTAGTTGTGCGTCATTGTGGTTGTTGAAGAAAATGCCATTGAAAAGGGGAAAAAGTTCACATGACGGTGCATAGAAATTTTCTGTCATGTGGTGCTGGCATCAACTGTACGAATTATAAAAGTCTCGTATTTAAGAGATAATTTTAATAGGAACGACGGAATGAATTTAAAGAAAATTAAAAATAATGTAGCCCAGTAAACTGTAGGGTGACTACACCAGTATTGGAACATTCACCAGTTAACGAACATTTTCTTTATATATATGAAAATATCAAGCTTTCTATGTATTGTTTATCTAACATGACGATAATTTTCGAATCCTTGAAAATTTTTATTTCATTTTATGTAAAGATTCTGCATAAAAGAAATTATCTTGTTGAGAATAAAATCATAAAATCGCCGCTATTAAGTGTTTCTTCACTGGCGATGTATTCCTTCATTGGTGAAACGTATTTAGATACTAAGATTGCGTGTTCCTTATTCCTTTACTGGTTTTTAGGAGATATTTATACAGATTTTCATTAAATAAAATTTTTACTTTGATTCTTTATTCAAAATTTGCTCACCGACGTAAAGTTTCAACATTTTAGAATATAAATTTCAAAAGGGTTTTACTTTTAATCCATTTTTAAACCACTTAATTAAATAACAAAAGTTACAATTTCCTTATTCGTTCCTTCACTGGTGAACTCATCCTATATCAACTTAGGTTTTATGAAAGTTAATCCAGTCAACGACACCGACAAAATACCATTTATTAAAATCATCGCAGTTTTACATAGTCCTATACTATTCTAAAACTTAAAAAAAATCGTTTCAAAATTATAATTCCTTATAATAAACATTAATTAACAAACTGTATTTTACGTACGCCTTCAAAACCTCACAACCACCCTAACTTTACTTCTATCCATCAATTCAAGCAACCGAACTCATATCTCGCCACCGCAGGAGAAATTAGGATGATAGACCGAGGCGCGCGACACCTCGACACTGCATCACGCTCGAGCCAAGTCTCAGCACACGCGCGGGCGCGCGCGCATGTAGGTATATAGATAAGGGCTCTTGGAAAAGTGTAACGGCGAGCTCTCTGCGTAAGCTCGCTTATCTCTCGGAATTAATTCTCGAAAGAGAGAGAGAGGAGCGCGTTGGCGCGCTGGATATTACCAAAACCGGAAGACGCGCACATGCGTTTTGGTATGCGTGTATATATCCACGCGTGCGCATGCGGCACGTGCGTGATGTCATCGCGCGCAGGAGGTTGTTGAAATCCCTGAATTTTCCGGACTCGAGGTGTGTGTAAGTGAAACAAATGAGGTTTTGAGATTAAAAGAGAAGAAAAAAAAACAACGACACGTTGGGTTTAATAAATAATATCCGCTAGGTAGTTGCACCATTTCATTTGAGAGTGATATGACGACATAAACGACTGGCCGCGTGCAGCAGCCGAAATTCTACGGTAATTTGGATAGCTATTTATGGCCTGGCGTGAGTGCAATACGTCATATCCTCTCAAATACAGCATTAGCGAATAATTAAGACGCGTGATGCGCGCACGCAACCACCGTATATAGAATAATTTTGAAAAGCCGTTCGACAGAAACAATATATATCGAAGCGAACCGCAACGACCAACATATAGATTTAAAAACCGACCGCTAATCCAATCGCGATATATTGACTCCTTGCCAAACCTCGCACCGTTCGTTTCCCTTCCTGCGCAATCGAGAGCCGATATACCATACTCTCTCTCTTCTCTCTTCACTTCACTCGAGGACAATGGGCATGTCTCCCTCGTTAGAAAGGCGGCGAATTTCGAGCGTCGCGAGCTCGCGCGGTAAATAGCCTAGTTTCTCGCGCGCTCGCGACCTACTTGCATGATCTGGCCCACGCGATATAATATACGCGTGTATCCATACAGCGGTGGCAGTGCAGTGTTTCCCTTTTTCGCGGTTTCCGTTGAGTCACGCACACTACAGGCAGGCTGGATGTATAATGTTTGATAATCGGAGGCTGCAAGGAGGAGGTCCGTACGTGGGTGGGTGGGACAGATATGGCGCGATTAATTTATGGATGGATATTTGGTAATGATGCGCGTGTGTGTGTGTAACACGTGATGAATAATAACAATGCGGAATTTTAGGGTCGAAGTGTCGAAGTAGAGTGACGTTGTCAATGAATAAAGTTTGTAATGGTGTTAGGTTTCCCTTCTTTTTCACCGAACACGAGAAAGAAACGTTCTCGAAACAAATGGACTCATAAGAGTCATTTAAATGCGCTATTTTTAGCCTTATTACCGAACGGAAGTTATTCATTCACGACTTTAATCACAGCCGCAGTTGGAGAAAAAAAAAGCATAATAACATATAAGTAGTAAAAACGTTATTAGGAAAAATTTTTTTTTTCACTTTACCAATCGCATTAAATAATTTGACTACATATTCAATCAAACTATTTTATACGTCGTTTACGACTCTGAAAACCCGTTTTTTTCCATATTTAAATAAATGTCTTCGACTAATTTCACCGAAAGTCGCCGCAAGAACCACGCGCGCGCGTCTTTTTTTTATACATTTATCTATACGCAGACCAGATAAAAACTTTATATATATTTAAAATAAACAGAATTCTCCCACGGAAAAAGAAAACATACACGAGAGAAGTTGTCGTGACAGCGGCGCAAACCGCAGCGCAGCGCCGTCTAATTGCAACCCTGCGCGACTCTCTAGTGCAACCCCCGCGCGCTCCCATTATACGCTAATAGCGGCAATTTGGCGCCGACGGCGGTTGGTACACCGCGTATATATACAATCGAGCCTCATTATTGACATCCAAACCCAGAAATCCTTCTTCTTTCTCATTACGCGCGCGTGCGCGTACATACACTTTTAATGAGACCGGCGGCGACACCGCTGCGTTCGGTTTTTCGTTTTGAGATAACTTAACTTGTGCGTTCGGTGCACTTTCGAAATGAAAGGCGGCGGAACGGTACTGTATACATGTGAATACATGTATATAAAGGTGTGCAAGTGTCGGGTACGTGTATGGGGGAATCCCGAAATCGAATATCGTTAGATGCGAGATGGGTTTAAATGAGTGTCTCGCCGCTTTCGTGGAGATATTTTAATTGACGCCGATTATTGGCGGGATTTATCGTTTAATTATAAGGGGACAGTGGGGGGCAGGGAGTGTACTTTTTTTGTAAGTGATACGAGTCAATTATATTGATGATTTTAAGTAACGGTTGTAAGGAGCGAGAACGTTAGTCATGTGTATAGGAATTTTAATTTAATTTTTTTTTTTTTCAATAAAGTTTCCATTGTTTGAAGGATAAATTATTTTTTTGTGATATATATTACCTATTTCAATTACATTTAGGGTTCTAAAAATTTTCAGAATTTTTAGTTTTAGAACGTTTAGCATAATAATTAGGATAATTGACTGTTTTTAATATTTAAATTTAATTCTCTTTTTTACTCTGGTATATTAAAGTTGATAATGAGCCAGACAAAATAGTTTTATGACAGTATTATGAATCAGTACAAAAACATTCAAAATATAACGTTTTAATCAATGAATAACACAAGCTTTTGTGTTGTGAGATATTCAATACTCTTCTTTTAATTTTGAACTGTATTTAAATATATGTAATACTTATTTTCACAAAATTTGTAATACTGTATGATTTGCAATTACTAATTCATCTAAAACAAAGGTTTTACAATCAACCATTACCCAGTTTAAGCGAATACATAACAGACTATCCAATTAAAAGAAAGATCCTGTATCCACTGGCTAGACTGTGAAATAAAAGGTGTATCATAAAGCTATCCCCTTTATAAACAATACCTGGATCTCACTCTTGTTTTCCATACATAAAGTGAAATTTTCATCGACAGTTAAGTTCAACTACTCGCCCATTACACACATAATTACCTGCTCGGCATATGCAAAGCCAGTCACTTCTCATGTCAGTGAATAATAAACTAGTCTTGAAAAGACTGCTGTGTTCTATTTTGTATGTACTCTGTTATGTAATCCTGTGTTCTGACTGCAATTATGGCATATCTAACAGTCCTGTGAGCTATGAAATTGTCATTTTTTGTCTGCAAAATTTTATCAAAACTCCAACACTGCTGATTTAAATAGCCTTTATATAATCTTGTACACATAAGTGCTCCAATTATTATGATAAGAAAAAAAAAAGAATAAGCATTATTCCCTCCAAAAAAACATTTGACATTTTCTACTTTGCTCTACAATAAACTTCAAACCCACCAACCACTTCTTTCACCCCATAATTCCGCTCCTCGCTCCACAATCCTTATATAACGATTTTTCCATATAATTGCTGCATCAACAGCTCCGAGGTGGGCAATGACACATGCACTTGCAGAAAACAGCGACACAACGTCGCGCTTTACATTATTATTTTCGATCGTAGACCCGCGCGCGGGCGCTCACTTATCGGCCGATAACGGAGAGATCCAAATTCCTGCGTGCCTGAAATGCACGTATACGCACATATACAAGATATACCTTCGCATAGGTACAAGTACACCCGGAATTCTCCGCCTCAACGCGTCCGCCGATTTTTCACGGTTATACACACACACACATACACACACACACGTATAAGTACCGATTCCCACGAGAAGCAACGACGCGTAGAGGATAAATAAACAGCAGGCGCGTATATACCCCAGCTATATACGTACCCAAGATCGGCGGCGGCGATCGGCTCGGCCATGGCGTCTGTATCTCCTCCACCACCGCCTCCTCTACGTCCTCAGGCGCCCCGGCGCAGCGGCACCTCCTCCGCCGGCATCTTTCTTTCCCTCCGTCAAGGACACCCTATACCTCTCTCTCTCTCTCTCGCTCTCTTTCAAAATTTTCCTCAGCTGCAGCAGCACATCTCCCTTGACGATGCACGCACACGATATACTACAACACAATACACCTCTCCGTACTACACACCTGTGTGCTATGTGTGTGCCCGTGTATTTTCTCTTTCGGACGCGCACAGAGACACTCGCGCTCGCGCGCACACGTTGCTTTTTTGTGTGGCGGCTGCGGAGACTGGGTAACTACTTGTTGCATGCGGTAGCGGTGGCGCGGTGGCGACGGCGGCGGGCTGTCGTCTTCAGGTGCGGAGGTAGGTGAGGTAGGGGCCCCGGGGGGTGAAAGGGAGCCGCGAGAGAGATGTAACGGTGACACGTGGTACGTGCAGGGATAGGTGGACTATGTAGGGTCCCTACGGGGAGATCGGTTTCAGGTCGTGGGTGGTTTTTGAACATTTTTAATTGTTTGAAGTTTTTATGGAAGATCGTAGAGGTGGGTTAAGGGTATTGACGATATTGATAAATGAAACAATATTTTTATAGTAAGCAGAAAAAGTGCTATGGAAACATTTAATCCTATGGAATAATTTAAGCTAAGTAGCAAGCAAATCTCTACAAGTCACAACTCCGTTCAACCTTCCTCCAAAAGCTCGCCCCTTTATCGAAGAAAATTAGAAGAAACAAATAAGAATAAAAATGCTTAAACATCCCGGGGCGACGAAACCAGCCGATTCGGCCCTGGATTCCTTCGCAGCTGCTCTGAAACACACGACCTGCGACTCCTTGAGAGACCTGTGCTGTGCGTGTTCATAGGTGCGTTCGATTCATGCACACGGGTAAATATCTTTGTCCCCCCCCCCCCCACTCTTTCTCTCTCGCCCTCAAGTATTAGGCACATACAGCTGGACGCGACAAGCGAGATACCGGTAGACCAATCCCGTGCCAGATCGTCATCTGAGTTATCTATATGCGCGATGCGTATAATGACCCGAGGATAGGAGAGAAGGACTTGAATTCGTCACGAGCATGTTTGGTGATTGAGATTTAAGCGGTTTTTAATGCATTGTTTAATGGAGAAACAAATGTGGATTTTTTTTTGGACGAAAAGAATAAATATGGGAGATTGTAAGAGTAAAGGAATTTAAAAAGAAATTTATGAACTTCATTTTTTGCATGACGTATAATAATTAATCAGATAAGCAGATCTCAATAAAACACTTGATGTTGAATAAAATGTCATAGAACTTTAATTGCGACTATACTGACTAACAGTAACAATAGATTAATGATAATTAAATAGAAAATTAAGAGTATATTGTTCTTAAAAGAAATGAAGTCAAAAAAATATTGTGATAATATAAATTTACACAAGTCTTTATACCTGTTAATATAACATATTTTATTCAATATTTTTCAATTAAAAAATTTTTTTTAAAACATTACGATGTCAATGTGTAAATAATACAGCAATGATTATGACTTCAATTATAGCGTGGATTAATGTAAGTTTAAAATAAATATTTTACTTTATATATCACCACGAATTGAACGTGTAAATTATCAAGAAGTACGATTGTTAAAAGATTTTTTTGATACAATGTTTTAAAGTCATACACTGTAGCTTGATTTTCCATATTTTTGATATTTTTATTTTCGTCATTGCTTTTTGCCTTATCATAGAGCTATGATCTTTATGAAATACATCAAAAACGCTATGAAATAATCGACTCCGTCATGTTTTGTATAAAAAGGTGGGACAAAAATTATCATCGATAATTTTTGCCTGACAACAAAGTCCTTTGATAATTCGTTAAAATCATTTGATAAAACAGTAGATGTGTACTTAATTAGTATTCACAAATGCACGCTATCATGCAACATTTTCACTTTCTAATCCACAAAAGCCCTTAATTAATATCATTGTTGTTTCGTAATTTTAAATTAAAGAACTAGTGATAAACACTAAAAAAATCAATTTCTATAAATGTACCTCAGATCTTATCTTTCAAGGTATTACAAAGAAAGAATGATCACTATTTTCAAAAACATGAAATTACTAAAACGAAAATGATTGTTTATGATTCACATACTTAATTTTAAGGCCTGAATTTTACACTCATTTCAGACTTTTGGATACACAATTTACACTTGAAATTTTTTGGAGTGCATTAAACTAAAGTTGACTTTCAAATGTACTGTTAATATTGCATAGTGACTGTAAGAAAAGACATTCACTCACTCCAAAAAATTTAGAATATAATAAATATATTCAAGAATTTGTATTTGTACATTACAGGGGTAATTGAAAGAATAAGTAATCTGTTCGAAAAATTGAGCAAATTTTCTTCTTCAGGCGTGATAATCAACGCTACCCTAGTCAGCAATTTATTATCGAGATTCGGCTTTTGTTTTCGGCGGCCGGAAAGTTTTTACTTTCTTTTCTTTCTTCTTCTTGGTTCCCGAACCAGATTGGAAGGCCTTCCAACTATCAACACGAGATTGTCTTGATTCTTCGAAATTTTTCTGCCACTCGCGATCAAGTGCAGCTTGAGCTTCGGCTGTTATTTCCTCTTCTCTTTTTCTCTTTCTTTGATCTGCATCTCGCATCGATAGTTCTCGTCTAAAAATTTAAGATTTTGTGTAAATTATACATGACTAAAAAAAATTTACAATTTAATAGAGTATCTTACCTTCTTCTTTCCATGTCAGCGAATAATTTCATTGTCATCACCCACACTGCATGTCTGTAACCATCTTCTGTTTCTTCTTCTAAAACTTGAGTGTCAGTTAATTTTCCTTCTTTTTTCAACTTTTTCTTCTTCTCTAAAATCTATGAAAAATATATTATTAAGATTATTGTAAAAAATATATGGTAAACTTATTGCTTGTGTTATTTATCTTACATTGTGATCTGTTCTTGCTTTTGCCTCTTCAATAACGTCCATACACTTTGCTCTAGTTTCATCGCTTTCCAGGGTTTTCCACGCTTTATTGACAACTATAAAAATACATATTAGTATTAGTTGTAATTGATATTTTTTGTTTATCAAATCTGAAAATTAATCTAAATTCAATATATCTAAATAAATATGGGTCAAAAATTTGGAGTGAAACAAAATAAAAAAAAAAATTCATCAACATCAACAACTGGAGTGCAATCTTAATCTTCATCGAACACAAAAAAATAATTCATTTTACTTTAAGTTTACACTTTAGTATTAATTTTGCATGTAGATTTAGTGTTTTATAATATAAAATAACTTTATAACAAAGATTTAGATAAAATTTCCATTGTTCAATAATTTTAACCAATCGTAAAAAATTATTTCGTTGTACTCCAACAATGCAAATTTCAGACCTATAAATAAATAAAAATAAAACTGTTTTAATTCTTTTTGAAAAGGCATTAATATTTAAAATTTCTGAATTTAATATAATATTACTTATATTTGTAACGTAATACTATGTATTTACTCTGGAGTTAATAAATAAATAGATAATAAATAAATAAATTAAGTAAATATTTGCTATAAAGTATATAGGTACTTTAAAGGTGAGTCATGAAAACTTACTTTCAAAAGCTTGTTGAGCTCTCTCCGAATCATCTTGATTTTTGTCAGGATGAACTAGTATAGACATCTAAAATATAAAAATAAGATGAGAAACCACTGCTAATTTTCATTCTTATAATTCTGAAAATATAGATTTTACTTACTCGTCGATACTTCTTTTTAATTTCATCTATATCTGTTGTCGGGTCTATATGAAGAACCTCAAAAGGATTTAAATTGAAATAGGACGATCCAGGCCGTAAAAGTCTATCAATTTGTTGTTTTGGCGTTAAAACTGAATCTCTTTTTTCTATTTCTTTAACCTGTAATGACAAATAAATGCATGAAAAACTATGAAATTAATACTAGCAACACAGAGGTTAGATCATATTTCAAACTTAAATAACAACTCAAATAGGTTATGTACAGCTTCAAAATTGATTGGCATACGCGTAGAGGTTCGAGTATTTTAAACGCGATCGCGATTACAAGCGTTTTAACGGCTATTTGCGTCAATAAACCAAAGTAAATAGCAGCCGAGCTGAGTGACAACCCAGCCAAAAACAGCCTCGTATAGGCTTATATAATTAACCGATAAACTTGATAGCCTTCTAGTTCGCACTATAAACATCACAGAATTCACCTGAGCGAAAAATACGGACTTACCTCCGTGTAAAACTCGTTAAATATCTCTTCCTTTTTTTCCGTCGGTATAGGGGACAGGCTCGAGTTAGTTGCTGCCATCTTGTCTCTGGCAGGAGATATCGCACACTACACACACAAGTTCTCTTCACCCCCTGCTTGCCAGTTGCCAGCGCAATGAAACATCTGATTAATTCATCCTCATTCCATTTCGCTATGATGTCGCTAGCTGTTGGTGCGTCGTGCCGTGCGTACTACACTATATAGTCGAGAGCATTTCGCAGGCTTCGTGAACTGTGAAATTGAAACAAAAATTATTGTTTGCAATATGATTATTGAGAATTTCGCTATATATCATTACATTTTTTAATTTGTTGTTAAATTGCAAACGATGTTTGTGAATTTTAATTTCTTTTAATGTTTATTTACGATAAAGAATCGTAAGACATGTTTTGCGGTGTCAATAGTTTCCAATTTTTTATGAAATAAGTATTCAATATAAGTATACCTACGTAGTTTTTTTAATTAGCTATTACAAAACCTTCTAACAATTCCTCATTTAATTTCTGCTAAGTATACTAATACTTTTTATTGCAAAACAGAGTCGATGAAATTTCACAGTTTAACGAGCTCACTACGTATGCGCGAATGCGAGATTTGTCATTGGTCGAGACGAAGATCAAAACAATGCAGGAGCAGGATGGCCCGGGGAGTGGGGACGCACGACGCGATGCACACATTTCTTGTTTGTTGCGAGCGTGTGGAAAACAAGTATACGATGCTTTAAATACCGTGTTTCGGCTTTTCTTCCTTATTATTTTTTTTGGGTAGGCATCATTTGGACGGTAGATTTTTCGGAGCTGCTGTGAACGTTGCGGAGGTACGTACATCACACACAGCTTAAAGATCAACGTCTTTTTTAACCTCGAAAATGAAAATGTAAGACTTTTGTGCTATTTGTAGGTTATAAGTAGAAAGTATTTGAGTTTCTTGCTTATTACTTAGCGTGAAAAAAACTGTCATCTTTGAGGCAATTGTAATTTTTTCGTAAGAATATAAAATTACCTGAAATTCTCAAGAATCCATCATGAACCATGCAACCAATAACAAAAATAACAAAAATAATATGGAGGCTCCAAGGAAGATCGTAGAGCCGCCAATAACGGTTCCGAAGCCCAGACCTCAGATGCACCATCACCACCATCAGCAATACAATCATCAGCATCACCAGCAGCAGCAACATCACCAGCAGCAGCATCACCAGCAGCAAAAGACACCTGTTAAAATAGTACCTGGTATGTCCAAATATGCGGATCTATTGCACGTCATAGAAGACTTGGGTCAGCACATTCGTCCGACTTATGCAGGCCACAGAGGCTCGACAGAGAAAATCAAACAAGGCATTGGAAAGGCTCGTATTCTAGTCAAAGAATGTTTAATAGAGACTGAGAAGAGTGCTCGTCAATGAAGCCAGAGTTACCTCAAAGTACTTTATACTGAAAGTCATTTTTTAAATTTAACATATGAATTATTTCTTAAGTAATTTACAATTTCAATAATATTATTACAGATAAAAGTAAGAATATGAAATTCAATTTTCAAATTTATTAAATTTAGCCAAAAACTACCTCGTTATATGCAATATTAAAAAGCAGAATGATGAAAATTCTGCAGTTGTATACTTGTTAAATAGAATTTTAAGCGTGGGTAACTGTTATTGTGATTTTTCTGAACGAATTTTTATTGCACATTGGCTTTTGCTCTTACTATTTATATTGAAGTAATTTATTTAGAATCACAAACAGGTACTATTTTTTTACTAAAATCTTTGATGTAATTTTAAATATATTTTAATGGTTTTTATTTGATGATTTCCAAAACATTTAGAAATCATTAATCTTTTGCTGGTCTGTAAGTTGTTTAAAATGTTGAGTCAGTTGTAGTTTTGTTTTAATTGGTGTAGTTACTTTTATATATGTATATTAAAGTGTACTTTAGCAATGAGGTGTAAGATGAAAAGGGTAAAAAACTGAATGTGCAATAAAATTTTAAATAAGCAAGTATGTCTTCAAGCATTATGTAACATAGTATTAAAACTTTTGAATTCAACGGCAATTAAAGCCACCTGAACTTAAACTTAAAATTTGTTTCATTCTGTTACTCAAATTTGAAAACATTGAAAAAGTATTTTTGATGCAATGACTGTTTCTAAATAATAAAGGGACTTCATTAATCTTAAGACAAGCAAGCATTTATATTTTATAACAGACTATTGTGATATGTACACTAAATGGACCACAAATATTGTAAAAGGTAGTATGAAATAGCGAATAAGAGAAAGAAAGAGAAAGTACAAAGACGAATTTGTATCACAATGCTCTCATCATTCATCTAAAGGCAATGCAGGCATTAGCTCACGTACGTTTCCGTAAAGAGCCGTAGTCTATTGTCTTTTTGTGCGGGTAAACAGGGGTATGTACACACGTGTTGATACTTTCATGTGAACGTAATTTTATGTGTTGATGTTTTGTTGAAACCAAATGTATTAATAGTCTTAATAATAATTTAAAACTGATTAACAGATAAACGTATAATAGGTCTCTTAACTATTTGTAATTATTAATAATTACCGACCCGACGCTCAAAGTAATAGTCATGGTGACTATGTGATAAAGCGAATGAACGTCTATATTTCGATGACTAAACCGCTTAATAACAAACTTTCACACAACACACACGAAGATTGAAAATAAAGCCAATATGTTCGTAACGAATTACTATTACTAATACCAAATGCGCTTGCCATTAGTATGTACTTTAATTATACGACTTAAGAAGAGTTTGTACAAGTATATAATAATTTTAATAAAAACACTGATCTCAATCTAACAGCCTTCTCTACTCTGTCTTCATTTTAGACTAAAAAAAAATCACCCTCAAAGACGACAGTTTCCCCAAACACTCCTCATACAAACATTAAGAAAAACAAAAAAAAAAAATATAAAAAATTAAAAATTGTTTTTTTAGACGAAACGATGTTTGAAACGATCAATAGCTTCGACACGGAGTTCTCGGCGGACTCGGTCGAGTGGTGCCCGACCTCAGGCTTTCAGGACGTCTTCGTCTGCGGCACGTACCAGCTCACAGCCCAAGACGGCGAAAGCGGCGGTATTACCGGTAACGACGAAGAAAAGAAGAAACGAATAGGGCGGATATATCTGTTTCAAGTGTCGAAGAGGGATGGCAAGAAGGTACGGATGAAACTGCAACAGAGGCTCGACGCCCCGGCGGTGCTCGATATGAAATGGGCGCACACCGAGTGCCTCAATGGCAGGACGTTGCTGGGTGTTGTAAACGCCGACGACATGCTGCAGGTTTACGAATTAATAAAGAATAAAGAGGAGGAGGAGAAAGTTTTGCTGAAGCTGTTGAGCGAGGTATCGGTGGCGGAGACACCGGGCGAAGCCGTCCTTGCGCTGTCACTGGATTGGTCCACTGGGAGAAGACTGCCCGAAGAAAGTACCGAGGTGAAGATTGTAGTCAGCGATTCCGTAGGCGGAATTACGCTGTTCAGGATAAGAGAAAGCGGCGACGCGGAGAGGATCAGCCACTGGCACGCGCATGACTTCGAAGCGTGGATCGCGGCGTTCGATTACTGGAACACCAACGTCGTCTACACGGGTAATTCACACCTGTGTGCTATTTAATGATTCGAAATAATTGATTGTATGGGGCGGTCGGGTTTTTGGTAGGTGGAGACGACTGTAAGTTCCTGAGGTTCGACACGCGTGTGCAGCCTTGCGCACCTGTGACCACGAATCGATGCCATAATGCGGGAGTGACGAGTCTTCATAGCAGCTGGAGAAGGGAGTTCTGCCTCGTATCAGGCAGGTACATAAATAAATAAACGAGCGGAAGTTCAGCACTATTAGTAGTAGTTGATAAGAAAAGAAATTGTTGATTTTTGCTTCCTCCTAGAGGAAGCTTTGTAATAGTAAAATTTTAAGTTTCATTAAATCGCTCTAGAAACACGAATAGAGGTGATAGAAGTTCGAATCACATGATTTTAGAAAATGTCTGTATGGATGTGTGTGTGTGTGTGTGTGTGTGTGTGTGTGTGTGTGTGTGTGTGTGTGTGTGTGTGTGTGTGTGTGTGTGTGTGTGTGTGTGTGTGTGTGTGTGTACGTTGTATCTCAGGATCTTTTCGGTCGATTTTAACCGGATAGGTCTCATTTTTTTTGTTTCTTGTGTGAATAGGGGAAGGAAATCCTCTTTTTGATTCGCTGATGCGTTTTTGTTTTATTTCGAATTTTCGTATTTTGCAAAGTCATTTTCTTTGTCGCATGATAACTAGAGAAAAAAAATTGGTTTAATCATGTTGAAATTTTGTGGAGATGTAGAGTTTATATGTCTATCGTACAAGTCCTTTAGGTAAAAGAATTGTCTCATAATTTTTAGAAATATTTAAGGTTAAAATTTTTTTACGTATTTTTCAAAATCGTAATTTCTCAATGACAACTTAATATATCAGTTTAAAATTTATAGACTATTTTGTATGCGATATAGGCAATATCTATATAAAATTTCATCCAGATTATATGGTTAGTTTTTGAGATATTTGATATTTAAAATTTTGGTATTTCTGGTAAAATTTAATTACTTTGAAATTTGATGGAGATCTAGATTTGATGGAGGTATAGAGTTTGTATATTATTTATTTCATGAATTGTTAGGGTAAAAGAATTAGTTTATAAATTTCAGAGATACTTGAGGTTAAAACTGTTTTAGCCCTCTTTTCAAATCGTAATTTTTGGGGAACGGTTTTTATGTATATGTTACTAGAAAATGGAAATGACGCGCGATACGCGCGCGTGTTGTTTACATGCTTTTGTTGTTTATTGAGATTAATTTATAGTGAGCTCTGCAGAAACATGAAATTAGTCAGATACACTGAGCAATTATTTTGAGTTTGAACTAATTTTTCGAATAATAGCGAATTAAAGTGAATATAGTAAGAATTACTTTCTCTCAATTTTGAGATAAAAATTTTAAAGTTGAAACGGTTATGGTTCATGAGTATATAATTTTATATACACTCATTTTGCCTTTAGAAATTTATGTAAATGTTTTTATTAGCTGCCATTGATATTTGTGTTTAAGGGGATGTGAGTACCGACGTTATTTTTCAAACGAGTATATCTCACGAAAATACCAATAGAATCATCCAAAAAAATTCTGAGTATTTAATTAAATAAACACGAATATTTATTTACATATACGGAGCGCTTGACAAACGTGTTTTTCCAAAAAAATTATGAGAATTTATTTAATTAAATAAAAACCGTACTGTCGGTAAGTAGGAATCTGCAATTGACCTACTTTTGAAACGAGAATAGCTAATAAAAATGCTAATGGAATCACTCAAAAAAAATTCTGCATATAGTGTTTACGTATACGGAGCGCTTGACAACCGTCTTTTTCCAAATAAACTTTTCGATGTTGATTTAAAAAATATTGAAATTAGGGTTTCACATCACCTTAAATAATATTCTATTTGCTTTTGTATTTTATGAAGATGGTGTAATACTCATACTTTATCATTAATCTTGTTTTATCGACTAAACACGTCAAATCATTAATATTAAAAATAATTATTTGTGTCTTAAACAAATTGAATAAAATAAGTGTGAAATGACAAAAAATTAAAACTACCTTAAATTATATGTGAGTTTGAACTAATTTTTCGAATAATCGCGATTTAAGAAATGAATATAGTAAGAATTTCACCCTCACTCAATTTTGAGATACAAATTTTAAAGTTTAAACTTGTTTGAACTAATTTTTCGAATAATCGCGATTTAAGAAGTGAATATAGTAAGAATTACTCTCACTCAATTTTAATTGGCAGCGGTTTTTTATATTGAGCAAACAACATATTAAGGTGATGTTAAATACCGACATAATTTTCAAACGAATACATCTCATGAAAATACCAATAGAATCATCCAAAAGAAGTCTGAGAATAGTATTAACATATACAGAGCGCTTGACAAACGTGTTTTTCCAAAAAAATTATGAGAATTTATTTAATTAAATAAAAACCCTACGGTCGGTAAGTAGGAATCTGCAATTGAGCTACTTTTCAAACGAGCATATCTAACGAAAATGCTAATAGAATCACTCAAAAAAATTCCTGGATATAGTGTTTATGTGTACGGAGCGCTTGACAAATTTTGTTTTCCGAATATACGCTTGAATGTTGATTTAAAAAATATTGAAATTCACGGTTTCACATGGCCTTAATGTCTATTATTTTCTAATTTTTTCATTTACATTTTGAATAATGATCCCAATCCCTCACTCCGCAATAATTCAAAGAACTATAAATAACCAGTAAAATAAAAAATAAAAGTTATAAAATTTGTAAAAAAATAATCTACAGCTACGACGAGATCCTGCGCACATGGGACACGCGCACTCTACGTCGTCCTCTCACCGAATGTCCAATCGGCGGCGGTTTATGGCGACTGAAGTGGGACCCTCACGAGGCGCGTCGTCTCCTCGTCGCAGGTATGTACTCCGGTTTCTTTATCGTCGACTGCGAGAACTTGGAAGAGCCGGAAGTCGTCGCGGAGTACAAGGAGCACGAGAGCATCGCCTACGGCTGCGACTGGACGTACATGGATGAGGAGGAGGAGAACGCGACGATAGTGGGCACGTGTTCGTTTTACGATCATGTGCTGAAGTTGTCGGTTGTGAGGTTCAAGGAGTGAGAGTTTGTGATGGTGGTTGAAGAAGGTGGACGTGTACATAATATATACATTTGTGTACATAGTTTGTTGTATATTTATTTTATACCGAAGTAAATTAAGTTTTAATTGTTGAAGTTAATTGGATGGTGTCTATTTCATTAATTAATTAGTTAATAGATTCCTTTTTTCTTTTAGTTTTGGTAAGATATTATGAAATTTTTCATATTAAATTTTTAACACAGTAAAACGATCCACGTACGAAATCAAAAGTATTTAAAAAAAAAATTATTATGAATGCACGAGAAGTCCCATACTTTGAAAACTATCTACCACTATCAACATATTTAAAGACAAATCATTAATATATTTAAATCTTCAGTCAAACCAAACACTAATTTTCATATAAATTTAAAAAAAGAAAAATAGTACATTATGACACTATGCGATTTTTTCGCGACACAAATCTAATCAGGATACCGGCAGTGCCATGACACTATAAACATAATATATTATTCTGTTATGGTTTAAACTCGCAAATATCATTTATCAATTTGTATAATTGTAAATAACTGTCTCAAACCAAACAGTTATTTACAGTTATTAACATTTTTTATTTCACCTAGGGTACATTATCAATATATAAACAATATAAAAGAAATCATAAAAAAATGTATAAAAATGTTATATATTAATTAATTTATATGAAGAAAGAAAGTAATATATAAGTTTTATTTCAGCCTTATTTGGCCCAGAAATGGACGTGGTTTACAAAAAGTTCTTTGTCTTATCCACACTCATTCTTCCATCATACTCTAAAATCGTTCGCAGTAGTATTAATACTGTTAGCATTATAATATAATATTTGCCATATATAATAGTTCAAACATATGTATGAAACAATCATTTCTAATTTTTGTCCTTACCATTACGAGTGCATTTGACATTTTATACAGGAATAATTTTTCATATATAGAATTTATTTACATAGGAATTTACAGTCTTTGGTTTATGTTGCATATCTATTCGCTTTTATTTCTATATTTTTACATGCATACATTTTTTAAACAGAAATTTTTACATTTTTACATATTTGCATTTTTACTTGTTCATATACTTTTTCATTCTTTCATACCATTTCATATAAAAGCAACTGTACACATACTCTCATAAATCTAAACACATATACATCTTAAATATAAACATTAGGACCTACACACATACATACATTATATAGAATTCGACTCTTTTACATGAATATCCTGCCGTTTCCTGACTCGCTATTACCTACTTTTACAGTTCAAGTTCTATTTATAACCGGTAGTCCTAAGTACCCATTTTTCGCATTTGCACTCATCCATCCATTATGCTAACTGCTTTAGGTATACGTATACATGAAGTAATTCTTACATTAGCCTCTTGCGTAAGAAATAAAGTAATAAAAGTTTCGTTTTTAATGATAATATACATACTTATACAGTTTTGTTCAATAATAACTGTAGTGTTACGTCTGTGACATATTTCGGCAATGCAACCGATGCGCTAAAATGAAGGTCGCCACACCGATCGAGCGACGACACACTTTTTAACTGTTTAATTCCGATTTGCAAAAACGCTGAGATTCACATTTATTTAGGCCATTTAGGCAATGAATCCAGCCATCGCATTCGGAAAACTCAGTCGGAGCTAAACCTCTACTCGGGACGCATTGTTAATTTATCTTGTAGCTCCATCCGAGAGCAATATTTCATACGTGTCAAATTATCAATTAATTGTATTTCATACTTCGCGAAAGTCAGCAATATATAAGTTACTAAACACGATATCATCTTCACTTAAATTAATAGAATCTTATAGATACGATTGTAATTCATCGAACATATATCGGATTTTAATAAATCAAATTTTATAAATACACTTGTGAGTTTCGTTTATTTCAAGTGCCTGTCTTCACCAAATTAATGGTAAGAGTTTTAAATTAAACGACTAACAAATAAAAGCGCTAATTTCACAAGTTATCGACCTAACAGTAGCAACGAAAGTATTAATATTCTGTTATAACAAGCGAACTCGTCGCCATACCGAAGCTCTTGTCCTCTTTAAAATTTGAGCTAAATCCGCAAATTTTCGATCCCTAATATTTATTTTATCATATTTTGTAAAAACTCTAATTATAAGATTTTCAGAATGTGAATATCTGGAAAATGATAATGTTTTTAATTATATGAGAAATTACAGAAAACCATTATAAATAATATTAAATTTTATGATACCTTGACACTTTTTGTGTAGGTCAAACATCACTTTGAACCTATTACATACACTGTACAAGGATTTGTTATTAAGACCACGAGCTATATTCGAAAACTCCAATAACTATTATTTTTCAGTTTGAAAAATGGATTTACCACTTCAGATTCAGAGTCCCAATCATGCACCTGTAAAAAGTAATTATTATCAGATTTTTTAAAAAATATTTTGTTCTACATGTCCTGTCGTAAATTATAAATGTTAATAATAGTTAATGACTGTTAAAAATTATTTAACCCGAAAATGGAAAATGTACATAAATGTAAAAAATTTACACACACACACACACACACACACACACACACACACACACACGCACGCACGCACGCCCGCACGCACGCGCACACACACACACACATATATAAAAGTTGTAAATAGAACATCTTTTACATTTATATACATTTATATATATTTCTGTATACTTTCAAAATGAAGAATTCATTAATCAAATTTTAGATACACACACACACACACACACACACACACACACACACACACACACACACACACACACACACACACACACACACACACACATATATATATACACACACACACACACACACACACACACACATCGTGTAAAAGATGTTCTATTTACAACTTTTATGTATGTATGTGTGTGTGTGTGTGTGTGTGTGTGTGTGTGTGTGTGTGTGTGTAAATTTTTTACATTTATGTACATTTTCTATTTTCGGGTACATACATACATACATATGTATATATGAAAATTATTGTAAATCGTGTTATATGAGGAAAAAGTGTGTGTGTGTGTGTGTATATATATACACTTTTTCCTCATATAACACGATTTACAATAATTTTCATATATACATATGTATGTATATGTAATACATACTCTCATCTTTATTGTTACCAAGAAATTTTGTTGCAACATCTTTGAAGCTCAACCAGGCTGCCTTCTCGGTATCATTCATACTTTTGACGAATTCTTCGTTCCTGAACATTTTGCGAATTTGAGGTCCGTCAAAGATACCTTCCTTCAATTTAACCAGAGTTATATTCGTAAAGATAAAATATTGTCCATGATACTAGGTCAACAATCAGGTTTTACCAAGTACCCATGCTATTTATGCATGTTTGACAGTCGAGATAGAGCAAAACACTATAATACAGAAGTATGGCCAGTGAGGCCATCACTTACTCCAGGTTCCAGCAATGTCATCAATCGTCCTCTTCTCGATCCTAGCAAAATCCTTTTACCTCCTTTACATATCAAATTAGGGCTGATGAAACAATTTGTTAAAGCTCTCGATAAAGAAGGGCGATGCTTCAAATACTTAGAAGCCATCTTTACGAATATAACTCTGGTTAAATTGAAGGAAGGTATCTTTGACGGACCTCAAATTCGCAAAATGTTCAGGAACGAAGAATTCGTCAAAAGTATGAATGATACCGAGAAGGCAGCCTGGTTGAGCTTCAAAGATGTTGCAACAAAATTTCTTGGTAACAATAAAGATGAGAACTATAAGAGCATCGTAGAAACTATGGTACAAAACTTCAAAAAATTAGGTTGCTTAATGAATTTAAAACTCCACTTTTTCGATTCGCACATTGATGAATTTCCACCAGTCCTAGGTGACTACAGTGAAGAGCATGGTGAAAGATTTCATCAGGATATGAAGGAATTTGAACGTAGGTGGCAAGGAAAATATGGCGTGAACATGATGGCGGACTATTGCTGGATACTAAAAAGAGATGTACAATCTAATAACAAAAAGCGACGTAGAAATCCTTTGCATAGGAGGCGTTTCACGTCAACTGTCCCAACGCGCGCCGCTGGAGCCCCACATCGTGTTATTTCTAACTCACGTTTATGATACTAAAATATACTTAAAAAAATTGTTTGATAAGCGTTTTCGACGTATTTTTTCCTCAGATTTCCAATGGCGTAAGCAGTTTTTCCGAAATTTTCAATTTTCACCTTCAAAAAGTACAAAACATGTTATATCTCAAAAAGTGTATTTTTAATATTTTTTTTGACCCTCTAGATAGAAAGCTGAGCATTTTTTACGTAGGAGAGGATATTTTCCAAAGAGTGCCCGAGATGTTTTTTGCGAGAAATAGAATGCAAAAGAGTTTTTGAAGATGAAAATGGAAAATTTTGAAAAAACTACCAACATCATTGGAAAGCTGAGGAAAAATACGTCGAAAACGCATATCAAACAATTTTTTTAAGTACTTTTTAGTATCATAAACATGAGTTAGAAATAGCAGGTTTTGGGGCTCGCGCGCCGCGCGCTGGGACAGTTGACGTGAAACGCCTCATAGGTCGTTCGATGACAAGCATATACGCAAGCGTAAGCCAATTTAGTTCTTGTGCAAATTGACTAAGTAGTTTTTTGAGGTTATCTCCGAAATTAGGCGGTCAAATCTCTTTTTCCATAACAAATTCGAATTCAGCAAGCCAAAATACATAAAAAGAAAGTGTTTTTGATGTGATGGAAACAATGTTTTTTTTTTTCTTCTCAAGTTTTTCCACAGAAACACGGCTTTTCGACAATTTTTTGAGGTTATCTCCGAAACTCGGCAGTCAAACCTCTTTTTCCATAACAAATTTGGATTCAGCAAGCCAAAATACATAAAAATAAAGTGTTTTTGATGTGATGGAAACAATGTTTTTTTTTCTTCTCAAGTTTTTCCGCAGAAACACGGCTTTTCGACAGTTTTTGAGGTTATCTCCGAAACTCGGCTGTCAAACCTCTTTTTCCATAACAAATTTTAATTCAGCAAACCAAAATACATAAAAATAAAGTATTTTTGATGTGATGGAAACAATGTTTTTTTTTATTCTCAAGTTTTTCCACAGAAACACGGCTTTTCGAGAGTTTTTTGAGGTTATGTTCAAAATATGCGGCCAACCCCCTACTTTTAACGCCGGATTCGGATTCAGCAGGAAAAAATACAAAAGAAAAGTATAGTCTCCATTCCAGAACGGACAGATTTTTTTTTGTGGGCCTGTGTAATCAATGACCCTAAAAATCCCTATACAGACGATTGCACCTAAAATAATCGGATTTTTCTAGATTTTCAAATTTTAATGCCGCCATATTGGATCCGCCATTTTGAATTTTGAAAATCGGAGACTGGAATTATAATCAGCGCTCCTAAAAACCCCTGTAAACGTATTTTCATTGCATTTGTTCAAAAAATGACTTCAAAACCGAATATAATCGGAAAAATTAGCGTTTTTTTTTAATTTCAATTGTTTATAACTAATTATGTAGATAGAAATTTGGATTTTTCTATTAAGAAGATATGTTTTACAAGATATGAGGGTCCTACGAGAAAAGGTTTGGATGGTTTCGGGTTCAAAATATTTCTTCCATGAACAAAAAACTGGAAGAAATTTGGTGTCTCACATATGAGACACCGCCCTTCAAAGGACGAGTCTAGATGTCGATATAAAGCGTTTATTCCAAGTCTTATCTTACCACAGGCTATCGCGCGCTCGCAGTAGGCTTTTACACTTATAAACTACATATTGTTACAATGTTTTATCAGATAAATTTTTATTTAATAAAAATATGTGGCCGAATTATCTATCTCAAATCGAACAGCCAGAGTATGCCTACATCACCAATCATTTTGAATTTAAAGTATTGCTGTTCTTCTCTAAAATTGATTCAATGTTAACAATTTTTTATAAAATCCTAACTTCAAAATTTTATTTTTGAAGGTCATCTTCAAATGCTGGCATTTTACGAATTTTTTAAGCTTTTGAGTAAACTACACGTAGCTATTTATACACCTGCATGATATTTGCATAAAAATAAAAAATGCATAAGTTATGCAGTTTTACTAAAAATCAACTTTTTAGATAAATACATTTTTCTCAAAAACCCCATCTTCTTTTGATGAATTTCTTGTTTTGGAGGTAGAGGGTGTGAATGCCTATCCAAATATATACGAGGTCCCGGGAAATTGACATTGGAGAGAAAACAATAGAATAAAGTACAATAGTATATTACCATATGTGTGACTAAAGTGGCTCTTTTTTGCACGGCGTGAGGTTAGTGCCCGAGCGCAGCGAGGATTAATTCTGCATTAATTCTGCAAGAATTTTCACACTGTCAAACAGTTTTGATAGTATTACTTTACGATTCGGAGGCACTACTCTGTCGTTAAAAACGCTTTGTAGAACTGATGAAACCAGCGATAATTCTGAGCCAGCCAAGTTTTAGTGACTTGCAAAAATGCATCAAAAATTAACCGCAGCTTCTGTCATACCCAGTATGACCTCTTCCATCTCAACTCTAGTTGAACTTGGCTAATGCTCGAGGCAAAAAACTCATGGGTCTAAAGTTTGCAACGTTGTAGTACAATGAAATAAAAAATATTTGATTTTACTTTAAGTTTATAATAATTAATATTAATTTTTCGTGTAGATTTATTGTTTAATAGTATTGTTATGGTCGGAAAATCGAACGTGTGCGCGATTAATTTATAAACTTTTTGTTGATGCACCAAGTTCAATCAACAGTATTACAGATTTTCAAGTATGTGTAAGAATCGTTAATCCAGAAGACAACATTCCTGAAACACTAAAAGAAGTCTTCGACAAAAATTCAATTGGACTTGATTCGATAGAAAAGGAGAAATTTACCCAATTATTAATTAAATTTGAAGACATTTTTGATGACACAAATGTTATCGGAAAATGTGATTTAATTCAACACAAAATTGAACTTAATGATCTCCGACCAATAAAACATCCATTACGAAGAATTCCTTTACATTTGCAAGATGAAGTTGACAAGTTAATTTTAGAAATGAAAGAACAAGGTGTAATCGAAGAATCTTCAAGTTCATGGTGTTCGCCAGTAGTTATGAAATCAAAGAAAGATGGATCTACTAGATTTTGTAACGATTATCGCAGATTAAATGCTGTAACTACTAAAGATTCATACCCTTTACCAAGAATTGATGATACACTTGGTAGATTGGCTGGTAAATCTTGGTTTTCTACACTGGATCTTAAAAGTGGTTATTGGTAATTTATCTTGATGATATCATGGTAATGGGAAAAATATTTGAATTAATGCTGACCAATTTAGAACAAATTTTCACAAAATTGAGAGATGCAAACTTACGACTTAATAAGAAAAAATGTCATTTCTTTAAACGTGAAACTGAGTATTTGGGTCACATCGTTGCAGAAAAAGGAATTTCGACGAATCCGAAAAAAATTGAAGCTGTCATCAACTGGCCCACTCCAACAAACAAGAAGAATGTTAGAAGTTTCGTTAGTTTTTGTTCTTATTATAGAAGATATATAATAGTATATTGTGTACCAAGGGCGTAAAGTGGATCTTTTTAGACCGAGTGTGGGGTTGCAATACGAACCGAAGACGAGTACTGCAACCATGCCAGGTCAAAAAATTCACTTAGCCTTTGGTGCACACCATAATTTTTGTACCCGCAAGTATAGATTTTTGCGTTTTTTCAAAATATCGATGATTTTCTTAAATAATCTTGAAAACTCCATTCAAAAACGACAGCGGGCGCTTTTCGATTTTTACCGCCCGCTACTGCGAACAGCGGGCGCTTTTCGATTTTTACCGCCCGCTACGGCGAGCAGCGGGCGCTTTTCAGTTTTTACCCTCCGCTGGTCGAGAAACCGTCGCTTTCGGCTCTATTAATACGTTCAAAAAACGCGAAAATCGTGCTCGCGGTACAAAAAAGGTTTTTCTTCCATTGCAAAACCTTTACATAGACTAAGTGAAAAAGCAACTAAATTTCGTTGGTCAGATGAATGTCAGACAGCATTTTTAAAATTAAAAGAAATCTTTACTTCCCCCCAATTTTAGCTTTTCCTCGTTTAGATCTTCCATTCATTTTAGATACAGATGCCTTCGGTGACGGAATAGGAGCAGTTCTTTTACAAATATAAGATAATTTAGAAAGGGTTATAGGTTATTTTAGTCGTACTTTAAGTAAAGCAGAGAAAAACTATTGTGTTACTCGTCGTGAACTTTTAGCAGTAGTAGTATCTTCTGAACATTTCCGTCGATATTTAGTAAGAAAAAAATTTTTCATTAGAACTGACTATGCTTCATTAACATAGTTATTATCTTTTAGAGAACTTGAAGGCCAACTTGCACGTTGGGTAGGAAAATTAGACAGATTTTATTATAAAATTATTTATAGAGCTGAAACATCACATGGAAATGCTGATGGACTTTCAAGACCACCATGCTCAGATTTTTCTTGCAAGTATTGTTCGAGGGTGGAAGAAAAATGAGAAGAGAAATTGAAAAAGAAGTTTGCAGGATTGTTTTTGAGGATAATATGCCCTCTGAATGGCGAAAAGCTCAGCAGCAAGATGAAACTATCTCTTTTATACTTAAAAATAAAGAGTCTGGAATAAAACCTAATTGGCAAGATATTTCTTCAAAGGATGAATTTACAAAAATGTATCGTTCTCAATACAATGGGAATCACTTGTTGTAAATAATGGGATTTTATTCAGAGAATGGATTTCACCTGATTTAAAATCTAAAATTCTTCAAATTGTGGTTCCAAAACGAAAAATCAGTGAGATTTTAGAAGAATCGCATGATTCTCCTACCGGTGGACATTTTGGAATTAATAATACCTTAGAGAAAATTCGTAAAAGGTTTTATTGGACCACTTATAAAAAAGATGTAGAGAACTGGTGCAAATCTTGTAAGATTTGCATTGCCAAAAAAGGTCATCCAGACAAAGGGCATGGTGAAATGAAGATCTATAATTCAGGGTTACCATTTGAAAGATTACAAATGGATATATTAGGGCCATTTCCAATTTCATCGTTAGGAAATAAATATTTGTTAGTAATTACAGATTCGTTTACTAAATGAATTGAGGCTTTTCCTATTTCGAATATGAGAACAAAAACTATCGCAGAAGTTTTCGTTACACAATTTGTTAGTAGATATGGCGTTCCGTTAGAATAGTTAATACTGATCAAGGTAAAAATTTTGACTCGCGTTTAGTTAAAAAATTATCAGAATTGTTAGGAATCAGAAAAACGAGAACCACACCATTACACCCACAATCAAACGATCAAGTAGAAAGACAACATCAAACTATATTAAACTACTTGACCAAATACATATCGGATAATCAAAAAGATTGGGATCGTTGGGTCTCACTATTTTTGTTAACTTACAGGTCCTCAAAACATACGACTACTGGGGCTACTCCAGCTGAGATGTACACGGGCTCTGACCTGAGACTGCCATTGGACCTGATTCGAGGCTGTCCACCTGGCGATTTTCAAGGACCCATACAGCATGAAAGAAAACTGAAATAATTACATGAAATAATTCATGAATTAATACATTGAAATGATTTAGAAAGAATTTTAAAAGGAAAAAAAATTAATTTTAAATTAATTTTTAAAATAATATATGGAATCCTTACAAAATACTTTCAAAAATCTTCCAAAAAAATAAAAAAAGTGTTACCAAAAAATAATTACACGAATTAATTCTGAAAGGACTTTGAAAAGATTTTTTGAAAGAATACATAAAATAATTTCGAAATTATTGCAAGTATTCTTTCATGCAATAATTCAGAAATAATTTCAGAAAGATACAAATTAATCATTCACAAAAATAATTCAATATCTATTCAAAAATCTTACATGAATTATTTCATGAAATCTTCTGGGAAACTCGTGTGAATTAATACAAGAAATAATTTTGAATTCTTTTGAAAAAGATTTTTAGAATAAAATTTTTTAAAACAAAATAGCAAAAAAAATAATTACACGAATTAATTCTGAAAGGACTTTGAAAAGATTTTTTGAAAGAATACATAAAATAATTTCGAAATTATTGCAAGTATTCTTTCATGCAATAATTCAGAAATAATTTCAGAAAGATACAAATTAATCATTCACAAAAATAATTCAATATCTATTCAAAAATCTTACATGAATTATTTCATGAAATCTTCTGGGAAACTCGTGTGAATTAATACAAGAAATAATTTTGAATTCTTTTGAAAAAGATTTTTAGAATAAAATTTTTTAAAACAAAATAGCAAAAAAAAATAATTACACGAATTAATTCTGAAAGGACTTTGAAAAGATTTTTTGAAAGAATACATAAAATAATTTCGAAATTATTGCAAGTATTCTTTCATGCAATAATTCAGAAATAATTTTAGAAAGATACAAATTAATCATTCACAAAAATAATTCACTATCTATTCAAAAATCTGGCATGGGGTGGTTTCTAGAGATAACGATTAGGCACAAATTTATTGTGGAAACTTTATCATTGGAGTATACACATAGATATAGATATACACCAATGCTAAAGTGTGCACAATAAATATGTGCATAATTCTTATGTGCACAAACCACACCATGCCAAAAATCTTACATGAATTATTTGATGAAATCTTCTGGGAAACTCGTGTGAATTAATACAAGAAATAATTTTGAATTGTTTTGAAAAAGATTTTTAGAATAAAATTTTTTAAAACAAAATAGCAAAAAAAAAATAATTACACGAATTAATTCTGAAAGGACTTTGAAAAGATTTTTAGAATAAAATTTTTTAAAACAAAATAGCAAAAAAAATAATTACACGAATTAATTCTGAAGGGACTTTGAAAAGATTTTTTGAAAGAATACATAAAATAATTTCGAAATTATTGCAAGTATTCTTTCATGCAATAATTCAGAAATAATTTCAGAAAGATACAAATTAATCATTCACAAAAATAATTCAGTATCTATTCAAAAATCTTACATGAATTATTTCATGAAATCTTCTGGGAAACTCGTCTGAATTAATACAAGAAATAATTTTGAATTCTTTTGAAAAAGATTTTTAAAATAAAATTTTTTAAAACAAAATAGCAAAAAAATAATTACACGAATTAATACTGAAAGGACTTTGAAAAGATTTTTTGAAAGAATACATAAAATAATTTCGAAATTATTGCAAGTATTCTTTCATGCAATAATTCAGAAATAATTTCAGAAAGATACAAATTAATCATTCACAAAAATAATTCAATATCTATTCAAAAATCTTACATGAATTATTTCGTGAAATCTTCTGGGAAACTCGTGTGAATTAATACAAGAAATAATTTTGAATTCTTTTGAAAAAGATTTTTAGAATAAAATTTTTTAAAACAAAATAGCAAAAAAAATAATTACACGAATTAATTCTGAAAGGACTTTGAAAAGATTTTTTGAAAGAATACATAAAATAATTTCGAAATTATTGCAAGTATTCTTTCATGCAATAATTCAGAAATAATTTCAGTAAGATACAAATTAATCATTCACAAAAATAATTCAGTATCTATTCAAAAATCTTACATGAATTATTTCATGAAATCTTCTGGGAAACTCGTGTGAATTAATACAAGAAATAATTTTGAATTCTTTTGAAAAAGATTTTTAGAATAAAATTTTTTAAAACAAAATAGCAAAAAAAATAATCACACGAATTAATTCTGAAAGGACTTTGAAAAGATTTTTTGAAAGAATACATAAAATAATTTCGAAATTATTGCAAGTATTCTTTCATGCAATAATTCAGAAATAATTTCAGAAAGATACAAATTAATCATTCACAAAAATAATTCAATATCTATTCAAAAATCTTACATGAATTATTTCATGAAATCTTCCGGGAAACTCGTGTGAATTAATAGATTTTTTTAAAGAAAACATAACAATTCAGCAATCATGTCAAGAATTATATCACGAAATAATTCAGAAATAATTTCAGAATGATAAAAATTAATCATTCACAAAGATAATTCAATATCTATTGAAAATAATTTCATGAATTATTTCATGAAATGTTGCGGAAACTCACGTGAATTAATACAAGAAATAATTTAGAATTCGTTTGAAAAAGATTGTTACAATAAAATTTTTTAAAACACAATAGCAAAAAAGATATTTACACGAATTCTTCCTGAAAGAACCTTGAAAAGATTTTTTGAAAGAAAACATAAAATAGTTCAGAAATTATTGCAAGTATTCAACACGAAAAGGGCAGCGTCCGTATATAAGAGGCATCGTATAATGTATTTATTTTGTTTTTAATTCGAATTTGTTTCAATCAAATAAGTCCTAATTAATACAATATTTAATAAACAAAACTTACTAAATAAGTATATACTAATTAAACAAAGTTAATATTAAAAAATAAAGAAATATTAGAAATAAATATTCTAATTTATTTTGTCAGTCATTTTGCACTATATAATGAAAAAAATGAAATGATTGGATAATGATCGGATTTAGTCGTCCATTGTTTTCTACATTCGTATGATCCTATTAAAGAACGTATTAAAATGTGTGGGGGGTATATAATTTTTCGTTTTTGTGAACTAAGATAGATTGAAACATTTACTAATTGCGGAAAATATTAATTTGAAAAGTTAATGTAAGAATATAAAAACTTAAAATAAAAGGAAAAAAAACATTTAAAGATGAATAATATAGGTACTTAAAATAAGCAATATTTTTTATTATTATTCATAATAGTATTCTTTCAGTATGACAATGTTTAGAAGTCCCCTCAAAATCGATAGAAATATTATTTATACGTCTGCCAAGAGTAAAGAGCCTTTGACTCTAAAAGTTGATTCTAAATTGAAAACACTACAAATAATAATAACGTCGGTAAGGTAGAGCTCATTCTATTCATCTCTGCATTATATGCAATTATCATTTTTTTATTTTTATCGAATTTCGGGAAAAGAGCTCTTTATTGCCCTTCGTAATGACAAAAATACACTATGTGTAAATTTTCAAGTTATTGCTCGTTATAGATTTTACAGGAAACGGGTTGAAAAATTTTCTATCAGTTTTTTATGAAAAATAATGAACAGAATTTCTGAAAAATTTATAGGTGTATTATTTATGCAATTACGGAGTGCAGTGAAGAGCTTCATTCATCAAAAGTTGAATCTAAGATCAAAAAAATGTAAAAACTCATAACGTCGGTAAGGAAGAGCTCCCTTTATACACACACATTTCACATCGACTTAATACAATATTTAATAAACTAAAAGTATTAAATAACTATGAATTAATTGATCAAAGTTAATATTAAAAAATAAAGTAATATTAAGAATAAATTTTCTGTATCACTCATATTGCAGTATATAATGAAAAAAATGAAATGATCTAACAAGCGAGCGATAGCGTAATGGATAGCGTATTTGCGTAGTACCCAAGCGACCCGGGTTCGAATCTCCATCATGTAAAAAATTTTTCTGCGTTTTTTTCTGCGATAAAATAGTGTAAAATTATTAACAATATAAATATATGTAAAAATAGTTAGAATATTATTTAAATAATATTCTAAATTATAAAAATGTACCTTCAAATACGGGATTATATATACCCTTCGAAATTTATTGTTAGTAATATTTACTAAATATTTTCTAATTAATTCACAATATTTATTCCTGAATCCTTCCAAAAATCTTTCATTGAAAGGATTCTGCAATAATACATGATTTTATAACCTTCGAAATTTTTTGTTAGTAATATTTCCATTATATTTTCGAATTAATTCACAATATTAATTCCTGAATCCTTTCATACATCTTTCATTGAAAGGATTCAGGAATTAATTTTGTGAATTAATTCGAAAATATTATGGAAATATTACTAAAAAGAAATTTCAAAGAGTATAAATAACGTATTATTGCAGAATCCTTCCAATGAAAGATGTCTGAAAGGATTCAGGAATTAATTTTGTGAATTAATTCGAAAATATTATGGAAATATTACTAAAAAGAAATTTCGAACAGTATAAATCACGTATTATTACAGAATCCTTTCAATGAAAGATGTCTGAAAGGATTCAGGAATTAATTCACAAATTAATTCCTGAATCCTTTGAGACATCTTTCATTGGATGGATTCTGTAATAATACGGGATTTATCCGTCTTCCAAATTTCTTGTTAGTAATATTTTCATAATATTTTCGAATTAATTCACAAAATTAATTCCTGAATCCTTTCAGACATCTTTCATTGAAAGGATTCTGCAATAATATGTGATATTAATTCTGAAAGGATTCTGAAAGATTCTTTCAGAAATCATTCAGTGAAAGGATTCTGTAATGATGCTATGTCCGGGGTATTTTCCTTTCAGAATTATTTCAGGAAATAATTTTGAAATATCTTTTAGTAACCTTTTGGTAATAATCCATGAATCCTTTCAGAAATCTTCTATTGAATAAATTTTGCAATGATATTATAAATTATTTTTGAATTATTCCATTGAATTAATTCTGAAAGGAAAATACCCCGGACATAGCATTATTACAGAATCCTTTCACTGAATGATTTCTGAAAGAATAAAATTATTTCATGCATTCTTTCAGAATCCTTTCAGAATTAATACATGCTGTGTGGGGAGAGACGTACAACAGCTACGTACAACAGCTGAGACAAAAACTAGATGATATTCACAAAATAACACGACAGAGAATGACCATCATCTCCCAAAAGACAAAATCTCGATATGATAGAAGAGCACGATGCGTTGAATTTCTGGAAAGTCAAAAAGTCTGGTTTTTCAATCCACGACGAATGAAAGGAAAAACCCCTAAACTTCAAACGAGCTGGGAAGGACCTTATGAAATCATTAAGAAAATCAACGACATTGTTTTCTGCATCCGAAGATCTGCAAGACACAAAAAGAAGGTTGTACATGCTGACAGATTAGCGTCGTTTATAGAAAGAGAAGTTCCGAACTGCTCTGCTCACGATTTTTGAGCTGTGGTTTTCCCGTGAGTTGCTAGGCGAATGCCAGAGCAGTAACTAGGGGCGAGGTCCACAATACGTCATCTTCCCTCCTCTAGTCCGAAAGTTCAGAAAATGTAAGAAAAGTTAAGAATTCTACTTCAAGAGACGGGTCCTTCATCTAGTCCTGGAGTGGTGAATGGACTTCACATCTCGAAGACATCACTGGGTAACTTGATGCCTGGGTTGGGTCAAGGTAGAGGATGTTTGGTGGAAGCTCCTGGGTCATGATTGGATCATTGGATTCTGAGAAGAAGATCAACCCGCTTGGAGAGAAGACTCATATCAAGACGCAAGATGGTTTTTAGATTGTCGGGAGGACAATCTGAAGAGAGGGGAAGGCAATGTTATGATCGGGAAATCGAACGTGGGCGCGGTTCGAACATTGTGAATCGCCGCACATAACAACGGCGGAGCAGCTGTTGTTTATTGTTCGTAAATAGTTCAGTTTTGATTTTGAGTTTGACCTTGACGGTTGGGTTGAAGTAAAATAAAGTTTCAACGTATTTTTGTAATCGTTTGTTACATACTTATTTGTTACCCGAACCCGGATCTAACAGTATATAAAATAATTTTATATCAAAGATTTAGATAAAATTTGCATTGCTTAATAACTTAAATTAATTTTATTTTTTTTATTTATTTATTCAACCAAAATTTACATGAAGTAAAATGCCGCAGAGGTAAACGCAGTTATCTGTTCGCTGAGTGGTCGAGATTTACAAAAATTAACTTAAAAACTATAGAAACTAAGTCTAAAGAAAAAATATTAATATAACAGTTTTTATAATATCGTCTAAAATTGTAAAAAATTACATCGTTGCACTCCAACGATGCAAACTTCAAACCCACAAAAACTCAACTCTAATTTGAGCTTATATGTTCGTTTCAAGGCAATGGGATGCTGAAGATTCTTCGCTGTCATCGCTATCTTCGACTCGAGCGGATGCTATTTTCTTCAATCATGTATTTTTTCCATTCTAATTGACATTAGAAATCACAAAAAACGAAAAAAAGAAAAGTAAACCTGAGCTCTGAGGAAGCTCATGAAGTGGGTGGTTTGGGGAGTTTTTTTGTTTCCCTATAGTTCTGAAGTATGGTGATATCTGGCGATGAGTCGTATAAAATACATAGTTATAATCTCTTCGAATGACGAACGAAATATAATGAAATTTTTCATATTAAATTTATAACGGAATGGAACGATTCATGTAGGAAATCAAAAGTATTTTTTTTTTTAAATATTATTATGAATGCACGAGAAGTCCCAAAATTTGAAACTAACTGTGAAAGATCGACATTTTTAAAGAAAAATCATCAACATATTTAAATCTTCAGTCAAACTAAACACTATCATATATAAACTTAAAAAAAGAAAAAACTAAGTTTAAAAATCGCATGTGGTTTAAGTAAAATACATTTACTTAACTGTACAACTAAATTTCTCTTTACTGTAACAAAACATACACGATATCTCAAAAAATTGAAAACTACTTACAACCGCGCAAAAAGGAAAACCACCGGACTCCTGTAAACTTTCGCGCACGCTCGGCAGTATAAGTAGTACCACCAGCTCCAACCACGCTATAGCCAGACGTTCGTGCCGTTACATACCTACACACACATATCTGCGCACCGAGCGCCGCAAGCTGACCGGCTTTTCCACAACCCGCCTTGCAACTTATACAAGTAGGTCGCACGCGCGCGCGCGCTTCTTTTTTCGATAAATCGGAATCCAGTCCCGCTCGATTAATATATAGAAATTGAGCGAGAAAATTGTAAGTACAGTTTGAACGTTCGCGGTTACTAATCGGCGCGCGCATGCGCCCGGATAATATAACGCCGCGGAAATACGCTACAGCGTCGTACACTTGTATATAGAATATGCATGCACGCCGAGTAGTGTGGGCCGAGTGCGCGCTTTCTACAATACCTACATCACGGTAGTGCTAGAGTCATCGTGCTCCGAAACCAGGATAATAAGTATATAGCCTCCGAGTCGTGACTGATAGTGCGCAAAAATGTGAGAACTGCGGTAAACGCGTGCGCTTATAAACTAGATTGTTCATAAAGTTTTGCTCGAAGTATAAGAACAGTGCAAAGGTAGATGGATACGTAAGTAAGAAGTAACGACAGCGCTACAGGGACTCCGAAAAACCGGAACAGCTTATACACATCCACCCCCACCACGTCAAGGAAGAATCCGGCAGCGACAAAAGGCCGCTGGGCAGCTTATATCTCATATCGATCGCCGCGACCGCGAAAATTCAGCTCGGCAGTCTCACACTACACCATCTACCTCCTCCCCCACACGCACAGATACGCGTGTTTACACACACACACATGGGGAGCATCAGCGCGCGACCAAAACACCGATGACCTTGAATCGCTGCCTCCTCACGTGACGTGACTGCGATTGGCTCGCGCACGGCAACTGCGTAGCGCGCGTACAGAGGGAGCGCGGGACAAAGAAAAAGCCCAAAAAGAGAGCTGCTGCTCTGCTACTTCGCGGCAGTGCACAGTGGCGCAGACTAGTCGCGAGATGGGCGCCTGACCGCGAGGAGGTTGTAACGAGACTCCCACACGCGCGTGTGTGTGTGTGTGCGTGCGTGTACGCGTGAGAGAGAGAGAGAGAGGGAGAGTGTGAGGACGAGTAGTGTGCAAGACTGTATATACAGAGAAGCAAGCAAACAGCACGACGAGGTCGACCGCGAGGGAGGCGGCGGCGTCGTGTGTGCCTGGTGATCCCGGGCACCGATGGTGACTAATGAGAGAGCGCAGCAAGTCGACGGGGAGCAACGGCGGCTGCGGCGGCGGCCTCGCAGGAGGCGGTGGCGGTGGTCCTGTAGTCGTCCTCAGCAGCAACAACAGCGGCAGCAGCGGTGCACATCAGCAGGCAGCAGCAGCAGCTTTGGCCGCGGCCGCGGCAGCCGCTGCGGCGGCGATGCAGAACAACACTGGTAACAACAGCAGCAACAGCAATAACCCCGGAGGCGTTGGCGTCGGTAGCAGTGGTAACAACAGCAGCAACAACGTCGACTCGCACGCCAAGTACCTGAAGGAATTTCGCGTCGAGCAGTGCCCGCTCTTCATACAGCGTAAGTGCACCCAGCACCGGCCCTTCACCTGCTTCAACTGGCACTTCATGAACCAGCGGAGACGCCGGCCTGTGCGTAGGCGCGACCGCACCTTCAACTACAGCGCCGACAACTACTGCGCCAAGTACGACGAGACCACCGGCATCTGTCCAGATGGAGACGAGTGAGTATAAACGTTATGTTATACCTATAACTTAGCTGCTGCTGCTGCTGCAACCTACATATATACCTACGTGTGCGAGATATTCGCCATTTCGCGGTTATCTCGCGCGCGCGCACGGTGTATACAGCAGCGCCGTCGTCGTCGCGGCTATGGCAAAACAAGTATATAGTGTATAGAGAGCCGCGGTGGCACGCGCGCGCATGTGTGCGTGTGCATGTGTACAACAGACGCGCGACGCGACTACGCGAGAGGGACGATATGGTGTGCGGGAGCGACGGCGACTTTCTAATGGCTGCATGCGTATGTGTGTATACCTGTAAAGATATAGGCGTGTGTAACTCTTTGGGTGTAGATTCTAGAATATTGGAGTGGTTTTAGAGGACGCTCATGCTCCGAAATGTATATATTCGGGGAGGGCCTTTGTTCGGGGCGGAGAAAACGCACCGTAAGTGGTGGCTGTTCCGTTATGAGAGTATTTCCAGCGGTTCGAGGCACAGATGTAGGCGATACGCGGGTCGGATGGAGCTTAATTGTGAATTTTCATTCATGCTTTTTTCGTATCTCCGAATTATACAGAACCATTGAGGTGGAAGAACAATCTCCTATAGGTCGTCGCACCTTTCCACACGACACCACAGCACTCAACATCATCATTCTGCACCCCTCCTCGGGGAAAATCCAGATTTGTTTACGTTCCACGGCAACTCGCGCACGTGGGCGGGGGGGGAAGGTGATATATATCGGGGCCTTTAAACTCGCAGAGCGATTATGTCACGAAAGCAGCAGCGGCAGCAGCAACGCGATTACCCGACACTTTGTCGCTTTTGTGTGTAAGTATATATCGTACGCGCTCGCCACAAGCGTGTGTGATGCATGCGCGGCGCTCTCGTGAAAGTCGCTCGTACAAAAATAGAGAAGCGAGTGCGTGTACGTGTCGGCGGGAGCGCTCGGGATGTCGTCGACGGTGCGTGCGAGGTGCGGAAAAGAAGAGTGCATAATGTTTTATGAATGGTTTTGTCGTCGCTCCGATGAATGATCTCGGTAGCATTAAAAATGCAGGACTCTATCTGTCATGATTATAGCAGCGAGCCCTAATTTTAACTGTAATGTAATATTGCAGTCGGCAATCTTCGGGGAAAATGTACAACCCATGTATATAGTATACTGTATTTAACAACGACTTTCCTTCGTAAATATAATAGCTACGGAAAACCACAAGGCAGAGTAATATTATTCTAATGAAATTAACGTCGTAAAATTCAATTTCTCCGGCACGCACACTCGCAGCGTGCGCGCACAGCCGCCGTATACAATTTTTTTCCTCCTCCGCGCTGTAAGTACTACACGTTTTCTTCGGCTCTCCTGCGCGCGCGTGCAGAACCGCCGCTGTCTTTCTCTCCCGTGTCTATTTTTACATTTCTCCCTTCCCCTCTCTCTCTCCTTCTCCTCCTCGGGCATGTCATTTTTCAAATTCCACCACCGTGTAACTTTTACCCTGCGAATATAACAGTCTAAAATATTGAAACGAATATATATATATATATATATATCTACTCTCGGCATGAATGTAACTGAAAAAGAGCGCAGAAGAGCGGGTTTAAGGAAAAAGGCGCACGCACGCAAGCCTATACGGAAACGCGGCCTAATTTCGCGCCTCGATGCTATCGGCCCCGCGCAAGAGAGAGAAAAGTAGACGCGTGTCTCTTCTTTCACTTGAAAATCGTTTCCCGGAATCGATATCCTCCAAAGAAAAAATCATGGATTATTCTCTTCCATTCCCACCCACACGTACAATCGAGAGAAAGGACCGCAAGTCATCGGCCGCGAGATGCAACCCAACCCACGCGTCTCTCCATTGTCGCTCTGTTGCGTCGCCCATATTACGTTATTATACATATATACCTACTTGTACGCCGTACCCACGTGCTCTCACGTGCGCGCACACAAAGGAATCCCGTACTTATAACACACACACGCACGCACTTACATCTTTGTTCGGGCGGGTATTATAGCGAGCGAGCGCGTGTTGGTCCCCTCGCGCGCGCGAAAAATCAATACTTATGCGTGCGCACGCGCCCGTGGCAAGCAGCCCTTTGTTCGCTATGTGTGTGTGCGCGGGGGGACGACGCTGATAAGACGCGCGGAGGTCGGGGGTTGAAGGTTACGCGTGCGAAGGGTGGCTCTGCTGCGCTGCGGCGGGAGACACGCTGGTGATGCAATCGATCCCCGGTGCTACAAATATTTATGTTTACGTTGTCGAATTTTCCTGTAGGTGTGTAATGTAATGGTTGCTCCGAAATTACGAGTATTTTTATATTCTGGTATAGGCATTTGCGGGGTAGGAATGGCCAGCGCAGGAAAAAATCTTACGATAGATTGTTGGCTAGTTTGTAGGGATGTAACCGAGTAGTTCAAAATTTTTTTATGTCTTCTTTTTTGCATTACAAAATGCATGTAAATTAAAAAAAATTTCTTAAACACATAAAATTGCAATGTTTGGGCATATATAAAGCTAATATAACACTTTTCATTTCATTTTAAAGTTTTTAACAATCACTTTTGACTTATGCATTTTACGAGTTTATTTTCGAGTAAAAACTCGAAAAAAAAGTTCGATTTTGAGTGCATGAACTAAATTGTTTGTATGAAGGTCATAAATATTTTGAGAGCCTTTAAACCTTTTTAGTTTACTAAAGTAATGTACTGGTTATAAAACGTGGGTATTTTCAATACACAATTTTATCATTTATATATTTTTTTTCAAGTTTTATAAAAAAAATAGGCAGAAATCTTCGAACTACTCGAACCACCCCTACTAGTTTGATGAGCAGGAATTGAATCGGACATAAGCTCTGTTGGGTTTTTTTTTTCTCACCTGATTGTTATCGGATAGGTTTTTCTGGCAATACCTACACTGAGAAAAAAGTTTTGTAAAAATTACTATACTGTCCGATAAAGCTACCACAAACTGTAAAAAATCCCAAAAAATTACCATACTTTACAGTAAATTTGACAGTACTTATAGTAAATTTTCCTATCTTTCTAGCAAAATACCTTATAAAGTATGGTAATCTTTTGAGTTTTTACAGTTTGTGGTGGCTTTCCCAGAAAGTGTACTAATTTTCACAAAATTATTAATAATTTTTACTAAACTTTTTTCTCAGTGTACTGTGTCTTTTTATCATTTTATATCGAATCGAGCTATTTATTGATTGAGTATAAGTATAATACATTTTTATCAGAGCCCAAGAAACGTTTGGCTTATGGAATAGTTCAAAACTATAGCAATTTAAGAAAGAAAATCACTATCATTCATTGTAAATGATTATATAAAATTGTAGTAGACATATTTATTATACAGATATTTTTAGTATAATAATTTAATAATTTCACCATAAGAATGTATAATGTCGAACCATTGAGACACACGAACTTTTTAAGTTCAAAATATCTTGTTTAAAAAAAAAGGTTCTGCAACACGACCTCAGTCTTTTTCGCATTTCGGAAAAAAAGAGTCTATTTCGAGTCGATCAATTAACGCGCGCATTCAATTATGCTAAGTAGAATTAGCCAGGTGTGGTTGGACGCGAGGCTCTCTAGCCGTGCCACCTCGCGTGTTTATTTCTAAATTTTTTCACAATTCTCTTTTTTTTCCGGTCGATCCACATTCGCCGAACCTTCGAAAATTAGGAATAATTCACGTATACACGGCGTTTTTCCGGTCGATTATCGTGAGGATCGAACGACAGTACAGTGTGTTTGTATCTGGGTAGTTAGGGAAAGAAGTGATGGCCATTTCTAGCTGCTTAAACGTGTCACCCTCGTTTCTAATTACGCCCGACAACGCGACCCGGGCATACTCTCTTTCTATGTACTTTCGTGTCTACAAAAGCCGAGAGACATAGCTGCTTTTTTTTTATCTCACCGCTCACGGTTACCTCGTAAAACGGTCTCTATTCCGTTAATTAATCGTAGGTTTAAAAAAAGAAAAAAAGAGGCGTTCTTTTTCTCCTTTGCTGTGTGTTTTGCCATATTTTTATTGCCGCGCGGGCACGATGGTTTTAATGAAAATGCAGCAGCAGCGTATGTGACCAAGAGAGTCGCCGGTTACGTAAAGTTATATAATTATAAAAACATTATCATGCGTCCGATTTGCATAAAAATAGATGCATATATAAATTATAGCTGGAAACAAAGTTTACAGTGTATAGCGAAAGGGAAAATCGATGCTGCAGTTAACTCCTTAATTAGCGTCTTATCGGGTGCACAAGTGTCGATTGACTGCAATCAATCTAAAATTGCCAATCGAAATTCACAAATTGCCTTTCGCAATCGAATGCGACTCTTGTAATTTTATCAAACGTATTAATAATAATATCAATGATAATAACAAGAATATTGCGTTATAAAAGTAGGTCAAACACACACGATTTTGGTATACTTGGTAATATACGTTGACCTCGAATGACGAAGGGACGCATGTCGTTTCTTAAAGCACGCCTTATTCAAACAATCTTTTAAATTGTACAGTTATCTTATGAGTTAAACGTTAATATTGTATTTTATTATAAATTAGCATACGTTCGAATTACACAATGAATATTGCAATTTCAAAAAATTGCTTACTCAAACACGTTAAATATTTCGTCATTGAAAAATAAAGTTGTTCTCTAGTAATTGCAATGACTTATTTTAATTTAAACTTATTTAATTTTGCAATGACTTATTTAACAGGATATATTTAATTCGCCAGGAAAAACGTAAAATTTATATCGAAATTCTTGTGTCGTTTCATAATGGTAAAAATGTCAAAGAAAGTATAGCAACTATTACCATAGGAATAATCGCTATCCTTGTAAAAATTCCCAAGAATGTGTTATTTTTTCGTGCTTCAATTAAGGTTGTATGACCCGTAACATCCCATTCAAAAGTTAGTTTTTGACGTTAAAACTGCGATAAATAATTATGTAAATAATCAATTTTGAGTTTTCACGATGTATGTATAAATGCAATAAGAATATTATAAGCTTTAAAAGTTGTAAATCGAACGAAAATTATAGAATTGGCATATCTCGTTTTAAAATCATGAAAATGCGCTAATTTAGACATAATGTTGATTTCAAAACAAGATATGCCAATTCTACAATTTTTGTTCGATTTCCAATTTTTAAACCTTATAATATTCTTATTTTAGAATTTTTTTATTTCGTCCACAATTAATTAATAAGAAATATTTGATGGGTCTGAAGTTTGCAACGTTGGAGTGCAACGAAATAAAAAATAATTCATTTTACTTTAAGTTTATACAAGTTAATATTAATTTTTCGTGTAGATTTAGGGTTTTATAGTATAAAATAACTTTATAACAAAAATTTCGATAAAATTTCTATTGTTCAATAACTTTAATCAATCGTAAAAAATTATTTCGTTGCACTCCAACGATGCGAACTTCAGACCCATAATATTTGCGTGATTGTGGTGAACAATACTTTATTATAAAAGCGACGTTTCGGTGGTCACATTTTGCCACCCTCTTCAGGCTAAACCTTGTTTACAACAATATAAAACATACCAACAGTAAAAGTCATATTTCGTGTACATTAATTTTTTTTTTTTTTTTACAATAAGAGATACTTATAATATTCTTATTGCATTTATACATAGATCGCGAAAACTCAAAATTGATTATTTGCTTTACATAATTATCTATCGCAGTTTTAACGTCAAAAATTAACTTTTGAATGGGATGTTACGGGTCATACAACTTTAAATTAAAGTCTGAACCACTTGTTCGCTCTCTATTCATACAAACAACTTTTACTCCCAACTTTTACCACAGACTCTTTTATAACCGTCGTTCAATTCTTTATCACAGATGCCCGAACCTCCACCGTACGGCGGGCGACACGGAACGCCGCTACCACCTGCGCTACTACAAGACCTGCATGTGCGTGCACGACACGGACGCCCGGGGCTTCTGCGTGAAGAACGGGCCGCACTGCGCGTTCGCCCATGGCAACCACGACCTGCGTCCGCCCGTCTATGACATCAAGGAGCTCCAGGCGATGGAGAACCCGGAGCTCGACGGCAACGGCGCCAACAACGGGCCGAATATACTGGACAAGGAGAGGAACCTCATGAACGAGGATCCCAAGTGGCAGGACACGACCTACGTGCTCAGCAATTACAAGACCGAGCAGTGCAAGCGGCCGCCCAGGCTCTGCAGGCAGGGATACGCCTGTCCCCAGTATCATAACAGCAAGGATAAGCGCCGAAGTCCGAGAAAGTACAAGTATCGGTGAGTCGTTGTTGTTGATGATAAGAAAGGAGGACAAGTATGTGGGGAAACGAAAGCTGATTCGGCGGCGGGAGAGTGTGAAATTTTATATTCATTTTGTAGTAATGTATACTTAACAATCTATAAGATTTTAGTTATTTTCATAAGATTTACTAGAAGTGTATCAGATCGAATCGAGGACCTCTTTCAAATTTTAGTAAAAAGCTTTCTTATCGAAACTTGTATAGGGAACTACATTCGCTCGGACTTTTCTTCTGAAAAGGAAATTGATTTCCCATACAATCACATTTCTGAAATTCTGTGAAATCGAAAAAGTATCTGTAGTCAGCGTTCAGTCAAGAAGTCACGTACAAACCGAAAGTTTTCATCTCGACGAAACGTATAAAGTTAAATAAAAAAAATGTTAATTAAAATATAAATTTTCCATTCGTTCATTTAACAAACTGTAAATTTAAAAATCTTTAACGCTGCAGTTCGACACCATGCCCGAACGTGAAGCACGGCGAGGAGTGGGGCGAGCCGGGCAACTGCGACCAGGGCGACAACTGCGTCTACTGTCATACACGCACCGAGCAGCAATTCCACCCGGAGATCTACAAGTCGACCAAGTGCAACGACGTCCAGCAAGCCGGCTACTGTCCCCGCGGTGTATTCTGCGCGTTTGCCCACGTTGATCGTAAGTCCACGCGTGTATACCGTTACCTATACATGTACATCCTATACCTTCTTTTTTTCACCTTCTCCCTACTCCTGTCTTTATGGACGCCGTAGGTTTTAGAACGAGAACCTATGTATTTACTCTCTTTTGCTCCGGTACTCACACACAATCGCACGTTCTTCTCTGATACCTTGTGTGCTTAGCCTTTATATATATAAAAAAAAAATAAAAAGAAAATATGGCTCTCGTTCGTTCCAATGGCCTGCATAACTAACATGTTCGTGCTTATAAAGCAGTCTTACCTGTAGACGACATGAGCCTGGCGCGCGACCTCGTGGCTGTGCCTCTGGACTGCGGCGGCGCCAATCTGGTCGATCTACTCAGCAGTGCCTTACCGCTCGACAAGAGGTCGCAGGATAAGGACAAAGGGCTCAGCGACAGCAGTGTGAGTCCCTACTTTATTTTTAAAATATACGTTTGTCCTAACTTTTTTTTGTCAGAAGTGTTTGTAATGGGGTTTCGTTGGTAGTTGGCTATATTGCAGAACGGTAGCGGTGAGGTATCGGAGTCCGCCAGCACCAGCAGCCTCGGCAGTAACGGCTCGCACAGCAAAGCGCCAGGAGCTCAGCTCCATCACAACAACTCGACGCAGCAGAAGTTGACCAACTTGCTCTACAATCCTCTGCTAGCTGTAAGCCCTTTTTTTTGTTAATACTTGCGAAAAAGAGTTCGTTTCTTTGGGTGATTGGTGAGTTGTTGTTCTTGGTTGTAATTTCAGAATGAAATACGTAAACAAATCATGGCCATCGAGGGCGATCCTTTACTTTCCAAGGCGGAGAAGGCCCAGAAGAAGCAAAATTTATACATCGCGTACAATCTGAACTCGTTGGCGCCACGGCCGAGCATATCATCACCGCTGTCGACTCCTTTTTATCCCAATGATACTATAGAATCTGTCGTAGGTGAGTTGAGAACTTTAAGTTTGTTCGTTTGTGATTGATTAAGCGATATAATCCTTATATATTTCATTCAGGAAATGCTTTGGAGGACTTGCATTTAGACGACCCACTCGGTTTAGTTGACTCCATACATAGAGAATCGAATTCACCAATTAGTAATTCGATATCCGCAGGCTTGGCGAGCTCGGGACTTCTTTGCAGCTCGGCACCGGTGAACATCCCGGGAATGGCTGAGCGTTCGGTTCTCTCGAATTTTTCGCCATCGACGTCAAGTCCTCTGCAGCCTTTGCAATCCGCCAGCGGTTTTCTGGCCACTGGTAACAGATTTTCTCATCAAGACTCTATTGAATCAGTAAGAGCGCTTTAGTTTTGTATTATTCGGCTTTATTTTAAGCATGTTGTGCTTATTGATTTAATATCGATGATTTGTTTTTAGTCTATGTCATCGTTCATTAATCAAGTATCAGATCCATTCAGCAATCATGTCTCGCAATCAAGCGGTTCAACATCAAAACTCGGAGCATTCAATAACAGCTTGTTTGACTTCTCCAATAATCAGGGAATGTCTCCGTCATCGAGGAACCAAGCGCTTGGAGCCTCGCCGTTAGTTAGCGCCTTTTCCATGAGTCCAAGCAATAATAATACGACAGGATCACTGTCAGAAGTAAGTATATATAGACACGCAATATAGCATTAATTTTTATCCCGACACTTTGAATAAAATGAATTCATTAGTTACAGGTACAGAGGCTCAGAGAAGAACTGACCTCTAGCCGCGCACAACTGGCCACTTGGGACGACCGAATCAATCAAGCACGTGCTGCTTGCACCGCATGGCAATTGGAGTGTGAAGAATCTAAGAGAAAAGCTGCTTTGGCAGAACAACAACGGGATGAGGTGAAACATTAGAAAAACTTCATATCTTCAAAATACCCTATATTTATTTGTCTGTAATTCCTCTCATGTTCTTCTGATGTTACTTTTACTAGGCTTTATTACAATTGAAAGCGTTGAAAGCTGAGAATGAAGCAACAAACGGTGGTGGACCATATCTCAGTACGCTTGCAAGAACCACCGACCTGAAGTCATTATCAATAACTGCTCTAAAGTCTATGCAATCACAACTACGTTCAGATCTTGAAGAGATAGAAAAGGTAAAACAAAGCTATCATTCGGAATTGAATAACTACTGGTGTATTGAGCAGTTTCGCAATTACTTTGACAAAACTTCTCTTTAAGTTTGTCAAAATTTTTACTAGATTTATAATATTAATAGAATTTGTATCTTAAAAGATATTCAATTGGCGAGTATGTAAACTAGATCATAAGATGAATTTACTATAAATGTTTATGAACTTTACTTGAAAAATGTTTACAGTTACGAAAAATTAAAGAAAAAAAAATCTTGTTAGATTCTAGTCAGTATTACCTGGAATATCTTTAAAAACGCAAATTTTTGATGAAGTAATATTTCTATTTATAAAAGTTTTATTTTTCAAGTGGAGTAGTAAGCTTAAATCTGTTGTCTTTTCAACCTTGCATTTTCGCGATGAATGAGCGATTGTGGTAGATGAACTGTTGCCGTTTCAGGTGCTGTACAGGGAAACGGCAACAAAATGCATGGTTTGTGAAGAACAAAATCGTACTGTCACTCTGTCGCCGTGCAACCATTATGTGGTCTGTTCTACTTGTGCGCCCAATCAACGTGAATGTCCGTACTGCCAGACTCCGGTCGTCTCCACAAGTTAGGTTTTTAATACTTGGCTAGCAATTTTTTTTTTTTTTTTTTTTTTTTTTTTTTTTTTTCTCGCGACAACTTTCAATTTTTAACAAATTGAAAGAAAAAGGAACGAAATAACAAATAAAAGAAAAAATATAAATATCAGCGGCCATTATATATTGGTCTCCAACACTGCAATTTTTCGGTGAAAGTAAAATACATCATTATCTTAATATCACCAAAGTCAAGGTGAATGTGTGATATGAAAATTGCTTTTCGCAGTCTCTAGCCATGTATTTTTGAAATTTTCCATTTTGCACGTTGTGCGGCTTTATTTCACTATTCATATGAAATATATTTTTTATTCAAATATTGTTTATCAAAATTAATTATTTCATCAATTAAGAAAAGTATGATTAACGATTTTTATATTTTGTAAGGAAAAGGACATTTAGTAGTCATTTCATTTAATATATATAAATAATAAATTTATTACATTCTTCCATTGTGGTATATACAATCCAGGCAAAACGTCAAACCATATTAAAAGAACTGAGCTCGAAATTATATTACCAATGTATTTTTTAATACATAATATAGGCTTTTCTATAAAAAGTAAAACAATAATATACAATCCATCTAATGATTGTGAAAAAAGACAGTTTGACTAAAAAACTGTTATTAAAATTGTTTAAGGTTTGAAAAATATAGTCATTTGTTCGTAAAAAGTCGAACTAAATTAGAAAAGTAATACTTGTAAAAAAAATTTTAAATTATGATACTGCATTTGAAATATTCATATTTTCGATGAATTACTGTTTTAATCATGAAAAAATAACATCACGTATAGAATTTTTATATTACATTTACTTACATTACATTGTTTTTTAATTCTTTTATCTATTTAGATAGATACTAAAATAAATATATAGTATTAATTTCTTATATTAGACTTTTCAAATAAGCAATTTTTAAATGCTTTTGTATCTATGTCCATTTAATATATAGTTATTAATTAATATTCTATACTTGTGTGGTTAGTTTTAGAATATTCTACATAAAAAACTATTACAATACAGAAGATTTTTCAGCAGTTGATTATCAATCTAATTTCAGTTTCGATTAATAGTTTGAGAAGATTACAATTTGACAGATCAAGTACAAGTAACTATAGATTTGAATTTTATTATTGATTCACATGAAAAAACTATAAAATAATTTTTAAATTTAATAATTGTATATATAGACTCATGGTACTGATTGACGCAAGTCTATTTTTGTACTACGATTTTTCTAAAGACTAATACAAGTGGAGTTATCAAAATTTTGAGAAACTACTAAATTTTTATTTAACTTTGAATATAGAGAGTAAAAGAAAAACTATTGTTTATTTTGGCTCAAATACATTAAATATGGTTTTGTTATGAATTTACATATGTCTTATAAATCTTTCCATTAATGTGATTAATTATATTTCTTATAGTTTATATTTATATAATTATGAGTTTTGAATGCCTATTACTTAAAGAATTTTCTACTATAAATTTTGTAAACATATTTAAATGATGTTTTTTGCTATAACAAAAGAGTACATTCTATTCCTGGTAAAAGCAACATTACTAGTTATGGTTCATTTTATTTTTGAGAATGCCTTTCAATAATTTTATAAGTAAAAGAATGTCTATTGTTGGTTTGCAAAAATAAAAATATATGTAGTTAAGCAGTCAGTAAACAAATTTTAAAATCAATAATAATAATAATAATCTTTTTGAGTTTAGTACAAGTAATCTTTTTTTTTTTTTGTAGTAGTATATTATTTTGTAGTAGTATATAATAAAATGAATATTATTTACTAATAATAAAATTTAGCATCTTATAAATGAAGTATAGATAGATATATTAGGTATTTTTTACTATAAAAAATATATATTTATAATTCCTTTTTCTATGGCTTGACGTTCAAGGTTTATTTTAACTCAATTTCAATATGTATTTTGAAATTAAAAATATAATTAATAAAACAAAAATAATTGACTAATGAAATGACTAACATTAAAAGAAAAATTATATATTATTATAAATTATATTCAAGCTATTAAAATATAGTTTAGATAGGAAAACTCTATCAAATTTTTACTTTGTACCTATATAGGAATTATAAAAATGTTACAATATCCAATTTTTTAAAGACTACTATTATTTAAATATTTACATTATATTAGAAAGTTTTGAAATCTTAAAGTATGCTCTAGTGAATAATTATGCAAATTTTAAAAGAAAGAAATTATAATATACATTTTTTAAAATGTTAGATAGGTTATTTTATTAATTTTGTAATGCAGTGAACAAACAAAAAGACGAATTACTTAATTATTTCAATCACAAGAATAATATACAATCTATGTGAATTGTTGAGTTTTCTTCCATGTCTTTAACTGAATGTCTCTTGTATGTAGATCACTATTGTAATACCTTGTATCAAATGTGAGGCCAAAAAGAAAAATGTTTTTTATTACATCAGTTTTTTTAATACAGATTAATATGAAAAATATTATAAACACGTTGAAGTGAAGTGGAGTGAAAGATGAATAGCTTATTATTATCTATAATACATATGGTTTGATGGTAGTTTTAAATTTAGTAAAATATAAATATTCAATGCTTCGTATTTTCGTTTGTAATTAAAAAATTACATAAGATCTTATCAGGAACTGAAAACATTAACTAAATTTGCAATTTCAAAAATTCATGGCCATATGTATCATAGATTATGATTTTTCAATTGTACTATATTTAGGCTTTAACAAATTTAGTTCTATCCAATTGAATGTTTTAACATGTTGAAATCTTTTAAAAGAAAAATGTTTTTAAAATCTTTAGACCAAAAAATTATTTTAATGCTTTAAACAAGCAAATCATCCAATTTATAAATTGATTTAAAAATACTATTTGTTACAGTTGTTTATTTTGTATTCAATGCATACAAAGCTACTAAATACATAAGTTTCATTTAATTTTATATTTGCATTTATTACAATACGATAATAGTAGTTGCACTAGAATGTCCATACTGGCCTAAAAACTATATTAGAAAAAATTTACAACTGTAACAAACTATGATATATTTTGAATAGAAAATCTTTGAATGATAGAGCGCATAAATAATTTAAATTGCTATACTATGTTATATTATTTCATAAATACTATTGTGTATGATTTTCTATAATGTGACAAGTATAAAATTAAATTATTATGAAAAATCTTTAGATAACAGAAAAGAATTAATAGGTTAATAGGAGAGTAACAAAATAAATAATTAGCCTTTATAATTAATTTACCAATGAGTAGTAGCAGTTGAATATTTATAGAGAAATTGTCCTGTTCGTTAGTTTTTCGAAAATTCCTACTCATGTCTGATGACAAAAACTTTTGTAAAAGACTTGCTGAACTTTGTACAAATATCAGTATACTGATATTAATTATCTAATATCATAGTCAGCTCTCGAATGCATCACTTGAAAATTGTAAGCTTTATCATAGTCAACCAATGTAATAGAAAGATAAACGATCTGGGACAATTGAATTAAATAATTAAATATATCTAAATACATATAAAATATATTTAAAAATATATATATTTTTGACAACTCTTGCAACAATAAAATACAAATATTTAAAAATGATCTGTGTGTAAATGAAAACAAAAACCTCATCACCACAATACTTTTTGTCCGCGCAGACTATAAAATACAAATTGAAGTTAACAAATTGGTAAACCTAATCTGTTGGCTATGTCATTGAATATTGCAAGAAATTACTTGTACTGATTGAATACAGCTCCCGATGATAAGATTAATAATGTATTATGTATTGTAACTTTGATATTTAATTACCACTTTTTATTGACAAAGTAACTAGAAGGGCCAATTTTACAAAGAAGAAAAAAGACAAAACAAATGCTCATATTTTATACAAAGATGATCTTTTATTCGCATGTAAACAAAGTAACGCTACAAAGTTTCATGAGAAGAGCTTTAAACATTGCAAGGATGAAACTGAGATAAAAGAAAATATTGAATTTTTGTACCGCAATAGATCATGCACAATGTAAGTCTTACACACCAAATTATCTTAATCTTAAAAAAAAATATTTGCGATGAAAATTGACGGGTTGCAATCTGTCCCTACAAACGCGAATGTACGCGCACGTGCAGTGAAATCACTCAGGCGCACTCGTTTGCTGTTTAAATATTATAACGAACGTTTGATATAGCAAATGGTATAAACACAAAAAAAACGCGTTTTCCAAATAATGAAAACAGGTAAAAGAATTTAAAGAAATCTTTTTTGAAGTATATCACCTGCTGTTGTACGAGAGCAGTTTCATCGAGCTTGCAAATAAATAACAATTACTTAGAGAAAATGAAAAAACGTGAATAAACGCGTTTGAGCGCGCGCGCACGATTGATCCGTGTGTGTAGCCTAGCGTGAGTGTAATAATAACAGCAATTAAAATAATGTATAATTAGATATACTTCTAAATGTCATACTGTGTCTTTTATAACGTCGTGTTGCCAGGGACCGAAAAGTGGGGCCCCCCGTGAGAGTGAGAGCCCGTCAGACATGGACTTCTAAATTCTCTTACAGTACTAAATGTACTAATGTGTTTTATAGGATATTAGAAATAGCACTCGTGGTGAAATCAAGTATAATAAAATCAATATTTCATTTAGATGGAAAAAAAAGTTTTCTCTATATAGATCGCTATAATTCGAATGTCGTCTCGTGAGCGAAAAGGCGTCCACGTCTGATCCATCAGCTATACGCACTAATATGCAACAGCTTAACGGTGCGAAGCCAACAATAAATAAGAAAATGAAGAAACAGCGATTGTAACAGTGCCATCATTTGTCAGAGCAATTAAAGAAGCATACACAGCGTAACAAACTCTCGTATATTATACAGTAAAATTTTCGCAGCAATATGGCTGAACGATATGTTGCACGATATCGATCGATATTGTCGACTATCAACATCCACTCGGTTAATTTTCTCGCGTTGAGAGAGATGTTAGAGGGCGAAAGCAACTTTTGCAACTTAAAAAAAAAAACGATAAGGTAGAAAAATGATGTGTAGCGAATAATCAATGTTGCCTCTCGTATGTGAAGCGATATAACTTAATACGAAAATTCGTTTATTTTTCAATGTCTCTTCGAGTCGTCATTATATATCATATATATTTATATATCATTAGACGAAATATAAATAAATATATATTGTATACACCCATTACATAGAAACATATAGCTTGGCGAGTTGTTACGATTATTGAGGTGCAAAATTTTGTTGAAAGAGATAGACAGATGATAGGAAAAAAAACTGCGCGTCTTCCGGATAACAAAAGTGTAATAAGCGTTGTATTAGCGTTCTGATGTCTATATATGCAGCCTAATGAACGAACGACGAACATTGATTAATTAAATAGAGATATTCTGGTGACATGTGTTAGGAAGAAAATTTTTAACACTAGTTTGTATACTCACGGCAAAACGTTAGTCTTGGGATATAGAGAGAAAAACACGAGGAGAGCCTTTGACAGGTCCAGTCTGTATTTTATATACGAGAGATAAGGAGAGAGGGATGTGTTTATTTTAGAGGTGCCTCCTTCGCTGAAAAAGAAGACAGCAGTGATCCGTACTTTGCGATGTAGCTGCTGTGTTCTTTGTTCAGCGTTTAGGACGCGGTCGTCGCAGCGGTGCAGTTACTGCAAGCGCGCTGCAAGAGAAATTTTTGTTCTCTTTTGACAATCTGGAAAGTACGATGATCGCTTTGATAGTTGTATTCTTGTACTTCGAGGCGGCCGCCGCTGACGACGATCCGTCTCAAGTGCCACTCTCAAAACAATAAGAAAATCGAGTAGCGCGTATACTACTGCATATAGGCGACGATAGGACCTTTCTTTTTTCTCACAACTTCTCAAGTGTTCTAACGTCATTATGGTTGTGCGGTTATTGTACTTCTATACACACAAACACACGTTGTCTGTACTCTTTATGATTAAAAAATAAAATAAAACACCGACCAGAGATCATTTTGCTGTGTACAATTTTGGAGAATCTCACGAAAGAGAGAGAGCGTGTTTCACTGTTTTTTGTAGCGCCGTTTCAAAACTCACGTACCGTGTAGCGAGTTAGTTTTCGAGCTCTCGATTATATATATGAAAAATAGATAAATGAAAAACTGCATCTGGAACAAAAAAAAGCTCCAAAAGATCTCTGATTGTAGGTAGGCGAGAAACCTCACTCACACAAATACTTGTAAGACTGTTTAAAAAGAAACGCGAGAGCTGCGCGTCTCGAAATTTTGAAACCCTATAAGCTGTATTATAATATACTCAGAGCATACGCAAAAAGAGAAGTGAATTTTTCGAGTAACGACTGGTTGACCACAGGTTCTATATTATAATATACCCGACCATTTATGAGCATTTTCAATGAAGTCTGGCATTACTTTACTGTTCGTCATGATAATCAATATAATACACACCCACATACAAGCGTGCATTTGTAGCTTCTCGCGCGGTTACTTCTTGACTTTTCTTGAAAAGAAAAAAAATATATATATAACATGTGATGCAGCGTACAAATAATTAAAGTAATTAAAGCGGCGCGACCACCAAACAAAAATAAATAAATGGGGGTGGTAATACGACAAAGGCAAATACAAAAAGAAAGAAAAGAAACGAAGAATAGAGGAGAGCGTGAAATATACTTATGCAATGCGAACGTTGTTTTACGATGACAAAGTTTATGGGAGAATCCAAGACTTGGCGTGTGTAAGCAACGTGCATTTTTGCGGGGGCGCATGTGTGCAAGTACCACGCCGACCCCCGGAAAGTTCTAATAATAAAAATGTCAGTACAAATCGAGCGAGGGTTGGCGATTCACTCGAATCGTCTGAACTGCGAATAAAAGAAATGTGAATAATAATGGACAAAAGAAACGAAGTGAGATGAACAGTAAGGGAGAGAGGAATAATTACGACCTTTATTTTTGGCAATACTACAATAATAAATGATACAAATGAATTTAAATATAATGAAATGGAAATAAAAGAGGAACGTAATAGCTATTGTGAGCATTATATAGACCGTAATAAAAAAAAGAAAAATAATAATGATAATGATAACGAAATATGGAAAAAAAATTTAGTTGTAAATATTTTTTTATTATTGAATGGAGGTTCGCGGTGAGTGTGTGTGTGCGCGCGCGCGCGGACCTTTATATATACAACAATAATTACTTTATAACGTAATTGATTCGTAGAACGAATTTTCATTACTGCTTCTTATGCTATACTTAGGTAGTGTATTAAACAATTGAATGAATTAGAGGTTGTAAATCAATAAATCAAAACCATTGTAACTTTTTGCAGTTATTCATTTTTCGATCCTTCCAACAGTTAAGTTCGTTACAAACCTTTGATATTACTTTTTACCTTATTACAATTCTTTTTTATTATCACAGAATAAGTATTTTTAATTTAAAATTATCATTATGATTATAAATGTTAACTTTGCAATTTTATTTTTGCGTCGATGCTGATTTCTACCTTTTTATTTCTATTTTTAGAAATTTATGTAAGTATATATAATGTAAATGATACGGTAACAGTTTTGACGTATGTATTCAGACATATGCTCAGAAAATGCTTTCAATATTATTTATTTAATTCTCTGTTATAGAAATCAACTAGTTTAACAAAATAATTGCGTTGTTTTACCTGGCCGACGATAATTATCATTCACCCGCATAAGCAAACTTTTATGACTAATCAAACAACTACTAATATGTACATATATAGCTACTACTAGATCCTTATTATTCATGACGTCAACACATTATAAGATATCGCGTAATAACACGCAACTATATACTAATACCAAGAAAAATAGTAGGCAAAATTTCCGCGTAAGTATATTAAATTCCAAACATCCATTAATAGTAAACACAAAAAGGCCTGATTCATTCGTGATTCATGGCCATTCGTGTACCTAATCAGTGATAAATAACTCGGAATGCTTGGATTTTAATTACAATCGGTCTCCAAAATATGTATCCAAACCATCGTCTCCTTAGAATTTCTTACAATGCTACTACCCGATACAGCCACATCCGTCGTGTCACGAGAGAGCGTCATGTATAACTTACACACACAGACGACGCATATATATGCATCGTATCCGACGCCTCTAAGATGCACGCGAAAAAAAACCTCATCTATCTGTTCCCGGAGCGTCGAGTTATCCAACGATGAAATTACATAAATCCCCCTGCCGCGTTGTGAATTGTCCGCACCTAACTCCAAAAAATAACTACGCAACCAATATCTCCCTCCCCCCCGCACAACCGTGTGCGTGCATCGGCTGAGTAATTGCCGTACGCAACCGACGACGCTGTGGTGCAGGCGTGTCTCTCTAATTACGCCTACGCGCGTATACCTCTCTGCACACAGCACACACGAGAGAGATCCTCTCCTGAGTTCCTCAGAGACGAATATCGAAAAACCTTCACAGTGCGCATGCGTTCGCTACACGGCCGTGTCTCCCCCCACCCGCGTCATTCCCGCGCTTTCTTCTCCCGCCTATATAGTAGTGTTCATCTCCCCCCTCCAACACGCTCGTGCATATACGTGCGCGGTATACCATAGCATAGCAATAGCCCTACCTATAGATGTGTGCGTGCGCAAACAAAGCGAGCGCGCGCTGCGCGCATATACCCGGCGGTCGGTCGGCCGCTCTCTCTAACGCCGCCGCTCGCTCGCTCGCCTAGTTGATCTCCGTCGCTCAGAGCTAACGCAAGTGTTTCCTTAGCCGTACGTAGCGTGTACTAGTGACTGCAGCTACTACTCAACGCGTACTACCCAGAGATTATTTCTTGCGAGTCTTCGTTGTTAAACAGCAGGTGAGTCGATAATCCTGTGTTAAGAGTGAAAATTCGCGAGTTTCCGAGTGCGGTGATACTTAGTAACCGGAGTATGTTTTCTTTGCGAGAGAGGCACGTAGTCACCGGGCGCGAGCGCGCGCTCTTGTAGCGTCGCTGAGGAGAGAGCGTTGGTTGCCTCGACATGGTGAAAACGCGCGCGCGCGCGCACTGCAGCCGCCATTTTCGTTTATTGTGCCTGCTTTTGGACTCTTGGAGGGAAAGCGCGCGGTCGACATTAATCCTTGCGTATTGCCAGAAAAATCGCCGATTCTTGGCCGTTTTCGCCTGATTTCGCGTAAAAATAACTTTGCGCACGCTGTTCGCGCGCTTTTTCACCATTTTCGCAGTATCGGAGTATCGGAGGTGATACCTTTTTTATTTTGACGCCGCCGCCGCCGCCGTCTCGTGTACTATATAGCACATACAGTGCTCTCCGCACGGGCAGCTATTGTCTCGCTCTTGCACGTAGCGAGCTCTAACGGTTTTTCGTTTCGAATTCGCGCGCAGCGCCCAATGCGTATATATATATTCGAGTAGTGTGATTATGTGTGTTATGTTTATTTACGAATGAGGTGTTGATTGGCTTTGACCTGTTGTTTTTTAGAAATGGCACGTACCAAGCAGACAGCGCGTAAGTCGACGGGAGGTAAAGCCCCCAGGAAGCAGCTGGCCACGAAGGCGGCGCGTAAAAGCGCACCGTCGACCGGTGGCGTTAAGAAGCCTCATCGTTACAGGTAATTTGTTTAAACATTTTCATTATTATTTATATTAATTATTCATTATGCATTAAATGAGAATATTAAATTGTTATTATTGTTGATCAACAGGCCTGGTACTGTAGCTCTTCGTGAGATCAGAAGATACCAGAAATCCACGGAGTTGTTGATCAGGAAATTACCCTTCCAGCGTCTGGTTCGTGAAATCGCGCAGGATTTCAAAACCGATCTGCGTTTCCAAAGCGCGGCTATCGGCGCCCTTCAGGAAGCTTCTGAAGCATACCTGGTCGGTCTCTTTGAAGACACGAACTTGTGCGCTATCCACGCCAAGAGAGTAACCATCATGCCGAAAGATATCCAGCTGGCTCGGCGAATCCGTGGCGAGCGCGCTTAAATCCTGTTAAGTGGTCGACGTTATGCTTTCCATTTCACCTTGTTTTCATACATTCAAACATTATTATTACTATTGTACCAAGTGGTTAGAGGCATTTTAGTTGGTTCATTATTTGGAAGATTTATTAAGATTCTCACTGCCAGACATTCAGAGCGGCGATGGCACATTCTATCCACCACCACCATGTCCCTAGATGTAGCTGCTTAAAAGCTGATGATTGTATTTCTTTCTTTCCGTTGTCCAAGAGAGATGTTTAATTAAGTTGTGTAATTTATGACTTGCTAAATTATTATTGTTTATTTTTTTATTACATGGTATATAATTATGATTAACTCGAATGGTCATAAAATAATAAAAATGGAGAAATTGAAAATGACAATGTTCACGTTCGATAAAGCTCTATTTCTTCATTGTGATTTTACACTGAAAAATTGACGTATTTGTGTTTCTTGTACTTTTTTAGAATAATAACCCCTGAATGTATCATTATTAATGTAAGGAACACACTGTAGTATCTACTTCCAGAATAGCAATGGAAGAGTTCTATATATTATAAAGAATCAGCTTAGTGGAAGATCAATCTGAAGCTTTCTAGTTTGCAGAGGTTTATTTAAAGGATAGATCTAAGTTCAATGGGAATGCCATTAAACTTGAAAGTTTAAAAAAAGATACTGATCTTTCATTGAGTGTGTTCATTTGTAACACTGAATAATCATTTTGTAGCTTCAATGTTTCAAAACGATTTTCGTGAACAAATTAAAAGCCTTTAAAGTTAGATAATTTTTATTAGGGTTTAGTAATAATATAGTTGATTAAGTTAATATTTGATTGAGTACTTTTAGTCCGGTGTTTGGACATAAAATAGCTCATAGTTCCAATTCCTAGATTATGCAAATCTGGCTCAATATTGTTTAAGATTCACATTTAAGTGAAGAAGACGTAAATCCTGTGAAAAGTAAAAAATCCTATGAGCGATGTACGGGGGGCCTCAAAATTGTAAAACTGCTAGAGTTTTAGCAAGACTACAACCCTTTTAACTTTTTCAACAGTTACACATGTAACCATTTTGTAAACTGTAACTCATGTAAATTGTGTAATAATGTCAATTCAACAATCGTGATCGCTTGAATAAGACATTAAGAATTCATCAAGAAACAAAGTGTGAAATTTATGATGATAGCATTTGAGACCTTCCGCTATAAAGTGCATTGTTGTATGTAGCATAAAATATCACAATATAAATTACTATTAAACAACAAATAACCATTGTAATGATTTATTCACAACCCTACTCTTAATATATACCTTTTCTTATTTTAAGCTTCATAATTGTAAATTTGGGAGTTTATTAACATAAACTGTTAGTTTACTATTTTACTTTTTTAATAGTGTTATAGTATTTCTTTTATTGTAAAGTACTTAATTTATCTTTTTCAAATCATTAACTAGTGTTAAGTGTTATAGCACAAATTCTGCTGTGAAACAATTTAAAGTTTATATTTTAAACATTTATACACTTTGTTACCTCTAGTTTTGTACTATATTCTGTATTTTGGGCCTTCTAGCCCATTTGTTGGACGAATAAATGAATAAATTCTAGTTCTGCAGTTATCAATATTAATTTATGTAACTTATACAAGAAAAACTAATTTACAAAAAAATTCAGTGCATATATTCTATAAAAAGTTTATTTATACAAAATATTAAACAATTACATCTGTTTATTCAATCACTCTTCGTTCCATATGTACTCAAAATTTTAATTCACACAAAAACAACAACAATAAGTACAAAAAATATTTTACGCATCATCCTTATCTTTATTATTATTATTATTATCATTACTACTACCATTGCAGTGATAATAACCAGTTACACCTTTGTTTATTTGGGCCGCCCGCGACACCCAAACTCCGAAATTATCCCCAACCCCGTATTCGCGAGAACAAAAAAACGAAATAATACGAATCACATCGAAATTTTGGGCGATCGGCTCATCGGCTGTGATGCCTGCCGAACAACAGATATGCATCATCCATCCTCTCTCTTGCACCGTGGGGGCAACGCACGCGCGCGTGAACACAGACAGCGCAGCAGCAAACATGGCGCCCGCGCGCGCAGTCTTGTGTGTGCTGCGCCGCCGTTGTCTCTCTCACGACCGTGTGTACACACAGAACTAGACAGGCGAGTTACGAGATGATGGGCGCGGACCGAAGGTTTAGTTGACCGATGCGCCTCCGCTTTCGAGAAGCTTCCACGAATGCATTGTTGTGGTTGTTGATATTGTTAGCGTATTGTTAGTTTTCGGGTGTCGCTAAGGGCGGAGATTAGATTTCCCTTTCGGGAAAGGGGGAGGGAGGCCCATCGTCGTTCACCCAGCCCGCGCGAAAAAAAACGCAATTAGGAGCGACGTGACATGTACGCCGCTCTCTCGCGGAAAACCGCTTCGTAGGAGTAATACGCGTGCGCGGCGGCGGGAAAACCCGCGCGCGCCGCTTCCCTCGCTTTTCGCGGAAGCTGTGCGTGCTGTCGTCGAGGTATACCTACTACCTTATACACACACATAAGATATATGTATACCTGACGCCCCCGCACGCGCTTTATACCCCGCGATAAGAAACTCCTTCTCTCTCCGTTTCTCGCGTCGTGGAAAGTCGGCCGCCCGCCGGATGCCCCGTCCGCGCTCGCGAGACGGGATTGGTCTCTCTCGCGCTATTTAATTTCCTAGGGGGGAGAGAGAGAGTGCGCGCGCTCGCTCTCTCTCTCGCGCGCGCGCGGGTGAGGAGAGCGTCGTGCACACTCACACTCACAGTCCACTGCCATCCAAGTACAAGGAGAGACGTCCGCGCGACTATAACACTCCGGATCACCACTTTCCCCCCTCTCCACCCTCGGTGTGTTCAGGTAGGTATCGTGAAAGTGTCCAAAAATCGCGAAAATCGGGGAAAATTCGCGAGTTCGCGCGGTTTGCCGATGATTTTCGCTGGTTCCAGGGCTCTGGAGGTGCAGGAGGCGAAGATATACGCGCGGGTTTCCTCGGATGCACCGCCGCCTCTCGAGCGAGCGCGCGACTCCATTTTGTGTGTAATTGACGTTTGTGAGCGGCGGCAGCAACGACGGCGGCGGTGTCGAATATAACACACCGCACGTGGATTTTTCGCGCGCCCTCGTGATCATCCTCAACGTACACATGAAAAAGTCGCTTAACACGGTCCCCGAGGATGATTCCGTAGGGTTGGGTGAAGGGCGAAGGGTGCAAGGGTCCATAAGAGAGCGACCCCCGTCGCGGAGGCCTCCTTCGGGGCGCGCTAGCACGAGAGCGAAGGACGCGGGAGATCGCGTTTTCCTCGCGCGCACCAGATAGAGCGAACGAGAGAGAGAGCGCTCGCGCGCGTGGCTTTTTCTTCCCCCTCTCTCGTGCGTTTGCTCCGCTCACGGCTGGCGTTGGAAAATCCATTGCGCACGCGCGAGGAGTGGGGGCTAGAGAATATCGCGTAGTGGTGGGGAGCTGTTGATTCCGTCTCTGTTGCGTCTCGTGCCCGTGCGGCAGACGCCGTCTGTCAGTCGTTCGTTTACCTTCGTGGCGTTCACACCTCTCTTGCAGTGAGCACAGCAACTCTAACAGTGCGTGTAACTGGATTTTCATTTCAGTTCGATTCTGAGGAGAGAAGAGCAGCAATAGCAACTACAACAAAATGGCTCGTACCAAGCAGACAGCGCGTAAGTCGACGGGAGGCAAAGCGCCCAGGAAGCAGCTGGCGACGAAAGCCGCCCGCAAGAGCGCACCGTCCACCGGAGGTGTCAAGAAGCCTCATCGTTACAGGTTAGTAGACGCACGCACCGAGCGAGAGGAAAAAGCCTGTCCTTGCAGGCTCGTTCATGATTGGAGGGGAAAATGGGCTGGCGTCGCTTAGGCACGGCGTCATTCTATAGAAAAGCGTCGTAATTTTCCACGGGGAAGTGGGAAGCGACGCGCGAGCGTGCGTTTGGGTTTTTGGAGAATTGATTGGTTCCGTGGGTTTTCGTAATATGTACGTATGTGTGCGCGCGTATGTGTCCGTGAGATGAATGATGATGATGCACTAACCTAGTTCGTGGTTATAGGTTAGCTTTATGCTGATCGGACGCGATTTGCATACGGGTTTAGGTTGACTCGTGAATTTAATGAATTGAAACATCGGAGTAATTAGTTGATTCGCGAACGAAGAATAGTAAATTAACGGTTTGTTTATAACAAATGTAATAAAATATTAATGTAATGAAATTATTAATGAACAGCTTTGCCCATTTATAATTGTGATACGTGATAATTGAGCAACATATAGAGTGTATCGCAACGCTCGAGTATTGAAAATATAAAGCATTTACGATGAAATTCCAAATTTTCAGGCCCGGTACCGTCGCTCTCCGTGAGATCAGGAGATACCAGAAATCCACGGAATTGCTGATCAGGAAATTGCCCTTCCAGCGTCTGGTTCGTGAAATCGCGCAGGACTTCAAGACCGATCTGCGTTTCCAAAGCGCAGCCATCGGCGCCCTTCAGGAAGCTTCTGAAGCCTACCTGGTCGGTCTCTTTGAAGACACGAACTTGTGCGCCATCCACGCCAAGAGAGTGACCATCATGCCGAAAGACATCCAGCTGGCCCGACGAATCCGTGGCGAACGTGCTTAAGAAGTGCTACTCGATGCCCCCACAACATTTACTACTATTACTATTATCGATAGATTGATCTTGATATTACTATTTGTAATAATAATGGATGGAAGTATACATTCGTTCCGATCCAACTTATTGTGTTGCGTGTATTATCACCATTGGCATGAAACATTAGTACATTACACCATTTACCTTAGATACATAGAGAGATCAAGCTTTTTCAAATTATAAATTTATATACAGTTTTTCTTTTCAACACAAATTCAAAATAGAAATCTGAAATTTATAGTTTTCAGTATAGTATTAATGTCTAAAGAACATATATTTGCTTCATGATACTGATAACTCTTCCAAAAACAAAGTTAGAAAATTTTTTTTTTTATTGTAAGTAGATACTTGTGATCGAATCAGTTGTAAAACACGTTTCTTAGTATTATAAAATAGTTCTATTGTTTTACCGAAAAACTCAATTAATTTTAATAATCTCTGATCATCATCCTGTATAACTATCATCCTTGAAATGAGTATGATTATTTTATATGTATATATATACAAGCATGTATGTGCACATTACCATATACATGAATATATATACACACACACATGGAAAAAACGGCGTGTCCTTAGAGAATAAGAGCTCTTTTTTTATAGCGTAATTTGACACAAAACAATTTTAGAGTGTACGGAATTACATACATGAACTTTGACAATTGATTCATTGTTCCTTATGTGAAAAACCGCGTTTCATAAATAAACAATTTAAAGTCAATTATTATGTTCTCATTTACCTACTCACCTTTACCATTATATATTGTTAATTGTAATAAGACAAAATTAAATAGATTGCATAGTCTAAAAAAATCTTATTAATTATCGAAAATAACAGAATTCTTTTATTTGAAATTTTTACTTGAATTAGAATAAAAAACGAGATAAGGATGAGGAAATTAACAAAGGCATAACTTATTGCATTTTGGTTTCTTTTACTTGGAGAAACAAAATTTTTATTGAACATTTCTATAAATATCTACAATGTTAAAAAGAATTACAATTCGCTATATTTTACATTTTTTAAATTTCACGATATAAATAATAATGCATTTTGATTATTTACAAAAATTCTAGTCATTAAGGTAGTCTACATTTTTCTGTAATTTACGGACGAGATAACTATTTTTTGCTTAACGATAAATAGGCTGAATTATTGGTATATAAAATTGTCATTTTATAATGAGAAAGTTCTAGTACTGTTTAATTATATCATCAGAACTACAATGAAGCTAAAAAATTTTATTATTATGGATTTCTGATATTAGCAGCATAAAATATTAACATCAAAATTAAATTATAATAGATTTGTAAAATAAAGTACGAAGTCTTGTAAAAAAAAATTTTAAATTAGTCTTATCAGTACATAATTTAAAGGTCGTTGATTTGTTTAATGGCTTTAAAAAATCCTTAAATAACAGTTGGTGGAAAATTAAAAATTGTATCTCGCATAGCAAATTTGAAGCTGAAAATTCCCTACGTTTCTTTTTAAAAAATATCTTTTTTTTTTTACAAAAAATTATACAACAATCGACATCCTTCTTACGCAAGGGTATGAATAAAAATATAGTTTTTGTCTTCTATGAAGATGCAGAGTTTGCCGAAAGTTGCGCACTTAATATCGAATGTGGTTGTTGTTTCCCACCGCCGCGGTAAGTGCTCGCGGCTGTCTTCTAGTCCTATAGTTTAAAAGAAACACGACACATCAAGAAACAAAGAGCCACAATATGTATGCACATCGATGAAGACAACTTGTGGAATCTTCAGCATTGAAGGACACTACAGCATGCAAACATACAGGTATGAAACTTCTATCTGTGCTTGTATAGACGGTTAAAACTATGTTTACAATTACTTAATCACCGTTTTAGACAACCTGGTTAAAAAACTGGTACAATAAATTAACGAGAATCATACTACAAAATAATAAATATAAGAAAGTGGTACAATTTTTTAACCAGCTTTCATTTTCAATTGTATAATACATAGTTTTGTTCGATTTGATGTACAAAAATTTTTAGATACAACTATATTACAGAAAATAAACTTTGCATATTTACAAAATTATAAAAATCATAATTAAACAAAGCAAAATAATTGATTAACAGCAGTGCTAGTTTATCAATGAAAATATACAATTGTTCGCAATGTTACATTTATTATATGGCAACAAGTAATATAAATGCTAGTGTTAAACCATTTTGGTTTGAATTTGTTTTAATATAATTTTTAAATATAATTATTTAAATTTAAAGAAGGAAAATTAATTATACAAAGAAAATTATGAAAAATATTCATAAATAACATTATTGTAAAGTATCTCTAAAATTTTAAACATAGTATTTTAAATAAATGATGTCATTTGTAATATTTCATTTTATAAGATTAAAGTTAACCTAAATATTGCACTCATAGAACTTGTCACCTCGCAACATGAACAATAACTTAAAGTAAAATCTTTTATAAACACTAAATGTTTTACATAACTTTTAATAATACACATAGATAATACACATATTAAGAATATCAAGTACTTGAACTGTAGATTTGCCACTTGTAACTTTTAGAACTTTATTAAAATTTTACATCACTGTTAATTAATTTGTCTATTATCAACAAAATAATTTTTGAATGATTATATCCCCACTAAAATTTCAATGGTTCATAAAAGCAGTGTTTGAAAATAGTCCACTATTTTTTTGTTAGTTTACAAATAAAGAAAAGTACATAATCATTATTAATGAATTTTTCTGAACCTTAATATATGCCTGTAATTTTCTTTATTATCTTAATTTTAGCAGAGATAAATATTTTTGGAAACTGAAATCTATGTAGAAATATTAAACAACTCTGAACAATTTAATATTTAAAATCAATTATATTTGTAAAAAATGCATAAAATGTGGCAGTGAATTGAAATTAAAATATAAAAGTAATAACATTTATATACTGTGTCATTTAAGTAGTTAAAAACTCATGCTTAAAGCAAGTCATATAATTTTTTAAATTACACATAAATTTAAAAATTGGCATACAGGCACCAAAGTCATTTTTACATATTTAAATTATACTATATTACAGTCAAAAGTCTAAAAGCACATTTAGTGACAAAAGATCTTTAAATAATTCAAATATATCTATTACAAATATTACAAATGTGTACATGGGCTAATTCTATGAGTATCATGTACCTTAAAGACCTTTTTTAAAACTTTTTTCACAACCACCATTTGAATATTAAAATTCATTGTGAATATCAACAAATTAGCATTGTTACTTAATAATTAAGAATCTGCTTTCAATGGACACCAGGTACATGATCCTTCTTTTGTATAATCACACAGTAAAGGAAAACTACAGCAGCAAAAAAACTATTTGTTTTGCTGATTAATTTAGTTTTTGTTACCTGTAGAGATCTCGTACAGTTTGATCTTCTCTGGAGGATGCATTTCGGCATGTATTCAACTTATTCTCCAAAGCCTGTATTATAAAAATATACATTAATGACTGAACATATTTTTCAATGAATTGGGCAGTAGCAAATTTACAAATGTCTAGCATAGGATAAAAATTTTGTTTTAGTATGTATGTTTAAAAGTGTGTAAAAATAAATAAGTGTAAGGAAAAGCAGTAGTAAGAAGGAGTGTATTAAAAGATAACATAGGCACAGAAAAAGCATGCAAACTTAAGAAAAAAAACAAAATCAAAACCTGTTTTGTGGAAAAAGATGTAAATACATATATTAAGAGCATCAATCTCTGTGTCATAATTTGGTTGGTCTAGGTTGTTGTCTGATACATTGATTTGGATTGTCTACTTGAACTGGCGGTGGTTTTGTGGTTGTGGAAGAAATGCTTTTTTTTCCACCAGGACAAGAACACTTCACCTTCCTACAGTCCATGCAGACCCATCTGTCAAGCTAGCAATACACCAAGCTACAATATACATTTTCACCGTGGGATGTTTGAGCATGTGAATACTAAAATGTATCTACTTGTTTAAGAGAAAAATATTGTATGATGTACAATATTAAGTATAATCATGACATTTTGTTGTAAAAATCTAACACCACAACAATTTTGTAAAATAAAGCCGTGCTACAAGCTCAATCGATTGCATGCAACAACTATGTACGGTGGAGGGAAACACTAGGTGCACTGTATGAATAAAATAACTTGATTTTGTACTTACCCCAACTTTTCTCATCAAATCGCCAATCATGTTCATAGCAAGTATTCGGGTACATGGCGCCAGTGGTGGTGCATTGACATTATTGTTGATATTATTACCAATAACACCCCCTACTCCATTTCCAACTAAACACAGACAAAAATAGATACAGATTACTATAAACCACAAATACACAAATAAAATAAACATGCAAACAAGATTTGTAATGTAAAATAATTTGAAAAAAAAAAAAAAAAAAAATTATCCAGAATTTCTTTATTAGAACACTATAAATAAATTAAATACAAGATATAAATACACCTTAGCAAAGTTAAGTTTTATAAATAATATAACCTAAAAAATGTAAAGAAAGAAAAAATATTGTACCTGTTTAAAATAAGAATAAACATTATATTTTTTACGAGAAAACTTAATTAGTAATTTTAATTATTGGCAAAGCTGAAGAATTAGTTTTCACAGCAGAAGATAAATTTGAAGAATCTTTGCTTCTCTTTTTAGATCGCACAAAAAATAATTTTGTTTTATGTAAGGCACTACGCATCTTACTTTTCAGTGGCGTTGTTGTATTCATGGGACTAGTAGGAGGTGTGTGACTATCCAATTCAGCTTGCAGTTTGTTACTATCTACATGATTGCAAACTCTGTCAATCACAGCAGACTTGTCATTATCGGTGTGTTGTCGTGCAAGAACTTGAATTTCTTGTTTCAAATCTAAAATAGTTATTGCACATTTTAGTGTAACCAAGAATCAACCATACCAGTTTCTTATGTAAATGTAATATTTACCTCTGATCTCATCCTTCAATCGTTGAACTGTAGTCCTCAAAGTTTCCTTTTCATCTAATTCTGACTCTAATAGCGCAGTCTTCTCAAGAGCTACATTGAATTTGGCTTCCATTTCTTCCTCTGTCACTTTGCTAACCCTACATTAAAAATACATAAGCATAAGAAAATGACTAAAATCAATAAGCAGTTAAAGCAAGAAGAAACCTACCTATGAGCCCGTTCCAGATCGTCATTCTTCTGTTCCAATTCTCTCACATACTTTAGTAACTGTTCATTCTGAATCTGAAGCTCCTGTCCCCGAGACTGAAACATGGAACAATCCACACTCTGCTGATCTAGTCGACTCCTCAACTGCTCGATCTCTGAAGCCAGTCTAGCATTCCTCTGCCTCAGCTCGCGATTTGTCTTCTCAGCTTGTTCCAGCGAGGCCTCCAATTCTTTCTCTAGCATCTGCGAGTTCTCCTGAAACTCCTCCAGCTCGCGCTCCACATCCTCCTTCCTACCCTCCCACCAAACAATATTGTATAATACTTGGCAATGCAACAGCAACAGTATCGCCAGCAGGCACTACCTCCTACTTTACTCACCTCTGGTGCACCTGGTTAGCCAGGTCCATCCAGTACTGAATCTCATCGTCCTTGGTGTTGAACTGCGGCGGCGGATCGATTTCCATCATCTTGAAGCCGTGCTTTGGGGGTTCGATTCTACACTTAAATTATTGCACGCAAACGTACTCCGCAGCGGGGGCGGATATTGCCGCAGCCTTCTCCTCCGCAGCACTGCGCACTCCGAGAGACACCACCTCACGCCGTCAGTCGCATTCTTCGCACAGCCAGAGAGATAGTACAGGAAAACGCAATTAGAGACCAGACAGCAGGCAAATACTCTCGAGTACCTGTTACGAGATGGTTCGTCGGTAGGTGTACCTTATACCTACACTGCTTATCGAGCGCCGTGCAGGTGCGCGCGCGCGTACTTACGTACGGTTTCTCTCACTCTTTTAATCTCTCCGAAGGAGGACAGAGAACAGAACAGACACTCGGACACACTGAGACAGCGTATATACGCGCACATACACTGAGCACGCGCACCGATCACGCGCACGCGAGACCTTGGCTCAGGCACAGAAGCACGATCGGATATAGGTATATGTGTGTGTGTGTGTGTGTGTGTGTATGCGAAGCGGCGCAGCACCAGGAAGTTAGAGAGCGCGACGACCGTGCGAGATAAAGTGACTCAGACGCAGCGAAAAAAAAGGCGATTTGCGCACACCGCGACGGGGACGAGAAACGCCTCCACTCCTTCGCCTCTTTGTCGACAACAGGAACAGCTCACCCGCGTAAACACACCTGTCCCTCGCGGCCTAATCACACGGCATCGAACGGAGTTGCGAAAACCCTGCTTAATTAGGATTTAATCTCGCTCTCTGTTTACAAGAGCGCGCGCGCGCGTGTGTGCAGGCCTCAAAATGGCAGACGTTAAAAAACGGCGGAGGAATGCTGCGCGAAGCGCAGACGAAAAGATGGCGGTATCTCTCTCCTCGCGTATATGTGGTATGAAGTAGGATGCGTGTGTGAGGGCGTGCGCATGCGCAAAGCGACCTAAGTTTACGTCATCGCCGCGCGCCGTTTTTTGTTGTGCTTCTTGCCTTTCTGTGCGAGCGTACGAGTGTGAGCTATAAATCACACGCCCACGCGCGTACGTACGTGTGTGTGTGTGTCCTGAGAGAATTCCAAAGGATGAGTATGACGCGAATTCGTATTGACAATGAAAGTGTGAGAAGTATGCGGCTCGACTGACTACTCCGGAATGCCTTTCGGAGTTTCGAATTTTGTTCCGGAGCACTTGCACGGCTTCTCTCTCTTTCGGACGAAAGTAGCGTAATTATACATGGGTATATATCCGTGTTACGGCATCTCACGTCGATTTGTTTTAATTTTAATTTTAAGCAGAAACTTGGGAGATGCAAAGCAAGCATACAGGTATAATATAGCGCGGTCTCGCATTGAGTGTCATTAGTATGCATATAGCTCCCCGAAAATGACGTGAAAGTCGCGAGGTGCGTTTTAATTGCTTTTATACGCGATCGGATTATTAAGTGCGCGTGCGCTCGCTGTGGCGACTTCTGGAAAAATCGGTTCTCTCGGTTTAGGCGCGATCGAAATTTCAGCATAATTTATATGTGGTAATAAGAAGTTTTATTGCATGGGTACCTAGAGGAGAAACCTTTTTTCAAGGAAAACGTTTAGGATACGATGATTTCTAAACGGCTCAATATTTTTCGAAAGCGTTGCGTCAAAAATATGTTATCTTTTTATATAAAAAAAAGGTGTTAGCGCACATGCTGAATAAATAAGATGTTAAAAGTGAGTTTTGACGGTGCGAATACTTTTACTTTAATTTTATGTCATTACTTTTACCTGTTGAAAAAAATAATAATAACAGAAGAAGTCAGTTAAAGTTCCCGGATGTTATTGTTCGAAACGCGAAAAATCTTGACCGACTTAAAATATATTATGCAGTTGAGATAAAATGAATCATAAATTAATCTGTTGCTAATACTCGATCACACGTATTACACGCGGTTCAATGCATGCTTATACATTGAACTTCCTAGTGGCAAAAATAGATACCGCTATCCATAATTTTATATTTTTATATTTATAAATATTTTATGTTGATTAACATTTTATGCTCCAGCTGAAAAAAGCTCTAGCTGTTTTATCTTGCTTTTACAAATCTGTATGAGAGTTTGCTGTTGCAAACAAATACAAACTTTATTTATTTATATTTTTTCTTGACTCTTATTATTTTATAATGCCATTATTGCTTCTTTTAAATCAGTCATTCGATCTCGTTCTATTATGTACTAATCTTTTACTTTGTTTTATTTCGTTATTTATACTTTCTTCTTAATCTATTTGTATATTTGCAATATACCTCTGTCGATTTATTGTCTTCTGATATTGACTTACTTATTGTTGTATATAGGGCCTCTTGGCCCGTTCAAATTTAAATAAATAAATAAATGCCATGAACATATGAATATCCTATTACGAAAAATTTTCATTTTTAATTTTATTGCTTTTTCCATTAGTCAATTGCAAGATTTAATAGCATATTATACTTAATCCATGTTTACGTCGACAATGCCAAGAGATTAAAACTGGTGACCGTCTAGAGCATCTAAGTATTTTTCCCGAAATGAAAATCACTGTATTATAATGTATTATTAATGCGATATTTTTACAAGTATATAAGTATTATTAATGCGAATATTTTAACCTGATTTATACACTAATTTACAATGTTTATTACACGTTTATAAAATATTTGTAAAATCTACATTTTTACAATAAATATTACTATTACTATATTACTATAATGCAACATCAGAGAAAAACGTTTAGAAACATTTACATTAATCAAGTTAAGTAAATACGAAAATCTAAATATTCGTTTAACTAATTACGTGAATTACGTACAAATAAAAAGCCTTATTCATCTCACATCCCATTCAATCTTTCTGAAATCCAACACCAATTTCAAACCGAGGACCGGTCGCCCCACGTGAAAACGTCAGCATCCGGTCCTCCTCGGTTTCCGCTCACCCATACCCACATCACCCAACTCCCCAAAGTCCCAACTCTCGTCTCGTGCACCCACGAGTCCCACCACAGTACCGCCCATTCGGCCCATTCTAACAACGCAGTAGCCAGAACTCTGGGCAACTTGACTCTATGTTACATCTGAGCAGCGCCGATGACAGCGACTCCCAGCGGCAGCCGACCGCGTGTGCGCACGGTGCGGAATTAACAGAGAAGAGCCGAGTAAGCCTTTTTTGCCTTGTGTGATAAGTATATAATTTCGTGTAATCCTCATCCCCCGGGCCACGCGTGACTGTCAAGCCCTCACTGATCATCGAACGTTCCTCAACGTCGTCGGTCCTCCAAAATGGTAAGTGGAGCAAAATGAGCTCGCGAGTTGTTTGGCTCGGTTGTTGTGCAGCGCGTGACGACTCGTGCTCTGAGGATGACGAGGGTTCGTGATTCTGTATACTCGTGCCGGTCGGTTTAAACGTGCAGACCTAGTGGCTCGATGCTTTAAAGTGTCTTCAAGGTGTCGATTTTGGGTTGTTTTATAATGGAGCGAGAAATAGGGGTGGTTTCGAGTGGGTACACGCGGTCGGAGATGTTGACGGCGAGGCTCGCATCTTCCTAACCTTATAAGGATATGAACTTGTAAGCGGATGATGTAGCGGGCCCACACACGAGCTTTCCATGCTTCGCTGATCACCGTCGTGGTGTTATTTTGTAAAAAAAAATGAGGGTTTTGGGGGCGGTTGAGATGGGTTTTATTGAGCATGTTTACTGTTTGTTTTGGAGCAAATTGGATATTTAAGTGAAAAACTATTGTTTATTCAAGGTTTTTTGTTTATATTATAGTTATAAATGAAGAGTGAATAAAAAAGTCTGTAAAAGTTCTTGAAGGAAAGAGTAAAATGGAGTTTTTTTGAGGAACTTAAGAAATAACAGTATAACTCACAAATGATCGTTGTTCTTTTAGCAACCACAAATTATCCTCCTCAAGGAAGGGACAGACTCGTCTCAAGGCAAACCTCAGCTGATCTCAAACATAAATGCCTGTCAGTCTGTCGCTGATGCTGTCCGTACCACGCTGGGTCCTCGTGGTATGGACAAACTTATTGTAGATAACAATGGTAAAGGTACAATTTCAAATGACGGCGCCACGATTCTGAAACTTTTGGATGTTATTCATCCAGCAGCCAAAACTCTGGTTGACATCGCTAAATCACAGGATGCTGAGGTAAAATAAAAATGTTTTTGTGTATCTGATTCGTATCTCGGTTCATTATTAAGATTATTCAGGCAGTTGTTGAAGTACAACAATTGTTATATAGAATCCGAGAATATTATAGGTAACTGCTAGACTGTCATTTTTTAGAAGTCTCAAAAGTGTCTCATAAAGTTACTACAATATTTTTGCATTACTTTTATAAGTAATTGTTCAAATAAACAATATTAATTTCATTTTTTATATGCATTCTAGATTGGTGATGGTACCACCAGTGTAGTTTTACTCACTGCTGAATTTTTGAAACAAGTAAAGCCTTTCATTGAAGAAGGAGTTCACTCTCGCATCATTATTAAGGCTTTCAGAAGAGCAATTCAGTTGGCTACAGACAAAATTAACGAGCTGAGCATTAAAATTGACAAATCAAACCCACAAAAAACTCGAAACACATTAGAAGAATGTGCGTCCACAGCTTTGAACTCAAAGCTCATTCACCAGCAGAAAAAGTTCTTCAGTAAAATGGTTATTGATGCTGTTCTGATGTTGGATGAGCTTTTACCTCTTAATATGATTGGTATCAAAAAGGTTAGAATAAATAGTTCAATTATAAAATATTATATTCTGTACAGACTAGGAAAACGCTAAAACATGTATTATAGGTTGCTGGTGGAGCCCTGGAAGAGTCCATGCTCGTAGCAGGTGTAGCCTTCAAGAAAACCTTCTCCTACGCCGGTTTCGAGATGCAACCCAAATCCTACAATCCCTGCAAAATCGCTCTCCTGAATATCGAGCTGGAGCTCAAAGCCGAGCGCGACAACGCAGAGGTTCGCGTGGACAGCGTTTCCGAGTACCAGAAGGTCGTCGACGCCGAGTGGCAGATCCTGTACGACAAGCTCGAGAAGATCTACAAGAGCGGTGCCAACGTTGTCCTCTCGAAACTGCCAATCGGCGACGTCGCCACGCAGTACTTTGCCGACCGTAACATGTTCTGCGCTGGTCGCGTTGTCGAGGAGGACCTCAAGCGCACGATGAAGGCTTGCGGCGGTGCAGTAATCACGACTGCCAATGATATCGGCGACAGCATACTGGGTTACTGCGAGAAGTTCGAGGAGAAGCAAATTGGAGGCGAACGGTTCAACTTCTTCGCTGGTTGCCCCAACGCAAAGACCTGCACGTTCATTCTGAGAGGTGGAGCTGATCAATTTCTGGAGGAGACCGAGCGCTCGCTCCACGATGCTATTATGATTGTTAGGCGTATGATGAAGAATGACGCTGTTGTTGCTGGTGGTGGCGCGATCGAAATGGAACTGTCCAGGACTCTGAGGGACTACTCGCGTACTATTGCTGGCAAAGAGCAGCTTATCATTGGTGCTATCGCTAAAGCTTTGGAAGTTATCCCAAGGTAACATGTTGTTTGATCACTTTTAGAAAGAAATAATTCGAATTTTTTGAGCGGTATTTAGATTGAAAAAGTATTGTAAGAATGGCTGGAACTGCATAGAACTGCTGATACTGCCTTTTTTTTTTACTTAAGGTGATGTGATACCGACACTATTACTCAATTCTGGATTCCCGTTTTTCTCCTTTAATTTTAAACTTTTAAAAAAAAACTCTGACACGTTTTAAGAGGGTGTGGTACTCATGTACTCTGTTTTACCGACAGAACACGGTAAATTCTATATTATTAAAATAAATATATCGAATTACGTCTTATAAAGAGATAGCTGCCCTGCGCAATGTAATAATCTACCAGCCTATGCAGTTTTGAGCTCAAATATCAACGGCATCCTAAAAAATTTTGCGAACAAAAATAACCGAAATTTCGTTCGCAAAATTTTTTAGGGTGCCGTTGATATTTGGGCTCAAAACTGCGCAAGCTGGTAGATTATTACATTGTACAGGGCGACTATCTCTTTATAAGACGTAATTCGATATATTTATTTTAATAATATAGAATTTACCTAGTTCTGCCGGTAAAACAGAGTGCATGAGTACGCAGCCCCCCTGTTACCGACAATTGCAGGGACTCGTTTTTCTCTTTCAATTTTGAATTTTCAGGAAAAAACTCTTTGCACGTTATAGATTTAGTAAAGGACTCCAACTTATCACAAAGTTTTTCTTAAAATTGAAATTTGAACGAGAAAAACGAGTCCCTGCAAACTTCGGTAACGGGTAGACCGCGCATCACATTAATTCACGCTCATAAATGTTATCATACGTAATATGACGATTTTTTTAAAATTATCTTTTAGTCTACTTCTTTTTATACTTTGAAATCTAAACATAAAATTGGGTGGGATCTTTATAATACCAAATAATTAATAATCCTGTAAATTTGATATCTGATTAAATTCGTCTACATTCCAGGCAACTGTGCGACAACGCTGGTTTCGATGCCACCAACATCCTGAACAAGCTGCGCCAGAAACACCACTCAGGCAAGTGTTGGTATGGCGTGGATATCAACAACGAAGACATCGCCGACAATTTAGAGAGCTGCGTATGGGAGCCGGCCGTTGTTAAGATCAACGCTTTGACCGCCGCCTGCGAGGCCGCTTGCCTCATTCTCTCCGTCGACGAGACGATCAAGAGCCCGAAGAGCGGCGGCGGCGATGCTCCCCAAATGCCCGCGGGCCGTGGCATGGGCAGGCCCATGTAAAAAAAGTCTTTTGGTTAGGCAAAAAAAAGCAAAAACACGCATTTTTTTTATAAAAGTACATACACACACGCATACGCATACACGTGAGAAAGAGGAGAAGATTTGCGTAACATTTTGTCATACGGTTTTCGCTGAACTGTCAGAGTGAATGAGCGCAAAATGAATGCAAATGATAATTTAATGGAAGAACACAATAGATCGCCAGAGTATATTATTTTTTAAATAATATGAATTTAATGTTGCTCATGAATTTTTGTACAAGGAAAAAAGAATAAGAAAGAAGAAAGAGAATAATGATGAACAAATCTGATGCTTTACGGAAACGATCGCCTTATTACTGTCGTCTTTTCAATTTGAATTCAGTTTTTGTATTCACTATAGATAGTGTTTCTCATTTATATAATTATTAATATAATAAAAATGGTTTTAAACGAAAATTTACGTATATGGAGTAATTTTTTATAAACAAACAAGAATAATTCAAAAACATGGATAAAGTGTGAAAATTAATATTTGAAAATAGTATTAAATGTACAAAAAAATTACTAAATTTTGTACAAACAATTTCTTATATTGTCAGATAAAGTAAATAAAATGAAATTAATATTTGTGTCATAGGTAAATGCAAATTTAAATAAATTGTAGGTAATAATCTTAGAAAATAATAATGTCGTAGCTGTTGAAAAACGATATAAAGATTATTAAATACTGTTATTACAAGTTTTTAACTGTATTTTCAACATCTTTCTCGCGGTCGGTAAAGTAGGAAATCTGGTCGGTACTTATACGCAGTTCTTATTACGTTCAATTCCGACGATAGCAATCTAATAAAAAGACGATCTAAATGAACGTTTCTCTTCAAGCGGTTCTCAATTTATGTTTTAAAAATATCATTAAATTGTATGACTCATATATAAATACATTTTTTAAGTATAAATACTTACGTCTTATTCAATATTGCTTGAATTTTATTACAAAGCTGGTTGATTTCTGAAAAATATTGTGGAAATATAAAGATGGCGAGACTCGATGACGTTTAATGTTCTAAACTATGGATATATATATATTTATTTATTTTATTTGTGTTTTTATAGCTTGCGAAATTTCGCATAATCATTTTGATAAAAAACAATTGTGAAATATAGTTTATGGCACGAGGAAAACTTACTTAAATTAATACCAGCCAATCGCGCTTTACTACAAAAACCAATGAATTTACTGAAAATAAGGTCAATAAGCGCGTCTCTTTCACGGTTTTGTATAGAAAGTTCTCGATTTTCGTCATCAAACCATATTAGGGAGTTTGGAATCCGAGTGGGTTATTAATAAAATCAATCGGGAAATCGAGCCCAAAGTAAATAAATAGAATAAATCGGTTTCTATATTCTCATTACAATTTCGTCTCGATAATTTGCTTTAAAATTCATAACGGTTAAAAATATCGAGGTCTACAATAAAAAGGTCCGAAAAAGTGAACTTTGAAATTATACGGCAGAGTTGCAATACACGGAGAAATTGCATTATGCAAAATTTCGGTTATTTCACAACAGTCCAAAAATAATCTTTCCGCGCAAAATCACTTCATTATATGTATCATACAAACAATTCAGCTCATCATAACAACCTCAAACCCAAAGACTACGCTGAAATTCACCCGTTAATTACATCAAACTTACACCGTATCATCATATCACACACATAGATACATAAGTACTTATACACACACACCGCAAAGCTCGCACGCCGCGCCGCGCATTCCAAACCCCCCGCACGAGCTTCGCACCAAAAAGATCTCCTCTCTCTCGCCGAAATAAAACTCTGCGAGCGCGCGCTGCCGCCTTATACACGCGCGCTACCAAAAGCTCTCTTCTCTTCTCTCTCTCTCGCCCCCTCTCTCATTAGCAGTATCTCTCCCTCTCTCTCTCCTCCCTGAGGTCACGGGTCTGCGCGGTCGGCTCGCTCCGTCGGCGGTCGGCACTCGGCACTTCTCTCTCTCTTTCTCTCTCTGTCTCTTTCTTTCCTCACACAGCAGCATACAACACACTACTACTGTACAGAGCGGTGTGCGCGCGTGGAGAGAAAGAGCAAGAGTGGGGGAAGCAGCAGCTCACTTGGCTCGCTCGCTCTCTCCGTGACATCGCGGCGGGCAGGCAGTACGCGCCGCGCTGCCTCGCCGGCTGATGTTCCTCGTTCTCCGTCTCTCTTTTTCTCTCTCCTCTCTTTCTTCGTCTCCGGTCCCGCTCTCTCGCACGCCGGTTGTTAGTGTGCAGCAGCAGCAGCAGCATCAGCAGTCTGTCCTACGCAGCAGCAGCAACAGCCTCGGCGTCGTCGTCTTGCGCGCGCGCGGAAAATTCCGAGAGAGCTGCGCGCGGTAGGCAGGCAGGCAAGCAGCTTCGTCGTCGTCTCTCTGTGCGTATGTGATAGCGCGATGGCTGTGTGACACGTGATCTCTGTCTCTCTCCCTCTCTGTCTCTCCCTCTCGCGCGCGCGCCCGCTTCACGACGTTTTATCAAGGACAGCACGTGCGCGCCGCAGTGCTAGCTCGCCCGCGCAAAAGTGTGTCTGTGTGTATATTGTATTATCATCATCATCGTCACCGTCAGTCACATATGTGGATGCCAGCGCGCGTCACATTATGGCCGAGTGCGAGAGTTGAGGGTTGCCGTAGTTGTAGCAGCAGCAGCAGCAGCAACACCATCGTCACCGATATTATTGTTACGACAACGCTGTAATAATAGACCGTGTGATAAATATAGTTAAGAAAAAAAAAACTACTGTAACGGAGAGACCGCCCGAGAACTCCAAAGTGCGCGCGTGTCCAGTAGCAGCAACTTTTGCACAAATTACCTTTGAACCATAGCAGGATGGACTACGCGGAGAGCGGGTCTATGCTTGCCGGCGGCGGCAACTCCCAGGGGTTCGAGCTCGACGGTGGCTTCGAACCCCAGACGCGTGCCCGCTCCAACACGTGGCCCTGTCCTCGGCCCGACAGCTTCCCCGACGGCGCAAAGGAGGCCTCCGGCGAATCCGGCACGCCGCCCCAGCAGACAGCCTTGAACCAAGCCGCCGTCGCCGCGGGCCTATTGCCCGTGAAGAAGAATTCCAGCCGGAGAAACGCCTGGGGAAACCTGAGTTACGCGGATTTGATTACGCAGGCGATCACAAGTGCGCCGGACAAGAGACTCACGCTGTCCCAGATCTACGAGTGGATGGTGCAGAACGTGCCGTACTTCAAGGACAAGGGGGACAGCAACAGCAGCGCCGGTTGGAAGGTAGGTTCTCTCTCTCTCTCTCTCCTTTTTTCTGCGTATATATATACATACATACTTTTAAGGTGTCATTGAACTCTACCCTCTAAACACGCGCACCGTCCAACAGAATGCGCATAACATAATAAGTACGTGCGGTTTGGTAGCGGGAAAGAGAGAACGCGCGCGCGCGCCTGCGGTACCGGTAGCTCTGTCTCTCCCCCTCTGCAGCCGCATGCACACGTGTATAGTACGCGCGCGCCGGGGCTCTCATCACGAGGTAAACAACGCGCTCGCGCACGTGTATACAATATAGTGTAGCTCTCCGAGTGTAGCTACTATATATATACACGCTATATATTACAGGACGTCTTCTCGGCTCTTATGTTATTTATAAGGTATAGTCGTCGAGAGCAATTTTCACACCACTTGACCGCACCTGCCTCCACCTCTCTGTTTATATACTGTCCCATAGAAGACACGCCCGTCATAAAAGTCATTGGTGTTTATTGCCCTGCGTGCAGCCCGAAGCGAGAGCGACGAGGTCCTGTGTATACCTACCTGCGCTCACAAAACCCCAGCGTGAAATCCCTCCGGGTTGAACTGGAAGAGGCCCGTCAAAATATATACTTATTACCTGATGGCGACAAACTACTACTGTGCGTATGATATATATATGTATACATACACTGTGGTGTGGTGTGCTGGAATAGAGGGTATAAATAAACGCACGTGTGCGACAAATGAAGTGCGAAAATAAAGTGAGGTGAGTGCGAGCGGGCTCCGTTATTAAAATAAGGAAAGCTTTCTTTTCGCTCGCGTATATATATATCTATGCGTATGTGCGTTATAAGTATACACGTTGCGGCGTGTTTTTGTTTTGGTCCGTGCCCGCTCGAGCCGAGCGTAAATAGAACGTAAAAACGTTATCGATTTTCGATACATGATACCTACCTGTGTGTGTATATATATATACGCTCGCATGTATATACGCACCTCGAGAGCGAGTATAATGAAGTAATTGTAAATATCGAGAAAGTCGATGCTGCTATTCCCTTTATTTTTTCGTTATAATAAAAGAAAAAAATACACGTCTACATATTCCTACTCTATATTATCCAAGAATTTAACAAACAAAGAAAAAGAAAAATGCGCGCGTCGTATAATATAAAAATATACGCGATTTAATTAAGGGTCTTAGAAGACAGCGACGCCGGCGGTGCTGGCGGATCTTGCAATGCTTTTAGCGAGCCTCGGGTTAAATTTAAAAGTCTTCCTCGTCCACGAATACCGCGGCGCCCTCGAAAATAGCCGGATCGAGCCTCCGATTATAAAAGTGCGCTCTCGCTCGGGCCGATCGCGTGCCGAGTGAGAATAGTTGTGTGTAGCGTCGTCTTTCGTGTATTATAGAAGAAAAGCGAGCTGAAAATTCTTCGTGAATGAGGCTGTTCCATTTTTTGTGTGGGGATTTTTTCGTGACAATGGTTGATACACTTTGTACATGTACAAGTGTGAAATTTCATTAGGTATGAAAGTTGTGCGGTATTCCTCAAGTTATTTTAGTATCATTAGATTGATTATTAAAAATATAAATGAGATGTTAAATGATACCTTTACCGTAAAACATCGTGCCCACAATATTTACTAAAAATTAAATTTGTAACGGGTCTGAAGTTTACAACGTTGGAGTCCGACGAAATAAAAAAAAAAGAACAATTTATTTTACTTCACGTTTATATTAAATATTATTAATTTTGCGTGTAGATTTAGTGTTTTATAGTATAAAATAACTTTAAAACAAAGGTTTAAATTCGTAAAAAATTATTTCGTTGTATTTCAATGATGCAAACTTCGGGCCCATAATTCGTATATTATTTAAGCAAATGAAAACTCTGACTCACACTTGGTACGATACTTTGAAATATTTCTCAAAAACCTCTCCCACGCCATTTATTATAAAAACCAAAGAAAATAACCCATCACAGATCGTTTCACCGTCGCGCATAGAAATTCCCCGTGCGCGCGTCGGTATCTCCCAATAAAATATACAACGCCAAACCCCGCGCGCGCTCCGAAAATTCCCCAGCTCTCCAAATTCCCGGCATATAGCGTCCAGCCCGTGTGTCACCTCCAAAAAAAAAACCTCACTACACTACCAACAAGCCGCTATACACCACCGCCACACGTGCTAGCCACGCAGGTAACCCTATCACACTCGCGATTGCCAAGCCGCGCGGAAGCGACACGCTGCCGCCTCTCCCCCTTCGTATATAGCTGCTGCTACTCTCTCGTACCGGTTTTGGCGGCCTCCGCTCTCGCGCGCCGTTACTCTCTCGCGAATCCATTGGCGATTTCTCTCGGTGGAATTCGAGCCAGCCGCTGCTGCTCTCTTCCTTTCTCTCTTTACCGTACGATTTTTCGAGCGCGTGTCGCGTAGCCGCTGCCGCCGCCGCCTCTCACTTTTTCATCTCTGGAGGGAGAGAGGAGTGAAAGACGGATTTCAAGGCCGAATTTGCATTGGAATTCACCCGTGGAACTTTCCGCGCGTACGCCTCTGTGTTTGTGTGGGTATAAGGAGGAGGAGGAGGTCGGTGCAAGAGAGGCCGTGCACGCGCGCAAGAGAGAGAGAGAGAGGGAGGGTGGCAAGAGTATGCGCGCGTCTGTTTATGTTTGGATAGCGAGCGATGACTCAATTGTAGACGCACGTGCGCGCAAGCGCGAGGTGGTAAGAGGAGGGTAGCGGTGGTGCACGGAAAAAAAAATAAGACGGGCCTGGTTACAGAAGGTGCGGAACGGATACAGTGCCGTAGTCCGTAACTGTATTGATGACAGAATGAAACGGTCGCGGTACGCTATACTTGCGCGCGGGGCAGTCAAAGGCGCGCAACGCCAGCCGTTGAGTGATGAAACGCCGTTCGTTCCAGTGCGTTGGAACGGCTGTCGTTTTGCAGCTGAGACGCACACGGTTTCGGGCTGAAACGACAGCGCATTGGTAACGTTATGTACGATAGCGTTGCAAGGCCGAACGCGCCCGGTTCGCGTGCTGAACTCGGATGGTTTCGGCACGCTGAAACGACTGCGGACTGCCGTTCCACAGCTGAGACGTGCGCGGTTCCGGGCTGAAACGACAGCGCATCGGTAAAGTTGCGTGCGATGGCGTTACGAGGCCGAACGCGCCCGGTTCACGCGCTGAACTCGGGTGGTTTCGGCTCGCTGAAGCCACTGCCATTCCACAGCCGAGACGCGCGCGGTTTCGGGCTCAAACGACAGCGCATTGCTAAAGTTGCGTGCGATGGGGTTTCGGTCCGAAACCGCGCGCTTCTTGGCTGGAAAACGGCGGTTGTTTGAGCTCACTTGGACGGAACGAACGGCGTTTTGATGCTGAGACGCGCATGGATTCCATCATGCAGCACATTATTGCTACTTGCAAAACCACTGGACAATTGATCTATATGTGGGAGTCTCTTTTTCCTTTTTTTCACGCCAACGAAAGTACTTTCATGAATTTTTCTTTTTAAATTTCGTTCAACTCGACACTTATTGTTTTTCGTCATTTAATAAACAGAGATGCACTTTTGCTCTGTAATCATTAAAGAGATGACCAATACTTGTATATTCCAATGTTTTATTTGAAATTATTGACTACGTAACCTTTTTTTATTACAATAAAACATTTATCACGTAAATCAATACTGTTTTTATTAATGAATACAAGATATATTTATCAAAATTGATCAATACTTTCAGCGATACATTTTTCCATTGCCGAATGCGTATTTCTTCAAAATATTTGCCTTCAGCAATACTGAGAGCAAAAAATAAATTTTTGGGCTTTTCTTATTTTCCCTTGCTGAGCGCGCACTGGACGTCGATTTTCACCTCTCACTACAAATTAATAGTTGTTCTCATCGACACGCATTTGAAAATCCTTTATTTTTTGACTTTCTATAAAATTGTCGACCTGACGAGTCATTTGCAATACCGGCTTCAGAAGCAACAATTTTTAATTGGATGGGGTGTCTTGCAAGGTAAGTTGGTCCAATTTTTAGCTACATAAAAATTGAATTCGTTTACCATTTGTTTTTGAGCGTAGCATCAAACTATTATGGTATTTTTTTTTGTACAAGTCAATAGATGTATATATATGTGTGTGTGTGTGTGTGTGTGTGTGTGTGTGTGTGTGTGTGTGTGTGTGTGTGTGTGTGTGTGTGTGTGTGTGTGTGTGTGTGTGTGTGTGTGTGTGTGTGTGTGTGTGTGTGTGTGTGTGTGTGTGTGTGTGTGTGTGTATAAAATCTTGTTAAAAAATATCTTGTTAAAATGGATCCACGATGTGCTATTATTTTTGTAATTATTGGAAAATTGACGATTCCTTCCGTTTTTCGATTGCAAAGAAATTTCGCATCGCAAGGCTGATTGTGGCTTCAGTTCATAGTCGGATTCTGACACATTCAGCGAGTTTTTTAAGAATTTTTAAACACAAATATTTTTCTCTGTACCTATCAAGCGTTACTGTCGACTTACGCGTTACGCACTCGACTGTTTACATGTTACCAATTTACTCTTTTAGACAGTCAATAAATGGAAATTGTTAAATATTGGTCATATTTGTGCAGAATTTTGTAAAATACAGGTCGCTACTGAAAACATACATATTTTGTACAAAATATATACGAAATTTGTCTAAGAATATGTACAAAACTTGTATAAACTTTATATGCATTTTTTCGGAGAAAATTTGTAAAAATTTGATACACTTGATACAAATTTTGTATACAATTTATACAAGTTTTATACGTATTTTGTATGAATTTTACATAAATTTTACACATTCAATTAATTTTTTGCCTTTTTTAATAGTTAATCATGATTATTATTAGTCAAAAATTTTTTCGTACAATAGTAATGAGTAGTCTACTAAAATTGTTATAATATGCATTATTTTACGGGATAGTTTGAATTTCCTTTTACTTTAAAAATTTTGGTTACAAAGCATTGTTATTTTCCAAGATTTATGAAAAATTCAGTATATAGATCGTGGATCTATTCAGTTTCCGGGAATCAAATTATGTAAAAATGTTTGCCATTTATAGAAACAAAATACTATATCTTGTTTTGCAAGTCCATTGACTCGTAAAAAGTAGATACTGCGATGTTATGATTAAAAAGGAATCGAATTTAATTTTCATAGAACTGAAAATTAGACCAACTTACCTGCATTAACTTACCTTATATGATTTTTTTCCTTACTAAAGAAGATACTTTAAGACTCAGATCGTTGTTATTGGTAGATTAAAATGATCACGTGATGATGGTGTATTGCGAAAGCGCGAACGTTTGAATTTTTGATATAAAAAGTACTTGAATATACATTGAAAGCATTATACATTCTTTTGAAAATTCGTGTATAAATGTTTTATACTGATATCAGTAAAGTTTTATCGAAAATCAGTGTTAGGCAAATCCGAACTTGCGCTACCGCAACATATTTTGCTACACGAATAGCGGCGGTACAAGTAGTGCAACTACAAATAAAATTTATTGTAGTAGTGCTACTTTACAAAAAATTGTACCCTACTCGTGGCATCGATATTTGCGTAGAGCGCTACACGATTTTTAAAAGGTGATAGTACTATTTGCATAAAGTAGTTGCACTACTTTCAAAAACACTGAAATTAAAATTTGTATGGTATGTCTTTTCGAATTAAAAAAATTAGACTCAGCGATAAGAAGTGGATGATCTGCAAGTCGTAAGTGATGCTTGCGATTTGTACACTCATAAAAACAGTATTTTTGCGGCAAAAATATTTATGTCTTGAGAGCCGTGTAGTCGCACTATTTGATGAAAGCAGTGCCGTTATCGTCCAAAAATCGTATAGCGTCACAAGTAGTGTAACGACAATTTTTTTGAAAAGTAGCGGCACTCCTGCAGTGCAACTACACTATTTTCTAAGAAAGAAGTAATTATTTATAAAGCGAATATAATGTTAAGATTTTTATGGTTATTCTTTTAATGTGACGAATATAAATTGTTTGATTGAAAATTATTTTTTACGTTTCCATGCAACCGGCTAATAATTTTACAGATAATAATCGATTGTATATAGCGGAATCTGTGAACGAATCAAGGGTGATCTACAAATTACTTTTGGAAACCCTGTTTCACTACATGAGGAGTGACCCGTAGGAAAAAAGTATGCACAAGTTGTGTGCACAAATAAAATTTGTGCATAAATTTGTGCATAATTTAATAATTGTGCATATGTTTATGCACAAATTCGTGCACGGTTTTCGTGTGCACTTGTGCATGCATTTATATACAAATGTATGCACAATTTTTAAATTATGTACAAATTTATGCACAAATTTTATTTGTGCACAAAACTTTTTCCTACGGGGAATACTACTAGTATAACGAATTTAGGTTCATACAAGCATTCGGCTATACCATACCAGTACACTGAGTATAAGATTATCTTCCAAATAAAACATTAGAATATACATGTATTGGTCATCTCTTTAATGATTACAGAGCAAAAGCATCTCTGTTTAATGACGAAAAACAATCAGTGTCGAGTTGAACGAAATTTAAAAAGAAAAATTCATGAAAGTACTTTCGTTGACGTGAAAAAAAAGGAAAAAGACTCCCATATATAGATCAATTGTCCAGTGGTTTTGCAAGTAGCAATAATGTGCTGCATGATGGAATCCGTGCGCGTCTCAGCATGAAAATAGTTCAAATCAGTTTTCCAGCCAAGAAGCGCACGGTTTCGGACTGAAACCCCATCGCACGCAACTTTAGCAATGTGCTGTCGTTTGAGCCGGAAATCGCGCGCGTCTCGGTTGTGGAACGGCAGTGGCTTCAGCGAGCCGAAACTACCCGAGTTCAGCGCGCGAACCGGGTACGTTCGGCCTCGTAACGCCATCGCACGCAACTTTACCGATGCGCTGTCGCTTCGGCCCGAAACCGCGTGAGTCTCGGCTGCGAAACGACAGTCGTTCCAGCGCACTGGAACGAGCGACGTTTCATCACTCAACGGCTGGCGTTGTGCGCCTTTGACTGTCCCGCGCGCAAGTATAGCGTACCGCGACCGTTTCATTCTGTCATCAATACAGTTACGGACTTACGGCACTGTATCCGTTCCGCATCTTCTGTAACCAGGCGCGTCTTATTTTTTTTTCCGTGTGGTATGGTTTAGAACCTTCGGTGATGAATGGTTTTCGCAGGTGCTTCTTTTTTTCCTCGAGAGACACGAAGGTGTGTACACACACGTGCGTCCATAATTGTATGCCTAGTTGAAATTTTCCTATATACGCGACAGTCGACGCGATTCTTTTTCGACTAATTCGCAGTTTAGTGTCGTCGTCGTCGTCGTCGTTTTATTTGTAGACGCGGAAGAGCTGGCGGAACGAAACAATATACTTGACAGAATTCATATTCACAGTTTTCAACATTCGGGGAACCCCGAAATTTCAACGCGAGACCCTGACTCAGCAGAACGTGTATACAGCGCAGCGCGCGGAATAGAGAGAAACTTGCGCGCGAGCGCGATTTTTCCGTGACACGCGAGAAATCGCGAAGGCCGCGAGTCAAGGATCTCTCCGGTGCGGTTCCGCATTTTCCGCGCGCGCGCGCGCGCGCGATGCTCGTTAGCGCAAGGCCGCCGCCACTGAACTGAAAGAAAACGAGAGATGAAGCGTTTTTCGTTTTTTTTTTTTCTTTTTTCCGAGTCGCGCGCGGGTTTTGAAGAGGAATATTATCGGGGTGGAGGTGGTTTGGGAGAGGTAACGGTTTATGGTTGGGTTCGCGACGATTTTCTATACCCAAAATAAAAGGTAAAGTGTTTATTTTCTTCTACGTATATTATAAAGCAGTGACCAATGATATATTTAGAAAAATCACAGTACAACAACCCAAACCTGCACCCTAATATACATTCCCTCCTTACTAATACACTCTCTCCCCGAAAAAAAAAACCCATCGCTCCGGCCCTCAGGGAGACAGACTAAGAAATCGAACACGCGAATTCCCTGCCGGTTAATTAAACGCGCGTGCGAGCTCACGGAAACTCAATAGTGAGCGCGAGTATCGAGTGACACTGCGCTGCAGCAGCAGCACGCACTACTACTCAGCGCCGCCGCCGTCGTCTTCTCGTGACGCAACTATCCTTGACTTTTCTCCTCACGCGAGAGGGAGATGAGAAGAAAATCGTTGAGGTGTAGCGTTGTGGGAAATGGGAGGACGAGGAGTTCTTTATTATTTTTTTGTGGGGGGATTGGATATGATTGATCGTGGACGGGGAGGATTACAGGTTATCGCGGCTTACACACTGACACACGTTATGGTAATGGGTTTGTGCGAATGGTAAAAATTGGCGACGCGTGAGTCTATCCATCGCTAATCTCTAGCTTACACACACACAGTGTAGATTTTGAATTCGCGCCCTTGTAGCTAACGGCCAATCGCAGACAGCGCCGCGTGGCTTCGCCTTTTTCGGAGCAGCCTCTGCACACGCGAATAAAATCGCAAGTGCCATTAAGAAAAGAGTAAAATATATCGTTAATCATTTTCTCTAAGAGATCTAAAAAAAAAAGCTTTCGTAGCCGCCGCGGTTACCGAGCATTACATCACGAGCGCGTTCTCATTGAATAACGGGGAAAATTCAAATCACATTCGTGCGTGTGTGTCTATGTATTTCCCCTCACACCGCCTTCACGCGTATACGTTACACCGCTAAATTCTCCAAGGCGCGCGCATATATATATATACACACACACACACACACACACACACACACACACACACACACACACACACACACACACACACACACACACACTTTTCCTTGTACTGTACTCTTAAAAAAAAAAAAGATGATGAGGTTAGAATTATTCGCGCTACGGTAGGCCGAGCCCGAGAGATCACGCGATCGTCGCGTACATTATGCGAGAAAATATGTAGACCTTCGCGAAAAAAAAGAAGAAGAAGAACGCGGAATTAGAGGAAAAGAAATCATCGCTAAACCGTTTCTATTCGTTAACGTTATTTGCAATTTTAATTATTAAATAATCTCTCGCGAGACATACCTACAGAGACGGTAAAAGAAAAAAGTGCTGAGGTGCGAAGTGACGGCAAAGTAGCTATATAGCTGACTCCGGTCGCGTGATCACGTAATAGGTTAGACAATCAACCTTCTAAACGCGCGCTCGCGCCAGGCTTTGTAATTTTTAAACGCCTCGCACGTGATTCCCCATTATTCTTTTCTTTTTTCCTTTTTTTAATCACTCGCTTATTATTATTAAAAATAACATTTGAGCGCATACGGTAGACGAAAACAATTACCTCTCCGCGCCATTTCGCATTCACCCAATTACGTACCTCCCGACCCACTGTACTTACTCTCCCGCGTACATTCGATTTGATCGAATTCGATCTCTCTCCTCTCCTCTTGCCCGAGCGAGAGAGCGAGGCAATGACCTCGCGTGCCATTTATCCCGCGCCGCCGCCGCCGCTGCTGCCCCCTCCTCTCGAGAGGAGAGGAAAAGGAGCAGCGGCGGCGGTGGCAGGCTATAAGCCGCTTTTTCAGCCTCTCGGCTCCCTACTGCCGGCCGCCTGTAATATACCTATGCGCGCGCGCCGCGGACAAGGTCAGGCGCAGGTATAGGTGAGGTGAGGTGGCTTTTCCGATCATGATTGCGTGGGTTGTGTAGTGAGGGGAAAGCGGAGGGTTGTTTGGAGCTCGTGATTGAAGGGAGACTCGTTAGAAGCTGTATTTATTAGATGTCACTGCTCTCTAAAGTTGAATTAGTGAAAATTGCTCCACCATTTCAATTAGTAGAAAAAACTACTAATTTATTAGTGAATATTCACTATTTCATTAGTGGGTTTTTAAAAACTACTAAATGAAATAGTGAATATTCACTAATAAATTAGAAGTTTTTTCTACTAATTGAAATGGTGGAGCAATTTTCACTAATTCAACTTTAGAGAGTGGGGAAAAGGTTTAGTAAAAATTGTTAATAATTTTGTGAAAATTGGTATACTTTCTGAGAAGGCTGCCACAAACTGCAAAAACTGAAGTGATAATTACCATACTTACTTTATAAGAAATTTTGATAGAAAGATAGGAGCTCAGACTTGGCAGCTGCCAGGGGCAAATATGGCATAGGTGCATGGGCGCCCCGAATAAAATTTTTTTAATTATTGTAATTTTTGACATATTAATGTAGTAAGATAAATTTCTTTCAGGAGCTCCTAAAGCATGTTTATTTCTAGATTTATATCAAATCTGAGCTTCAGAATCGTTAAAATTTACTGTAAAGTAAGGGTAACTTCATTAACGAATATTTTCTTTAAATATATGAAAATATCAATTTTCTATGTATTGTTTATCCAACATGACGATAATTTTCGAATCTTTGAAAATTTTTATTTCATTTTGCATAAAGATTCTGCATAAAAGATATTATCTTGTTAAGAAAAAAATCATAAAATCGCCGCTATTAAGTGTTTATTCACTGGCGATGTATTCATTCACTGGCGAAACTTATTTAGATACTAAGATCGCGTGTTCATTTACTGGTTTTTAGAAGATATTTACAGATTTCTCTTAAACAAAATTTCTACTTTTAATCTTTATCTAAAATTTTGTCACTGACGTAAAGTTTGAATATTTTAAAATACTAATTAAAAAAGATTTTTGCTTTTAATCCATTTTTAATTCTCTTAACAAAAATTGAACTTTTTTTTTCGTTCATTCACTGGTGAAGTCACCCTATGGTCATTTTTTGTCGTGATAATATTATGATAATATTCAGAAATGGCTTTTTTTTACAGTTTGTGGTAGCTTTATCAAACAGTATAGTAATTTTGACAAAACTTTTTTCTCAGTGTATAGTAGGTCTTGTAGGATAAAAACGGTTGTAGTTAAAGAAAACTTTGAATAGTTCATATTTTCTTAGAGGTATTTTATGTAAATTTTAATACAAACGAAAAAAAGGTAGGAAAAATTCGTTATTTATGCAAAAAAACTCATTTCAGCAGTCACTTGATTCCGACCGATAAATAGGCGAAATAAAATTTCCAAAATATTCCTCGCAAGTATACTTGAACATACGTAATTTACATCTCTCGTATACTACAATCGCTTAAAGAATCTAACTAACCCCTAAAATAGTAACCTAAAACCCCGCCACGCGCACAAATACACCGAGATCTCCCCCCGAAAAAAGCCCTAACCATCGTCGACCACGCACACTTTGTCGCACGCATCGACTGACGCCGAAAATTACGACAACCTCGCCTGCCTCGCCTCGACGCGCCGCGCGCGAATATCGGTAACTGCGCATTAAGTATATAGGCCAGCGACCTCGTCTCTCCCTCTCTCCCTCTCTCCTCGTACTTTCAAGTGACATTTTTTTCCCGTGCACGCACCTGTTAATTTCGAACCCCCGTCGAAAAAAGCTCGGCAGCGACGTTACGTCGCGCGCGCCCGTGCCGCTACGTAACGAGCAACAGGTTGCTCCCTCCCTGTCCCGAGAGAATGTGTGTGTATGTGTGAGAGAGAGAGAGAAAGAGCGAGGAGAAGGGATTCCGGTAGCCGCATACATATACGGAGACCGCAATTTCCAAGCACAAGTGAGTAGTGAGGTTGATGGTGGGAGTTTTTTTTTTGTTTTTGGAGGGATTGGAGGGGTGCTGCGTGTTGTGAATGGAGGTGTGTGTGTAGTGGTGCGATTAGGTTGGGAGTTGCGGGGATTTTTGGGATTGGATATTGGTAGTGGAGAAATTGCTGAATCAATTGATTACTTAGAGAAAAGTCGAATATTAATATTATCTTAAAGAATGTTTATCGGCTGAAAATTCCATTGTTAAAAAAAACGACTATTTAGATTGATTTGATGGATTTGTACGAATTGGCGCGAGGATCTGGTAGATTTGAATTTTAAAACTCAAGTATTTAGAAGTACTAAATAATTAAAATGGAATAATAACATTTCATTTTTTGCTTAAAAAATGTATCAATTATCTTACACGGAGAAAAATGTTTGAATAAAAATTACGATGTTTTATTGTAACCAGGAGACTCGCATTCTCAAAAAATTTACTATGTTTTCTAGCAAAAGTTGCTATAAATATAGTAAAAATTACTAGAAACATAGCAGTTTTTGCAGGTATTTGAAATTTCAAACGTTCATAGTGAACGAAAGATTTTTGCCAATTTCAGATTTAGCCGAATTTGGCTACTTAATACATTTAAAAAATGATAATAACTGTATCTCTTCACTTCTCACTCTTGGAGTCACTACTGAAATCACACCCCGACGAATTATAACCAAAATTAGAAACTTTAAGTTAATATTTCGTTCATTACGAACGTTCGGAATTTCAGATACGTATTTTTGTTAGAAAACATAGTAAATTTTTTGAGAATGCGAATCTGTCTCCTGGTTACAATAAAACATAGTAATTTTTACTCAAACATTTCTCTCCGTGTATATTATTTAAACTAATTAAAACCAAATCATAGTGAAAAATAGCGCTCATCGCCTGAAAAAGAAAATACTACGCGCGAAGCGCGGCTTTTTAATATTGCTAGTACAGTAAAAAATGCATCGATATTTATTTATTACGAGTCCATAATAGACTTTCGGCTCCCCTATAAGTTTGCAATAAGAAACCAGCGTTTTCGTCCCACCAAATCCCGTTAAAACGGTAGAAAAGACTCTTTCCCCGAACTCCCGCAATATCAGCAAACACGCGTTGCGGAAAAATATTAATCTCGCGCAACATCCGACTTATGGGTACTCCCACACTTCATCGAACCCTCACAAAAAACCCACCACATACATATACCCTCGAAACATTCTGCGCAATCTCGACCCAATCCTCATCCCCGCGTTCCTTAATACCATCAGCAATCAAACCTCACATACCTCCGTTCACACACACATACACACGGGTTCGCAGAACTGACCGTAAACACGAGCATCGAGTTAGTTAGTTAGCCTTCCTCCTCCTTGTAACACAACCCGCGCGGTGCAGGCAACGTAAATACAGCTACTATTGGCGCAAGTGCGCTTATCTGCACGCGCGGGCTCCTCTCGCTTTACACATTCCTAAATGCGCGCGACGCGGGTATTTCCGCGCGGGGGGAGCGCTGACGTCAGGAGCGCGCGATAACGATGGAGAATCGGAGAGCTGCGACGTATAACGCGCGTGAACTTTCACCCGGCGACACTTTTCCCAAAGGGCCCGTGAGTATACGCGGAAATGGGATTATTTTTTCGCGCGGTCGTTGATATATAATATTTATCAAGAGAGAGGTGGCGATTAATATTTCGATATATACGCGCGGATGAATCAGCCGCCGCTGTGTATACACACACATGCGCGCTTGTGTTTTTGTTTGCTTTGAAAACCGCGAGACCCGAAAGAGGAAAAGTCGTTACGACTTTAGCCATCCCGCCGTTCAACTTTCCGCGCGTGGGGCAATTATAAAGGTGTTTGAAATTTCGAACGTTCATAGTGAACGAAAGATTTTTGCCATTTTCAAATTTAGCCGAATTTGGCTACTTAATACATTTAAAATCGGATAATAACTGTATTTCTTCACTTCTCACTCTTGCAGTCACCAGTAAACCACACTCCAGGGAATTCTAACCAGAATTAGAAACTTTAAATTAATATTTCGTTCATTATGAACGTTCGGAATTTCAAACACGTAATTATAATCGAATGACGCGGTTAGTTATAAGTGTACGCCCTCTGTTTTCGAAAGTAACGCTACCACCAACGACGATTGTATTACATACACCCGAATATACGCAATTCCGTGTCAAGATCGCGTTACAGGCTCTCCTCTCCCGTATAAACTCGCGCATATAGGGCTCTCTAGATTAAAGAATATAACCGCCATCGCTCGAAATTCGTGCCGCGGGTGACCCACTTCCACTAAATTAAGCGCTACGGGCGTTAAAGCGCCTCTCTCGTCATATACATACATACACTTATCTCCGTATATAATACACGCGGTTAAAATTTCCTAATCCAATTTTTCACATTTTCTATATACACTCGGCGTTGTGAATTCCGGGAACAACTGGCTATTTATACGTTTCAATGAACGCTAATACCTTTTATCCCTCGCGTGTGTGCGTATAGCTCGGAGCCGCCGCCTCGCGTCGTCGTTTTATTTTTCGTCGACGGCGTCTGGCACGCGAGTCTATTCTCGCCCCGCGCGCGATCTATTATATATACGCGACGGCGAGAGGCGAACACAATCCCGTAATTTTCCTCTTTCTGCGTTGTATAGGGTTTGGGGGTTTCTTTTTGTTTTTGGTGACCGGAAGTAAATAGGTACGTGGGAGGGATCATCATTAAAGCTTCGATATGGCGCCACGAGGTTGTCTTTTTGTTTTAAGTGAATACAAGGTGGAGCAGACACAATAAATGTTAGTCACCGTTTGTCGTGATAATATTATGATAATATTGAGAAGCGAAGGAAGTCCGACGAGTCGTTCTTTATTATCCTCTCTTAAAAGAATGATGACGGAAATGTGATGCCGAAATAAAACCTTTGCGATTGGTCAAGTCCGTTTAAAAGGAGCCTGTGATTGGTCGACGTTGACGTTTGTGTTTTGCTTAAAGCCTTAGCTGATTGGTCCAAATAAAACCCATAATGTTTGGAATTATGAAATATTTAAACTAAAAGTATAAGTCATAAATAATATTAATGACTTAAAATTTGGTTTTGTATAACAAAAAAGTATTAAAATTTTATCTGTAGTTAACAATGAAGGACTATGAATACTGGTCTGATTACAGATAAATTTCTAACCTCCAAATTTTGGTATTGTAGGAAAAAACTAAAATAAACACAAGCCAAGTTTCAATAAAAAATATTGGATAAATTTGCAGCTGTTAGAAAGTAAAATAAATTTTGAATTCATAACTCTTCAATATTAATTGTATAAGTATAAAGAAGGTAAAGGAGCTGAACTTGCTAGTTCGCGTAAAATAACGAAAACAGAACGTTCGCGTCTATAAGTACTGGAAAATACACCTCAAAAACCTATAATACCTGCGCTCTAAACCCACTTGATTTTAGATCCACGCGTTCTTATACACACTAAACTCCTTCAAAACAAACCCACGTGTGTACGTCGTTACACTACGATGACACACCTCCCTCGAGAAAAAACCGCGGCAAGGTGTATCGCAGCCGTAGTATGAGCGTCGAAACAATCGCGCGCGTCCAAAAATACATGGCTCGGATTCCTCTCTCGGCGCTGTGCTAGCTGCGTCGTAGTATAGCAGCAGCCAATAGCCGGCGGCGGCGCGAGGGGCACGACGTGCGTGCTGTGTTCACGTGACGCGCCTCATCATCGTCCCTTTTCAGAGAGAGAGAGAGAGATCCCATTCAGTCGCGATTCGCAGAAGAGAGGAGAGTCGGTGTGGAAGGGAGAGGTGTAATTTTGGTAATTCGCGAGCGTATGAAAATGCAAATGAGAGGCGAGGAGGGCTAGGGGGTTCTTTTTTTTTTGCTCGACAACTTTTTCTGTTTCGTATACTTGTTTGCACGTCATTTTTCAAATGACAATAACATTACGTCGATACGTTTTTTACTTGACATACTTGCTACTTTACTGTTTGCTTTTTACAGCAAATGTACACGTAGCTGTCACTCTTTATAATAAAAAAAAAAAAAACAACAACAATTTCACCCGTATGGAAATAATAAGTGTAGGAAATCATAGAAAACCGTAGGAAATTGTAGGAAAATGTAGGACAGTGTAGAAAACTGTTGGTTTTCGGACAAAATTCATACGATTTTGTACATTTTTGTACATTTTTGTATGGTTTTATACGTTTTCATACGATTTATAAATTTTCTCAGATTTGTCTATAAAAACTTAAATGTATGAAACGTAAGAAAATGTAAGAAAACGTACGAAAACGTATGGTGACTACGCCAGTATTGGAACAGTCACCAGTTTACGAACATTTTCTTTATATGAAAATATCAAGCTTTCTATCTATTGTTTATCTAACATGTCGATAATTTTCGAATTCTTGAATATTTTTATTTCATTTTATATAAAGATTTTGCATAAAAGAAATTATCTTGTTAAGAATAAAATCATAAAATCGCCGCTATTAAGTGTTTATTCACTGGCGATGTATTCATTTACTGGTGAATCGTATTTAGATACTAAGATTGCGTGTTTCTTTACTGGTTTTTAGAAGATATTTACAGATTTTCATTAAATAAAATTTTTACTTTGATTCTTTATTCAAAATTTGCTCACCTACATAAGTTTGAACATTTTAGAATATAAATTTCAAAAGGGCTTTACTTTTAATCCATTTTTAAACCACTTAATTAAATAACAAAAGTTAAAATTTCCTTATTCGTTCATTTACTGGTGAAGTCACCCTACATTTCCGTAAGTTTTAATGAATCTTACAATTTCGTAAAGTTTTGTACATTTATTTACGGATTCGTACGAGTGTATATACTTTCATACATTTTATTACGATTCGTAAATTTTTTGCGTATATAACAAATTTTTCCTATCGAAATAGTAAATGTAGGAAACTGTACAGAACTGTACAAAACTGTACGAAACCGTACGAAACCGTATTAAACCGTAGAAATTAACCATGCAAACTGTCCGAAAACCAACACTTTTGTACAGTTTTTTACGGTTTTCTACAGTTTCGTATAGTTTATTACAATTTACTACACTTATTTTTTTCCTTATAGGCAACACAGAAATTGTTAGTACCACCGCCCACATGGCCGTTATTCACGTGTTTGAAATTCTGAACGTTCATAATGAACGAAATATTAATTTAAAGTTTCTAATTTTGGTTAGAATTCGTCGGAGTGTGGTTTAAGTGGTGACTGCAAGAGTGAGAAGTGAAGAGATACAGCTAATATCATTTTTTAAATGTATTAAGTAGCCAAATTCGGCTAAATCTGAAAATAGAAAAAATCTTTCGTTCACTATGAACGTTCGAAATTTCAAGTACATGTTATTCCCACAAACATCTCTGCCAAATGCTCGCCTACTTTTTTACCTCCTAAAACATTAATCGCGGTACGCACATTCCCAAACAGATATGATACATTCGCGTCGTCATTGTTTATCCTAGCGCGCATCACAAGTGTTTTTGTCGCGTGCTCGCGGGCAAATGCAGACGACGACGAGGACTACAAGCGCGATCAATTAATGTACACGTGGCGTCATGGCAACCGCTGGCCGATGATCGCGTAAATATGTATATATACGCGCCGCCTATACGTGTGCGTAAGGGGAAGAGTGTGATGTGTAGGAATGTAGAGTGATGATTAGGGAGTGGGGCATCAACGTTTTTTTCTTTTCGTGCGTGTATTTCAATTTCGAAGGGGAAATAATGAGCCTACGTGACGATGTATAGTGCTATGCGAAGTTCTTGGACGTCGTGATGATACACGTAGGAATGTACCCTGGTAGAAATTGTCTCTATCGGAAATGGCCAGGAAAATAATAAATAGCTAGTAAAAATATCTAATTTCAGGCTAGTGATGAAATGATTTTTCCGGTCATATTTTCTATTTAATGGGTCTGAAGTTTGCAACGTTGTAGTGCAACGAAATAAAAAAAATATTTGATTTTACCTCAAGTTTACAATAGTTAATATTTATTTTGCATGTAGATTTATTGTTTTATAGTATCAAATAACTTTATATCAAAGAGTTAGATAACATTTCCATTGCTTAATAAATTTAATTAATTGTAACAAATTATTTCGTTACCCTCCAACGATGTAAAATCGAGACCCATTGTATTTAATGGAAATAACACAACCTTAAAATTTTTTTACTAAATTTTCTCTGTAATTTGATCATGTATTTAAAAACAAATATTAAAAAAAAAGATAGCTAACCAAAACGTAAACACGAATTATTGGTATTTAATTCATTTATAATACTGTTTCAGGGGATACAAACGAATTTGATTATGTCTCTCTCACTCCTTGTCATTATAGCAAGCCTCTTATTAGCCATTTCCTGACTAAAAAAACTAGCCAACTTTAATATCTTTTAAATGCTCATAAATAAGCTAATGTAAATTTGTGAAAAAACTTACTCTATTATTCTGTCTATTAAATGACGAATATGATCGGAAAAATCGTTTCATCGATGGATACACTGAGAAAAATGTTGTAGTAAATTTTATTATAACTGTAATAAAAATTACTCTAAAGTATAGGAAGGGTGAGACAAATACACTTTATGCTGCATTTTTATTATAATTGTATGAATAATTACAAAATTTCTTGTAATTTTTATGACAGTTGTTGATTAGAAAGTATTACGAAATAAAAGAAAAATTGCTATACACATAGCAAAAACTGTGATATAATAAAATTTAAAATATATGCTTTTAATTTTTATTAGAATAGAATATAAATTTTATTTTGTAGCGTTTAAATTTTATTTTGTAGTGTATAAATTTTATTTTGTAGCGTATTAAAAATTACTATAAACATAGTAAAAAGTGCCACATTAAAAAATTGCTACAGGCCATAAGAAAGTTTGCTATCCAACATAGTAAAAATTGCTACAACATTAGTACTTTCTGCGCAGATCAAGGCGTCCACGTGTCTGATTGAGTTTATGTTTCTACGGGAATTTCACTTTGTCTTGCTTTTAAGTTTACAAAACATTCAAAACCTTACTTCAATTATTTTATTTTTATATTATGCACATTAATGATAAGTTTCTTTGTGTTATCAAAGTTATTTATTGTCATTATTTAATATTATCTGAAATTTTCTTGAAATCGATGCTTTGACATGTACAAGTTCCAAAATTTTACACTCAAGAATCCTATTTGGGTAAGTGGTTAGCGTGTCCGATTGCCGCGGTGAAGGTTGCAGGTTCGATCCCAACGCTCGTAAAAAAAATATTTTTATTTCTCATTTTAATTTATTTTCACATTAAATATTGTATGATTAGAGTCTGAAAATAGTTCTGAAAACAGAAAGAACGAGAAAAAATTTAATTTTTTGAAATTTAAGGTCATTCATAAAAATTACTATGTTGCATAGCAAAAATTGTTATAATTTCGATTTGTCCCTCCGTTCCTACAAAATATAGTAATTTTTCTTATGTTTATAATAAATTTTACTACAACATTTCTCTCAGTGTAGAAACGGGCAAGAAAAGTGTCTAGTTTTTAACGATTATTTGGGAAAACTAGCTATTTATTAGGTAAATAATGGAATCGATTTCCACCAGGGCGTAAATTGTATGAGTTTAGAATAGTCGGTCTTTTGTAAGTATATGTTTTTTATAGGCGATTCGCGTGGCAGAATTCCTTTACAAAAAAGAAGAAGCGTATCTATCGTAGAGTCGTTCTATTTTGTAAAGATATATGTAGATTTGCAAAAACGACCTTCTTCTTCTTGTTTTTTGTTTCTATTCTAAAAGGCTCAACCGTTCAATAAAGTAATCTAATTACGATGACATAACGTACCGAAGACCATTCGAATTCCCAACTTCTGACTAACTATCGCGGAATGAGACATCATCGTCGCCGCTTCCATTCTAAAATCCCTATGACAGAGACTCGTCACACGTTTGTATATCGGACATGCAAATTATTCATCATCGCCATCAGCGTCGTCGCTCCTTATATTTTTTCACGTCGATCTTGTCTCTCTCCCGCGCACAACGAGCGCGAGTCAATATTTACACGGCCGCCGCCGTCGTCGCGTGTGCGAATGTCGCGCCCCGCGCGTTACTATATTAATTAATTGACCATTCTTCGATCATATTCCTATAGGTGGATATCCGCGAGCGCTCTATTTGCGTATTTGCTAATGAGTCTTATTTCTGGATCAGGTGTGCTGAGGTGGTCTAGTGTTAGAAGTTATCTCTTTTGACAGATAATTTTATCACAGCTCACATTTTTCAGTTTGTTTGTAGTGCACTAAAAGTCTCCAAAAATAGCGCCGTCACGTATATATATTTGAGGTGATGTTAATACTGTCTCGGATGTAGATAAAAGACTTTTGATTCTTCAGCGCGCGAAACGCGAAATTTCTCGAGTCGAGGTTGAAATTCGCGTGGGAGGGTCGATGTCATTTATAATTTTAAAAGTATATTATAGCTTCTCATCCTGTGCTCTGCGCCTTCGAATATGCTTCCTTCGAGTGATTCTAAATTAACCTGCTGGGAAATTAGCGGCGCGGAGAGATAACTAAGAAGTATAATTAGAAGATAGAGGATCAGCGAGTTAATTTACTATGACTCGGATATATATGAATTAACGAAATATATATATATACGTTGTTTGATTTTTTTTTCTTCTTCCAAAACGTATCGCCTGTCTTAGAAAACTCGATTTAATTAGCGTTAAAATTATAGTTATTTCAAGGATACACTTGACTTGAAAATTAAGTTTTCTCGCCAGTTATATATACTGTTATATATACTTAGCAAAGTTTGCCGAGTGTACAATAGAAACACACGTGATACTTTTTGAACATTTTTTAACAGTATCAGCTCAGCATAACCCATTAATGACGCACGAATGTCACGAAACGAAAAATTTATGGAACTTTTCAGCACGATAATAGATAATCATTGTTATAGTAAGAATTAAAATTAGAAGTGCTCCCGGATTTACTTTACACTTTGAAAAAATAATGCTATTTTTTAACATTATACACTAAGAAAAAGAATTCCGATAAATCAAAAAAATTTTAATTGAATCGATAAAATTACTGAATCATAATATTCCTATACAATATTTAATTTAATCTAATATATAAAAATAACTAATTATTTTTTAAAATCAAATGAAATATGTACTTTGATTTTAATAAATACATTTTCACTTCAAATGAATATTTTATTGAAATAATTGAATTAACATAATGAATTGATTTAATGTTGATAGAAAATTGTTCGAAATAATTATTTAATTATTGTCTTTCGCAAAAAAATATTACATTGAATCAAACCATTTTTGGGTATAACTTGAATTTTGATTTAATTGAATCAATTATATCATTTTCAGTAACATTGATTTAATTGATTCAATGAATTTTTTTTTCTCAGTGCACTCGATTCAATTGAATTTCATTTAAAAGAGGTCAAGTTTTTCATCCTCCTAAATTGCCAACTCTCTCTCTTTCCCCAAAACCTGCACAAAAATCGCGCAAAATCCACTGCAGCTCGTTCTTTACCCACATACATCCACCTACCTATACCTCACCTCCGTTCTCTTCCGCGCTAAACTTAGCACACGCGCGCGACTTGCGTAACGATAACGCCGAGTTTGCTGGCCTCAGGGTCTTACGCTATAATACGCGCGTATAGTATTATACACGTATCCCCACGTGCGCGGGCGATACAGCGCTCGCTTTCAGCCTCCATTGCGGCCGTAATGAATCTCGGATTACGCGCCGATTGACGCGCACTCGAGATAGATAGACAGACCGGAAAAATTCATCGCGTGAGATTTGATTCAATGACAAGTGTGTTGTATGTATATTCTTCTTCTTCTTTTTGGGAGGAGACGAGTGGATGTGTACAGTGTGTAAATAGAGCACGCAAGAGAGGGTTTGTTGATCGAGCGATTAATTTTGGCGCTGGAAGTGGATGGTCGACGAATGTTTTCGTAATGAGGTGGAGGGGGGGCGCCGAAGGTTTACGGTTCTGGTAGGGGAAGGCGGGGCATGCCGTGTCAGGTAGGTAAGTTTGGCACCCTGATATTTTTAATATTAATGAATGCAAAAAATGTAATTTTTACGTAAACCTAATTAGATATGCTTTTAGAATTTTCCTCTATACTTTTGAGATTATAGATAATGTTTAACATTTAATTTAATAAGATTGAAAATCGGTGCTTAGAAACAAGGTTGACTTCATTTTTAAGTCGCTTGGAGCAACGAGAAAATGATTTTTTTTCTAAATGAGACCAAACCTAGGGTAGATGTCCGTATTAGTGTGGGTTTAAGAAACTCTTCAGTTTTGTCGCATAATAATAGACTATTTAAGCTGTATCAGAGATTGCGGGTGGTTTATATAGATAATAAAAGTAATAATCTACACGAAACAATTTTTTTTATAAAAAAATATTAATATTTACGAAAGTTACAAGCAATATAAAAAAAAAATTTTGTACGCATTTGTGTGCCCTAGCAGACAACAAAGTACATTTTTGTGTGCCCCGTATTAATGTGGATGTACACGTTTGTGTGCCCCACATTAGTGTGTCTTGATAATATTATCATTGCCAACAAAATTATTTTAACTGTAGTGCATTTATAATCAATTTCTAACCCTTGTTTACATTGAATGTTAATTAATTCCAATACGGTAAAAACTGCTGAAGGTCGTCAGTGCGATATGAAACAACGTTTGTGCGCAGACAACCTAACCTAACTTTCCTGTTCAAGCGCCGATACGAGCATGCTCGTATTGTATTTGTGCACACACAAATCTGGACAAGTCGTTTTTCACTGCCCTATTAGTAGACAACATTAATTAAATATTAAAATCAATTGAAAACCTTTATATTAAGGTTTATTATATAACATAATATTATTTTATGATATAATCAATTGTATCCCACATTAAAATCCTTCCGAAACATTATTTAATGTTACTTTTAAAAATGTCATTTCTTAGGAAGTTTGAACAAGGAAACACCGTGACACACCGCAAACCGTGAAACATATTTTTGAAAGTTCTTTTTTAATGTTATAGTAAATGAAAACAAATTAAGTAATTAATTCTATTTAAACTTAATTAACTATACTTTATGAAAAAAAATATTTTAGTGTTACGTTTTTTCTCGTTCACTTCTAGGATATGTTTTAATAATAGGGCACACAAATATGGACAGGCACACTAATACGGACCACTACCCTATTTGATAGTTTCAACTTTTATCTTTCAAGCCCTGTTTTTGTTATTTTCAGAAAATCTTTATAAATAATATAATTAAAAAATGAAAATGGTATTAAAATGGGGCATGACGTGGCACCCTGGCGGGGCACGCGTGGCACACTCGGGCGTATCAGTGCTCCGTGGCGGCCGCCGAGCGAAGTGGTCTAACCTACAAATCAAAAACGGAGCAAGATGGGTTAACAACTACGCAGTACAATAATTTTGTTTTAAGTAGTTATTAGTTTCAATTATTACATTAATAAGTAAATAACGATTATTTCGACTGCGTATTAAGTTATATTTAGAGTAGAAAAAAGCCACTTGAAGACTTAAACACAAATCAGCTTGATTTATCCATTGTTAATAATAATTCAGCTTCCGTAAATAATGAAAATTACTTTAGAGAAGTAATACCTGAAGAATCAATTGTAGATACTCAAACTGCCTTTTTCAATGGTCAGGTAGTTCAAATATGCTACATAGATGAAAATGATGCGAAATCTTTAAATTTAAACTTATTGTAATAATAATGATAATTTGTTAATCAAATAAAAGTATTATGTTGTGATCATATTTTATAAGAAGGAGTTTATAATATAAAATCATTTATTAAAATGTAATAATTTATTTTAAAATAAAAATTGTTATGTTCCTTAATAAAAGTAAAATTTTAAATTTTCAATAGACTGATTAATTATTTGATTTTTTAAAATTTTATTATGGCATAATTATTAAAGTATTAATTACTGGAAAAAAGAATTGAAAAATACCTATAGTAAAATATTAAATTTGACCGTGCCATGCGTGCTCCGTCGGGTGCCACAATCCACCCGCCGGTGGGGCACGTAGAGCATTTTTTTCAGAATTTCTTTTCTGTATTTTATCAATAATTAAAAGAAAATGAAAAAAAAGTTAACAGTTTATTTTATTTTATTTTTTTCTGATCTAATTATTCCGTTTTTGTACATTTTGAAATAATACACGGTTTAGTTGTTATTTTTAATCAAAGTTAGGGTGTCACACGTGCCCCGCCCTCCCCTATATATCTCGTCGACGGGGGCTGTGTGTTACGTATGGTTATTGCAGGTCATAATTGCAGTAACTCTTTGCACGTATGTTTGAGGTTATGTCTGTGCCGTATTTCACGTTTTCCTTGTTTGACAAGTGTACGAACAATTTTTACCATTTCAACCAATTTTTCGCGTTTTCTATTACTTCAGATCGCCTCGCAAAGTCTACAAAAACTTTGACATCCACTCTTTCTCCTTATAATACCAAAGCACTTCTCTGGCCACGAATTCAATAACCTCAATCACCGACTGACCATCCCAATCTCATCTCCCTCTCAACCCACTTACGCATACGCTCTTTTCTCGCAACTCATCGTCCACCTCCACACACACATACACACACACGTACCCACCGGGCAAAACCAAACGAAACGTAAAAAGAAAGAAAAAGAAGAAGAAATCCCCGCGCTTTGTCCGCGCGATCGCCACTCCCACTTTTACACGTTTTTTCTCACTCACTCCTCTTTGTCCCGAAAATTCGCCTCGGCGCTACTTCTTGCCATCATATATATACCTATACCTACTTCGCTCTCGCTTATATACACTCGCACGTGGCTCGCGTATGCGTGTTCGCTTATATACGCTGCGCGGTTCAAGGACCCGCTCGCGCTCGAGACGATTTAATTGGCTGGCCGAGCGAGCGAGCGAGCGAGCACCTCGGCGTCGTCGCGCGATTAAATTAGAACGCAGTATGTGTGCGTGCGCGGAGAGAGAGGAGGAAAACGGGCGCGAGGCACGCGAGAGGGGAGGAAGCGCTTTTTTTTCCTTGCTGCGCGTTGTTTCCGTTATCGGGTTTATTTTAGCTTTATTTTGGCTGGCGCGGATATTAACGAGGCGAGAGTTTATCATATCGAAGCGATCTATATCAGTATTTTAGTATAGTATAAGGCACTACTATAGAGATGATTTAAACAATTACGATAGCATAGCATCATTTCATTCTTCTATACTCCGACAATATAGTTTACGAATGCCTGCTAATTTATCGCTTCTTACTATGTTGGTACCGGCACAATCGCTAAGTGTAGATCGATTAACAACGGCGACGAGTCTCGCTCGGCTCTTTATCCGCCGATTACACTACGATTCTTTTGTTTCTGATCGTCGAATCACCGCGTAACAGCTGAAAAAAAAAAAAGAGAAAACGTTCCCTAGTAACCCAGCGGGGGTGAGTAATTAAGACCCCGGAATAAACGACATTTACAAGCTAATTAATATTCCCCTATATACCACCGGAACAGCGGTAACTAACCCCTTGTCAAAATTCCACCCCCGTTGTTACACACCCCAATATCAGATCCTTATCTATCACTATCAACTATACTTACTACTGCGCAGCGTCGCCCGACCTTGGGGTAAAAAATAAAGAGCCTATATTTCAATTGCACTGTCGCTCTTGATAAACAAAAACACACTACGCGCGCGCGAGCGTATATTTTACGTTCTTATATATATATATATGTGTATCGATCGATTCATGCGCGCGGAGAGGATTCTTGAACTTTAATCGCTCACTTGAGACGCTGCGGCCTCGCGCGTTACTTACGAGTGCGCGCGGGGAGAGGGAGGAAAAAGGAAGCGGCGGCGGAGCGGGAAAAACAAAGCGCGGCTTGTTTTGGTCCCGATCGCGTGTAATAGCGGCTTGCGTAATAATTGCGCAGCAGGCGCGATGTGTACGCGTCACACATCTGCGTATCTGTCTGTTTTTTCTTATCAGTATAAGTATATGCGTATTATGTATGTTTGTTGCTGGGAGGAGGAAAGGGAGGGGGTAATGTTGTGAATTTTTCATGCGGATCCAGGCTTTTAATTTATGAGCCTTTCAATTTCCATGATAAGTAGAGGGTGGAGCTTAGAAAATTTTGAACGCAGTTGTCGGCGTTATGCTTTTTATCGGTAAGGCTCGCCTCGTCTCTCGGTTTCGAAATTTCAAACGCGTCTCGTTTTCTTTTATAATATAGGATTCGTCATTAATTCTCGAGTTGTAATCAATTGATACAGATATACGGGAATTCCCTCGTATACAGAGCACACGTATAACACTGGCCCGTCTTATTTCCGATTCGAAAACGTGTGGCCACTGACTTAGACTCGCATCACAGCCAAACAAAACGACTTCCCCCACCTTATCGCACCTTTTGATAAACATTCAACCGCAGTTGTTACACTCCCACCGCACACCCTCTCTTCTCACCATCATCAGCATCGCGCAGTGATGTCGCTGACACGCCGGCGCGCACGTTGTTGGTACGCTCGCACTCGGTAGCTGCGTAGTAGCTGCGTGCGTGCGCGCACGCTCGAGAGCGAGCGACTGCGGGCAACCTTGGGCCGGCGGCGACGGCCTTGTCGCGCCGCGCGCGTCGATAACTTTCCTCGCGGCCGCCGAGCGGCGGCTTACGTAAGGGTTACTCTCTACGCGACGACGACGCTGGCGGTGGTGGTTAGCTATAGCGACGCGCGGTGTGTGCTCCTTCTCATTCACGTGTGAGGTGTGGGCGTGAGAGAGGCGCCAAGCGTCGCACACGTGGTGGCGTGTGCCGGAGGTTCAGGAACTGAAGATTGCTGTTGTATTTTTTATTCGCGTGTATTATTATGCTTTGATGAGGTAAAGGAGTAGGACAGTTGCAATCTGCATTATATATACGTGTGGTAAAGGAGAGAACCCGTTTCGGTGCACTTTCGAAATACGATGACGTCCTTTTTCGCGCAGGAAGCATGTATATGTCGAATTCTATAGAAAATTACCCATAAAAATTCAATGTTGAAGCACACCTCCAACAATTGATTTTTCTTATTCTGTAGCAAAAATAATGCACGAAAAGCGTGTCGAACCAAGGAAATCGGCATAGTGTTTTTCAGGAAGCTGCATTTAAGTTTTCTTATGGAAATTTAATATGGGAAAAATGGACGAAAAGTGGTCATTGATGATTAATCAATAGCAAGCTATTGAATCGGCAAAACAAATGTCACAAATAAGCGATTAAAGTAGAAGAAAAGAGCTTTAATTTGATACTAGAATCGTTAAAATCGGTCGACTCTGCGCAAAGCTACGGGAATTTGAAAATTGTGAAAAATGACCAAAAATGAGCGACTTTTCCCAAACCCACGTAATTCTTAAAATTTTCGTCATTTTTCGTCATTTTTCGCAATTTTCAAATTCACGAAGCTTTGCACAGAATCGACCGATTTTAACGATTCTAGTATCAAATTAAAGCTCTTTTCTTCTACTTTAATGACCACTTTTCGTCCATTTTTCCCATGTTAAATTTCCATAAGAAAACTTAAATGTAGCATCCTGAAAAACACTATGTCGATTTCCTTGGTTCGACGCGCTTTTCGTGCATTATTTTTGCTACAGAATAGGAAAAATCAGTTGTTGGAGGTGTGCTTCAACTTTGAATTTTTACGATTTTTCGTCCACACTTATGGGTACTTTTCTGTAGAATTTGACATGTATATCGCAATATACATCGGGGGTAATAAATTTTATGTAGTATTCAATTTACGAGTGAAAGTGGCGTCAATCGGGTTTCAGGCGCGTTTATAATCGTGAGAGCGCTGCGCGATAATCTACTTTTAAACCTCTTATAAAACACGCGTTCTCTGCTAAGGATATACTTACAATGCATCTTCATAAAGAGGCCGATGGGTTACATCGCAGAGCGCGCATTCCTCTTCCTTGTTATACTCCCCTTTCCTCACATTTGCTAGAATGTCATGCGCAGCGCTGCCGCTTAAATAAGCCAACTCGCGTGATCCGCGCGAACTCGCGGAAAACGGTGCGCGCCGCGACTATATATACTATATTAATTGACCACTATTCGGTCATTCCTACACGGAAAAAAATTTCGAATCTCCAGACCTCCGGTATGTATAAAGTTGAACCTGTAAGAATCCAATTATATCTTTGGAGTCTTTACGATTCAAAAACGTGACGCTCTGAACTCCAATTCTGTCATCCCCAGACTCCGAGATTTCCGGTGTTGTATCGATTCCACTTTGGACACCAGAGGCCCCCATCTCTGATATCCTAGCGCGACAGCGTTGAGAGAGGGGGAACATAGTCGACCGCTGAGATACCAAGAATGGGGGCCTGAGGACTCCATCGGGTGGATCCTCACGGCACCGAAACTCTCTGAGTCCCTGCCATTCCAACATGGCATCCGTACACAACCGAAATTGTTGGAGTCCTGTTGATTCCAACCTCCGACATCCCAGATTTTTTCCAAATTTTTTTCCGTGTATAGGTGGATAACTCATGCGAGCGCTTTATTTCCGTATTGGCTAATTAGGTTTATTTCTGGATCAGGTGTGCCGGAGGGGTTTAGTGTTAGAAGCTATCTCTTTTGACGGATAATTTTATCACGTCTCACATTCTCGCGGAAAACGCTGCGCCGCGGCTATTCTCGGCCGCGAAAAGGAGAAGAGGCTAAGTGTGTTTTTGTCTCGGCGACGCGAAAACGCCATTGTGCGTGCTTACAGATGTGAGCGAGGGAACGACATCGCGGTGAAATGTTGTTGTTGTTGGAGTTCCTAGAAGTTGGCACCCCATACAAGAAATCGTCAAATATTATTATATGATTCGATTGCGCGTAAAAAAGATTAATAAAAATGCAAAGTAGACGTTTGCGCGTGTTTTCGTTTTTTAGATGATAATAAAAAAAAACGTTCGGGTGCTAGAAAAATTAAAAGTTTTAATTTTATCGTAGAAAAATTGATAATGCGACAATTGTTTGAATGGTAATTGATAGTTTTCAACACGCGCAAATAGCACCCGTAATTAGTTTTATCATAGGCCAATTATTTATGCAATAAAAAAAGTTTCAAATTCTCACTCACGCACTGACTCGTACTCACGTATTTGATCATGCGCATGCGCGGGAATAGAGAGTTAAACACTGCGGTCCTTGACTAAAGAAATAATATTCCTCTTGTTACCGACTCTTTAAGATAGTTCATCACACATATATAGCAATATATATAGCTATTCGTAATGAATTTTTATACCACTCTAACCTCAAAATCATAACTTTAATATGATTATTCGGCTCTCGTGGTATAAAATACGGTTCGAAACTGGTGCGTAAGAAGATTTTTAGCTCAGGTGACGTTTTTCGCACGAGCGAAGCGAGTGAGAAAAAAGTCACATGAGCTAAATAATCACCTTCCGCACCCGTGTCGAAATGTACTATTTTTGTGTTTGTCTTTTATGTTTGATACAACCAGATCAAGTTTTTTCGAATGATAGGTGTCTTAAGAATGGGTCTGAAGTTTGCAACGTTGGAGTCCAACGAAATAAAAAAAAAATAATTCCTTTTGCTTCACGATTATATTAAATAATATTAATTTTGCGTGTAGATTTAGTGTTTTATAGTATAAATTAACTTTAAAACAAAGGTTTAGATAAAATTTCCATTGTTTAATAACTTTAATTAATCGTAAAAAATTATTTCGTTGCATTCCAACGATGCAAACTTCAGACCCATTCTTAAGAAGTAGAAAACATTTTTTTCATGCAGAATTATGTAGTATTGGCGCTAATATCAACAATTAATTATTTTCAAATTTTACTAACACGACGCTTCTATGCTAATTTGTATTATGTATGCAATCGTATCGATCAAAGTCTCATTTTGTCCCTTATGAAATTTGAGGGTAGGTTCGCGGTAACGATAAGGTAAATGTACCAGTAACTGGACGCTTAGTATAGCCTGAGACCAAACAATCCGTCATTCAAAGATTAAACATTTTTATTTGATGAATACTTTTTAGTTTTTATGTAAAATTAAACTTCTCTTAACAAAGTGCAATAGAAAAAATATGCATTTAAGTCTTTTTTCCTTCTTAATAATAGAAATATAAGAAAGAGCCCATGTACCAGTACATAGCCACAGAAAATTAGGTTGTCCTGGTGTCCCGATTTTGATGTACCAGTACCTAGCCATAATAAATTTTAGTTGAACAAGCTTAGAAATCAGTCGATTTCTAGTAGTTATCTATTTGTAAATAACTAAATTATTGATATATTTTAAAAAATAACATATAAATAATAAAAATATATCCTTTACATTGTATTTAATTTTACGTGTTTTTTATCTATATGCCTTTATCTACGGCAGTTTTTGAAGATCTTTTGTACATACTTCTTTCTCCTTTTTTCTACATTTAGGCTTTTGGTTGAGTACTTTATGTGAAATTCTAGTTTCTAGTTTAGTTTCTAGCTTAAAAAACACAATAATTTAGCATTGCTATTGCTTTATTCGTGATTTGGTTGGCAAGAGCATACGTGCTGTTAGTTTACAAAAATAAAAGGTCATGCGAAGTTTTACGAATATTACAGCATACGAAGGGTGCTTAGAAAAGACTATAAGTAGCTTTAAAAAAGAAATAGCAAAATGCTTATTGTAAATTTTTAGGTTAAGAGGTTAGATTTTTTTTCAATACTTTTATGAACTATTAGTTATTCTAATCATGAAATTATATTATTTAACATCAATCATTATAGTAATTAAAGTATAAACTTACAAGTTTTACATAATTAGCGTTAATAAGTTAACAAAAGTAGCTGAAGAAATGTACACGTGTATGCCGTCCATCAACTGGTCACACAAGCCTTATCGTGTACCGATAAATAGACACGTAAAATTAAATTAAAAATGTATATTTTGTAATAATACACAATTCGTACGTATTCTTTATGTCTTTATTAACATAAAAAAGTTTTTCTCAAGTCGCAAAACATTATATGGAGCATTAATTATTAGCTTAAGAAGTGCGCTGTTTTTCTTAGTCAAACCATAAGACATTTCCGATATCAGTGATCATAAGGGATCAAACGTCGAACTTAAAATATTATTTATAATTTGTATAAATAAGATAGGTACGAACAAAAAATTTTATTAAATATTATGATTATTAAATAATTGTAAATTTCTCGTAATACCTTGAAAATTTTATTTCTACATCATAAAAATAATTGTAATATGCTGAAATGTCTAGGTACTGGTACGTGTCTAGTTACTGGTACATTTACCTTATTGTTGTATAACCGATCTGAACGGCGCTAGATCTCATTGTTTATCGAAATTCCAGTGAATTACGTGAATTTTCGATAAACAATGAGATCTAGCGCCGTTCAGATCGGTTATACGACAATATCGTTACCTCGAACCTACCCTCAAATTTCATAAGGAACAAAATGAGACTTTGATAGATACGATTATATATATAATAAAAATTTGCATAGAAGCGACGTGTTAGTAAAATTTCAAAATAATTCTTGATATTAGCGCCAATACTACGTAATTTTGCATGAAAAAAATGTTTTCTACTTCTTAGGACACCCATTATTCGAATAAACTTGATCTGGTTGTATCGAATAAAAAGACAAAACAAAAAAAATTCATTACGAATAGCTTATATATATTGCTATATATGTGTGATGAACTACCTTAATACTGTCCACGCAGAGAGGGATATTATTTCTTTAGTCATGTTGTCTAGACTCTGATGAAAGAGACTATATCTTTTTAAAAGTACCGATTTGATAATTATATAAATATTAGGTCTATTATAAAACTAATTACGGATGCTGTTTGCGTGTGTTGAAAACTATCGATTACCATTGAAACAATTGTTTCATTATCAATTTTTCTATGATAAAATTAAAACTTTTAATTTTTCTAGCATCCGAACGTTTTTTTATTATCTAAAAAACGAAAAGACGCGCAAACGTCTACTTTGCGTTTTTATTAATCATTTTTTACGCGCAATCAAATCATATAATAATATTTGATGGTTTTTTTATATGGGGTGCCAACTTCTTACTGCTTGTTGTTGGAGTACGCATTATGTTATATTGGGTGGCGATAGCAGAGGTTATTCTTTGTTTTTGGATGTATGTAAACAGTGATGTGTAGATAGAAAGAGGTGAGAAAAAGTATGATGTCGACGAGTCTGGGGTTTTCTGGTGGTGGATGGGAAGTCCGGAGTGTTCGGGATTTCCGGGCGAGGTACAGTCAGTGTCGCATTTTTTTTAACACGTATATTGGATGACTTCCGTTCAAGTCTGTATTTATATTAGAGATAGTAAGATATTAGAATAATCTTCTCTTAAAAAAGTGATGGATGAAATCTGTCATCACAATGACTGTTTTAATTGGTTGTTGTCGTTGGAACTCATTTGATTGGTCTGCATAGAGTAAGCACCAAACTCTAATTTGTTTGAATTCTTGTGTTTGAGTATTTAAAACTGAATAATTAAAATGTATAGTAGAAGAAAATTTTCATTATTTTATTTATCAAACATTTAAACTAATTGAAACAAGCTTTTAAATTGAAACTAACTAACTTGATCATGTTCATAACTTCAAAAACAAAAAATAAACAAATAAATAATACGCGCGAAGCGCGTTGAGCGTAGCTAGTTTATATTAAAATTAATTTCCGGTAGCGACTGCGTGACTGGCACCTAGACGGTACTGAGTAATGTAAAGTAGCCCGTTTCACAATGTTATTTCGGAATATTATCATAAATGAGTTATTATTGAAAAATCAAACATGACTTAAGAACCAAAAGCGCACGCTTTACATTTTCATGGCAGGCGCTAAATTAAATACCTTATGACTGTCGGGATCTAAAATGATATACTTTATTTTAGGAATCTATACTTAAAGGCAAATTCAATAAACTAATTACTAAATGTAAATGAAAGTCCTATGACTTGTGTCAATAATTAGTAACGAGCTTTGTCTTTATATAAACCATATTATTTTATTATCACTGACATGCAGCCGCAAAAAAGATAGTAGTTCTTACTTCGATCGAAGACGATCTAAATAATCTAGAAAGAGAAAAATTAAAAAATCAACGCACTAATCCTCTTCAAACTCTTTGCCGATAACCAACCAATACGATAAAAACCCCCTAAACCGTCGCTACCAATCTGCACCAGATCTACATTACTAGGTATCGCAGGTATATTAATAGAAACTTTAACGACAACCTTGCCACATTCTCCTACACCTTCTTGCTTTTTTTTTTATCAGTAAACCAACATTAACATATCCGCGCGCTCGCGCATAATTATCATTCGCACAAAACTGGCCGTCTATAAATATAATACGTACAGACAGACAAGCTGCCACGGACAATTACAGCCGTGGGCGCTCTCTCGTACTTACGCGTATTATATGCGTGATGAATATAGGTCGAAATCGGCACGCATTATCACTCGCTTGCTCGCGTATATATCGATCCGCCTCTTTATCTCTCTCTCTCTCTCTCTCTCTCTCTCTTCGCCTGAGGCGAGACAGAGAAAATTTTCCAGCAGAGTTGCCTAGATCAACGAAACTTTCCTCCGCCGGGTCGGTACATACATCTCTCGTCGCCCCGAAATTCAAATCTCAGCCCTTATATACGATACATACGTATAATATACACAGTGCAATACTCAACAATATCAGTGTATACACGAGACGGAAAAAAAATGCAATTTCGTTTCTGTTTCAGGTAAGAGGAGAGCGGCTTTATTGGACGGCGTTTGGCACGCCGCGGCGTTTTTTTGCGGTAGACACACACACACACACACACGTGTCCTCTCTTCTTCTCATATGTCATGCGCGATGACTTTGTTGTTGTGATGCCTCATCCTCTTCGCTCCCCGCGCGAGCTGCCAAATTGAAAGACTCGCGTGTGGGGGGACCGAGAGAGAAGAAGTATTCGAGGAATTTTTCCTGGTTCGATAGGTAAGGGTTATATACGTGTATACGTGCACGAGGCGCGTGAAAGGTGCGCGCTGCTGCTATGGTAATGAGGCGAGCGAGTAAGATTGTGACCTGGTTTCGGGGACGTTGTGGGTATTGAAAGGGAAAGTGTCTGGTTATGATTGTTCATGCTGATTGATAGTTATTTTAATGACCAGATGATAGGTTTTTATTTGAGCGTCGTGGTGGCCACACACAGGTGTGTATAGAGGTAAAACTTGGAATGAGATAACTGCGTGGATTCGGCGCGAATTTTGATAATAAGTCGATTGTCTTGTTAACACGTGACTTTATATTAACATAAGCTAAGGGTACGAGTAGATGTATGAGAATGTATCTATATATTCTTTCTTTATTTTTTAATTTAACAGATTAATTGTTATTGATCTGACAATCGGTTACACGGTTACTATTAGAGATTAGTTTCCAAGCTGAATGGTTTATCAATGACATTATTAAATTATGAGTAAATATTGGTAGTGAATTCATTAAAAATTTAATAATGTGGATTGATCGAGAGTGGCTCGAAGTATAGAGAAATAGCATTTGCGGTACTATTATCATAGTCTTTCAACAAAACGAATAGCTATTCGAATACCCTATAGCCTTCGCAACATATACTTTACACAGATGCCATAATCGTGCCTTTACTTCAAAATAAATATATCAGTCCCGTGTTCTAATCTCGAAGATGAACTATATAATACAAACGCTCAAGGCTAAAGAAAAAGGTATATGTAGAATTCTACAGAAAATTACCCACCCATACCTGTGGACGAAAAATCGTAAAAATTCAAAGTTGAAGCACACCTCCAACAACTGATTTTTCCTATTCTGTAGCAAAAATAATGCACGAAAAGCGTGTCGAACCAAGGAAATCGGCATAGTATTTTTCAGGAAGCTACATTTAAGTTTTCTCATGGAAATTTAATATGGGGAAAAATGGACGAAAAGTGGTCATTGACGATTAACCAATAGCAAGCTATTGAATCGGCAAAAACAAATTTCACAAAAAAGCGATTAAAGTAGAAGAAAAGGTTTTTAATTTGATACTAGAATCGTTAAAATCGGTTGATTCTGTGCAAAGCTTCGTGAATTTGAAAATTGCGAAAAATGACGAAAAATGACGAAAATTTTAAGAATATTACGTGAGCTTGGGAAAAGTCGCTCATTTTTGGTCATTTTTCGCAATTTTCAAATTCCCGTAGCTTTGCACAGAATCCACCGATTTTAACGATTCTAGTATCAAATTAAAGCTCCTTTCTTCTACTTTAATCACTTTTTGTGAAATTTGTTTTTGCCGATTCAATAGTGTTAATTGGTTAATCATCAATGACCACTTTTCGTCCATTTTTCCCATGTTAAATTTCCATAAGAAAACTTAAATGTAACTTCCTGAAAAATACTATGCATTATTTTTGTTACAGAATAGGAAAAATCAGTTGTTGGAGGTGTGCTGCAACTTTGAATTTTTAGGATTTTTCGTCCACAGTTGTGGGTAATTTTCTGTAGAATTCGAGATATATGCGACGATATTTGCAGACAACGTCAACCAAAGATCCCATTTTTCCTATACACAATTTACGCACCATCGCAGTTTTACTCAAAAATAACGAATAATCCTGATCTGCTGCTCGCCGCAGCGGGAGATAATAAATGCAAAAAGTCTACGCACATCCGTGATAACAACAGCCGAAGAATCGAACGTCGCGCGCGCGCGCGCACCGAAAGCCACATATAATAATCACACTGAGAGAAGGATTTATTTATATTTAATATATATGTTAACTGTTAATATTAAAATAGCTGATTTTGGCGAAATAAGGAAATATTTTACGGAAATATCCAAAATCTTATTATAAAGATGCGCATATTAACAGTTAATGTGCAATATGATAGTTAATATATTTCTCTGTATATTTTTAATATATTTCCTTATTAAATATAAATAAATTCTTCTCTCAGTGCACGGGGGAGCCACTTCAAAAAGACACAAACACACACCGGGGTCGCTCTAATCTACGAGCCACACATATACACGCTCCACTAAACTTTTGCACAATTCACGAATCAAAATAAGATAACTCACGACGCACACACACTGAATGGACGCGAGCGTCTCCAACTCTCCACACAAACACACACAGATAAGCGCCTTTTCAAAAGCGTGCGCAGCAGCCTCTCGTGACACGTATATACATATATGTTTACGAAGAAAACTTCGCAGTTTTCGCATATACATACATACATGCTTACAATACGCGCTTGAGAATTTATAAACAGACACACGCAAGCTGCGGTCACGTGGACGTGTGCAGACGGCTTAAAACTTGGTGTTGTTTTTTCTCTGCACTTTCGAATCATCGCGTATAGGGTAAGTGAAGGTATTACTGCGATTTTTTCGAGAAAGGTGTACTTTAACTGAAGAATAAAATAACTTTAATACGATTAAACCAAAATCTTTCTTTTTCAATTCGTTTAAAATGTATTAAAGATCTAATAAAAAAATTTGCGAATGTTGAAAAAGTGTCTATATAAATTTAATATAAAAAATAAACGGGTGTGATGATTGCTGGTATTTATTGCGAATTGAAGTTATTACTGCGCAGCTATTACAGAGACCAAAGGTATTACTGCGAAGGTATTATTGCGGGCCGCAATGAATAAATAAATTTCAAATAGAAAGCAGCTGTTGGCTAAATAACAAAAATGTACATACAATTAATTAGATTTATTCATATAATCATTTAATACAAACCTCGGTTCGAGAAAACGTGCATGAACCGCTGGTTAAGTGGTTAGGTATTTCTCCTATAGTCTATTGCAGTAATTCCAACATTCGCATAAAATAATGCAGGTAATGCTGCGTCATTAAAAATTTACTTAAAATATTACAATAAAGTAATTTCATGCTGGTTTTTGAAAAATGAATGTAATTTTACGTATAAAAATTATTTATAGTATTTTTTTCGTTTTAATTGTGTCAAGAAATAGACATTTTTGTTTCGAGTACACACGAAGAATTCCCATATTTTTTCGCAACAAATCGAGGTCTCGAAATTCAAATTCACATAATAAGCAAACAAGCAAATATTCTTAATTATACACTAATAATAATAACAACAATAAAATGTTAAATGTACATTACGAATTTTTTTGGATAAAATTCGTAGTTAAGTTTATTAAGTTTTTACAGAAATTAAAATATCGCAATAATACCTGCACCGCAGTAATACCTTCACTTACCCTACATGTTTACAAAGAAAACTTCGCAGTTTTCGCACGTAATATATACATACACGCTTGCAACACGCGCTTGAGAATTTGTAAACACACACACACGCGAGCTGCGGTCACGTGGACGTGTGCAGAGGGCTTAGAACTTGGCGTTTTTTTTTTCTCTGCCCTTTCGAATCTTCGCGTATACTATATACGTGTGAGAAAGAGACTATATACCTATTTGAAAATTTCCTCTATGCGCGCGGCATTACACCCGCGCTCGCGCGTCTTATGTTAATGCTCGCCCGCGCGCGTAGCATAGCCGAAAAATTAGCATGATAACTCCCGTGAATCATAATCACTTCCTGCGCGCGCTATTTTTAGAACCCATCCTTCCTATCACCGCGCACTACATATATACGCGAGAAATATATACTAGTAATATTCTTTTGCACAACGTGAGTGTGTGTGTGTGTGTGTGTGTGTGTATATTCCAACGGTTAGCCTCGACCTTTGAATTCTCTCTCTCTCTCTCTTTCTCCCGCACAAAGACTCGCGATTACGAGCTTTTCTTGCGGCGTGTTTACCGCGAGCACCGCTGTTGCGATTTCCGCGTTTTTTCCGGAGCGCGCGGAGGAATGCGATTTTTCCTACGGTGTGTGGATATAGAGACACGGTGACCTTCGGTGTTCTGCAATGGTGTGTGTTGCCGCCGTCGCGCGTGTTTTCCGAGAGCCGCGCGCTTACGTGTACATACATATATATATATTGTGAAAAATGTATGTATTTTGCAATTTAGTCAAACCCTCGTTCTTTCGTGTGAACACACTCTCTTCCCTAATTAGCAGCGTTTCGAGTCGAACTAATCCACGAATATCCTCCGAGACCCTCATTCCGCCCAACTAAACTTCACGCTCCACAGCGCAGTTCTCTCATCATCGCGACGATTGGCAGGCCTGCAGCAGGCTTATCGCCGCGCGCGCGGGGTTATCGCCGGCGCGTCCTTCGATCCGGCCCCCGTCGCAGCGACCGTTTCTCTCTAATTCCGACGCGCCTGTCTGTGTGTAAGTCTATATATGTATGTACGCGTATAATTATCGGCCGATAAGCGCGCGCGCTCAAGAAGAAGAACCGGCTGCAGCAGGCTCGGAATAAGAAGCTGTAGTGCGTCTCGTATTTTCGATGGCGATTGATCGATAAAACCGTGTATATACATTGAGAAAGAGAGAGAGAGAGAGAGGCTTGGCCTCGTTAGAGTAGGAATTCAGCGCCGCGTGAGAAGGATTCAGTTCATCACTCGTTCGGTGTTTATCGTGTCTCTCTCCCTCTCGAACGCTTATGCCCCCCTTCTATCCCCTCTGACACCTATCTATCAATCCGCTGGGAGGGAATGCCCTCTTATTCTCGGCTTCGCGCGAGAGAGAGAGAGAGAGAGAGCCACGCTTCTCCGCGAGCTATTTTAACATTTTTACGGCCCCGCGAAATTCCGGATCGTGTTATCAGCGCGCGGTGTTTCCTTGTTTATCTGTTGCGTAATTTCTCGCAGTCTTATATCTCTTAAATTCAACAGTAAATTGAATGTCAATGTATTTTTCTTCTTACTAGCGACTAAATTATATTCACCATTACCAACAACAATACCTCGCCCCCTCCTCGCGGCAGAAAAAAAACGAGAGCCTGCGTCGAGAGTATAGCGCAGTATATATACCCGCGCGTCTGTATATAATGAAAATGAATGAGCGGCGCGAAGCGGAACGCGCGCACGTGTATGTATGCATAGTGTACCTGGGCAACTTGTTGCGCTCGTCGCCGCAGCGGTCGACGAAAGTGGAAGTAGATGTGTGTGTACAGAGGGAGGGAGGGGAAGTTTGGGTCTGCACTCGAGGGTTATTGTGAATTTCTTGCGACGATTGTATGAGTGAATGTGGGTTGTTGCGGTCGCGTTAATTCGCGGCGATTGAATATAAATGGGCGGGGAGGACCCGAGGTATTATTAACGAGGCAGACGACGAGACCAGATTAATAATAATCGACTCTCGCGGGCATGTATTAAGTATGGTTTATTTAAACTTATTTCAGAATTTATTTTTGGTGAGAAGATATATTTCTCTCTGTTAATGATGCGACGTGTTTAATTTAATTAAAAGATATTCGGGTGAGAATTTTTTTTTTATACGAACGTGACACGTCGGCAATCTTATATATGATTTTCGTTTCAATATTGCCGCGCCAATTAGGTCCGCGTAATGAAAATATTATAGAAGTGGATGAATTATATGGTCACGTAGCTGTGATAAAATTTACAGCAAGCGGTACAGCTTTTACCGAAATTACGAAATCGCGATAAGTAACAACGAAATTATCCAACAATGTAAAATTACAAAACGACATCACCCATCAACGCTCTAAAACCTACAAAAGTCCCAAACCAAATTAATAACTTTCCATCGTACCAACTTCCCGCGCTCACTCCGAAAGGGTTAATTAATCGCCGCTAATTAATGGCATTCCGTTTCTCTCCAACTTCTCTCCCTCTTAATGTCTCTCTCTCTCTCTCTCTACGCAACTTGCGTTTCGCTCGCTCGCTCGGTAGTTTGATAAACTCAGCGAGAGCTTCCTTGCGCTAGATATTTTAAATAATCGCGTTGCAACATCGCGCGCGGCGCTCGCTCTTGAACGTTGTATACACACACATACACACAGACAGATAAATACATGGCGATTCGGCGCGAAACCGGCTCCGGTTTACGTCGTAACGCGTTTTGATGAATTATGTAAGACGCGCTCGCTCGTGCAATCGCTGTATATATATAAAGAAATCCATCGAATTTTTCATGCGCGAAAAAGGGTAGCTGATGACGATGATAACAACGAAAAAAAAAAAGTATTTCTAGGTTAGCTCCGTGTATAGAGATAACGATCGGCCTCTCTCTCTCTCTCACGTTATCAACCACGCGGCGTTCTCGAACCATCCGCAACGAGGCGGCGCAGCAGCCGCGCTCTTTGCATTCCAACAAGTGTCAAACCTACTTACACCCGCGCGCCGGCCGTCAATCATCAGCCCTGCACGTACACGCACATACTTCTCTCTCTCTCTCTCTCCCGCCTATCAAAAATTCATCCTCCGTGCTCGCGCGCGCGCCTGCCTCGCCTGCACTCCGCTATGTCGCCGCGGACGGAGAACCACTGCCCCGCCGCCGCGGCGGCAAGAGCGATTGACGGAGAGCGAGCGAGACGCGCGCGCGCGTGTGGATATATGTATATGTGAGTTATATTGCGAGAAAGAGAGAGAGAGAGAGAGAGAGAGAAGGTTTGCTGCGTAATATATATGTATATACGTGTGTATAGCTATTAAGGGTTTGTTTAGGTGTATAGTGGTAACGATGCACGTTGTGTTCACCTATACGCGTGAGCGCGGCACTTTTTACGTCGCACGTGTGCGTAGCGTTCCGTACCGGGAGTGAGTTTTTCACGCCTCTCCGTGATATACATACGTAAAAATCGCATCACGCGAAGCGCGCGCATCGTCACCACTACCGACTCTCACATACACCTGCAGAAGCGCTCGCTCGCGTCCTTCGCGTGTAACCCATCATGCAAAGCTATGCAGCAGCAGCAGCAACGGCTATCTCCATACGCGTACATATACTTTTGCCATCACGCGCAGCTCTCCGCGAGTTGAGAGCAGTCTGGCAGAACCAGTGTGTATATATGTATATGTATATGTACGTATGCGCGTTCGCCGCGCCGTCACGTACGATTTGAAAATTACCCGCACGGAACAGAGGCGAGCGCGCGCGATCGACGTGGCCCGCTTTGTAAAAAAGAAAAGAGTGAGTGAGAGAGAGAGAGAGAAACACGCAGGCGCTATCTTTCGCTTACGTAAGCCGACGACGACGACTTTCCGCGCGCGCGATATATCGGCGGTGGAGGGGGAAGGTGTCGCCTCGATTATATGGCGGTGGGAGGGAGGGAGAGAGGTGGGAGAGGATTATTTAATGCGTATTATATGTGAGAGAGAGGTGGGTTGTATAGAGTGCTGGGAACGGTTTTTGGTAGATTAGAGAGACAGAGAGACAGTTTTTGGTGGGAAAACGTGTGCGGTATATTGGAATAGAACGTACTATGCGCGAATCTTGCGAGGATATTTGCATGGAATGCATTATATCTGCGAAAAAAAAAAGAAGAAGAATTATAATATGACGATTGAGTTGCAGCCCATTAATTTCCGCAGCACGAGGCGAGACGTTCGTTTCGATCCAACGGGTTTATCCGGTATTCGAATTGATTAGCGAAAAATAATGTTCTCCTCGTTTTGAAAAAAAAAAGAAAAAAAAAAACAAACGAGAGAAGAAAAAGAATACGAATGGTAATAAAAAGGCCATTGTTACACTTGAGCTGCATTGTCTCTTGAGATTTTGACGATGCAAAACCTCGATCCGCGTCCATAAAGATTTTTCAATTTGCAAACCGATTCTGAAGTCATCGGCTATTTTATCGCCGTAGCGATGATGACAAAAAAATTAGACAATGCATACCTTTAGAGTCGCCAGTGTGCCGGCCAACGCGGAATTTCTAGCTCTCCTGTCGAACGGGTTTTGACTTTTATATAACGTCAATGAAACCCTCAATCTCTCACCTACTGTATAATACTCAACATTGTTCACAAACCAATCCAATTTTACATAAACGTTACACACATGCTAAAAATCCATCGAATCTTCACCTACTCCTCAAAGAAAAGGGCGTTCGATTCCCAATCTCATTAGCCTCTCGCTACACTCTTCTCTCCTCTCTCGCAAGTGGAGCACGGGGTGGCCCGGCCAACTGGGAGCGATCCAAGTACCCGGCGATTACGCCGCATTAAGCGGCACACACCCCCGTCGGCCAAATTGAATAAGGATGCGCGCGCGATGCCAAGAGAGCCGTCGGGAGATTCGATCGCTATATGTGTGTACGTGCGGTAGAGCAAGTTCAAGTTCGCCGGCGTATATAGTGGGAGATGGGGCTGGAAAATTGAGTTGAGAGGGTATGTGTGTGGATGGAAGTATTTGAATAATGAAATTTTGTTATATTTTGTGCTGGATCTTTGGAGTGTGTCTGTAAGGTATCGGAAAACTGCGTTGAAGCAAACGATGAAATACGTGTTAATGTTGGGATTATAATTTGTTTTTCTTTTTTTTTTTTTTTTTTTTTTGTACGCTTCGTTTCTCATTTTTCATATATGTGACTGGGTTGATTGTAGGGCAAAAGACCCAGTAGATAGACGAATCGCCGTTTAATTAATAAGTAACTTGAACTTTTAAGGTGGCTCCAGCGCGATATATATATATATAAATATACAAATTTTTGACGATGCTTACTTCACATGTTATAATTTGAGAAACAATATAATATGTATGAAACAAGAGTTCTTGAAGTAACAAAAAAAATTTTTTTCAAAGAAATTTGAATATTGTTAAAGAAGATATCGCCAATTGAAAAAAAAAATCAACAAAACCCATAAATCTTTTTCATTTTTCATCCGATTTTATAATTTGCAAGGTCTCATTTTATTCCTTGTTCAATTTTAGGGCGAGGTAGCGATATATAAAAAATTTCAAAACCTGCAAAGTTATAAGCAATTGTTTGTAGTTATGTGACTGAATTTTATAAACAATTGCTTATAACTTTGCAGGTTTTGAAAATTTTCGAATTTTTATATCGCTACCTCCCCCTGAAATTGAACAAGGAATAAAATGAGACCTTGCAAATTAAAATCGGATGAAAAGTGCGATATCTTCTTGAACAATAATGTTCGAATTTCTTTGAAAAAAATTTTTTTTGTTACTTCAAGAACCCTTATTTCATACTATATTGTTTCTCAAATTATAACATGTGAAGTAAGCATCGTAAAAAATTTGTATATTTATATACATATATATCGCGCCGGAGCCACTTTAAGCCAAACTATATATTTGTTACTTAGAAGAAGAATTCAAAATTAAGTGAATATAATTTTTTTTATTACGGTCTATCTATTGAAAGTAACAAGTTGTATCATTAATTAACAGGTCGTCTATATCTATTGGAATGTCGTCTGTTTTAACCGTCTATCTATTGGGTATAGTTTACCCTACATCAAGAGTCAAGAAATAAGCTATATGTATATTATGTACGCTTCTAAATCTTGTCCACTCTAGACATGCACATTTTTACTCTTAAAAAAACAAAACCCGATACTTTTTTTGTACCCTCGGCCTCTCCCATCCTCTCTCTCTGCCACCCTTCGCTCACCGCGATATCTCGCCACTTCACGGGAGCCGCGCGCTATCACTGACTCACTCGCTGGCCTTCCGTCGACGCTCGCTCGCGTGTATAAAAGGGCATTAGCCTCGAATATTATTTATAAACACAGACACACACACACACCACACACATCCTCGTGGTAACGCGAGAGAGACCAATGAAAAACAAAAATTTCGACCGATCAAAGTCGACGGTACGTTGCCCCCCCCCCCGCGGATTTCCGGAACTGTGGTGCTGTAGAGATTTATAGTTTGGGCCAGGTAATCTGTAGATAAGAGGGATGACGCTGGAGATGCGGTGACTATAGTGTCGCGGTATCTGGTTATCTACAGGATATATGAGTAACTGGCCTGTGTTCTGCGAACGATTGCATATAGGTAATCTGTTGGTCCTTAAGGCGGTTTTGCCGAAAGCAGCTTATTCATATGTTTACGTATACTGATTAGCTTTCTACGGGAGCGATATCTGCGGGGATTCTCAGAAGTCGTGTTTACAATTAGAGGCAATACATATACATAGCGCTCGGAATTACCGCTGCTCAAACCTTCGGTCATTGTACCTTAATTATCGCAAGTAAAGGTGAACTCTCGCGGCCCTGCGCGTCACGTTCTTTTGTACGTACAATTTAAACCGTAATACGGACTAAAATTTCTACAGAACGTGTTTTATTATAAAATATAACATTCCTCCGTACACTTCTCACCGACTGCAATTTTTATACACATTCCCCAACTCATTCACTCCACGTTTACGTACACTCTCTACACACAGCTACACCTATGCCGCGCGAGCGAGCGCGCGACGCAATAGCCGCTCGCGATTTTCATCTAATTTCGTCGCGGCGCGGCGCTCCTCTCGAAATAGCGCCTGACATTCGCGCGGCGAGCTCGCAGAGGATGACGTCACGTTCCTCTCGGCCGGCACGCACATAAGCTCTCGCTCAATTGGCCCACACTGCGAGCCGAGGCTTTGCGAGCGAGTGAGAGGCCAGTGGTTCTCCGCTTTGTTGATATTCCCGCGACGGCTGAGAAGTGCTTCGTCACGCGGCGGTTAGCTCTGTGTGTGTATATCGTTGTAGCGGGAAAATGGAGATGTTGAGGGTGATACGGGGGCGGAGGTATGGTGAGAAAAAATGTAGCGGTATATGTAGTTGCCGAATGGAGTTATATACTTACTGGTAAATATGGCGCGTTAGTTTGATTGGATTGTATAATGTTTATGAGTATAATTAATGCGGTAACTATAATGACGAATGATGATGATGATGATGATGGTAGTTGTGGTAACCGTTTATACGATTTATTAGAAAATTTGCTAAACATTAGAAGAGAGAAAAAAAGAAGCCGAGCGATTTATTTTTTGCTACAAACGTTTAACGACTCGTAAGAAAACATTCCGATGTATACACAATTGCAAAAGATCGCACACGGCGAACTAAAAATATACGATATCGGCATAACCCGACTACTTTTTTTCCGCGCATCGTGTTTTACATGCAGCAGCAAGATCCACAAACACTTCTATTATCGCTCTCCCAACGCCAATCAATTACCTCCTCTGCAGTCATTCAACCTTGACGATGCATACATATATATATAATAACGAGGAACGATCCGCGTTGCATCTTGTACGCGGGGATGCCCCGACCAAACAACAACAAATCAGAGAAATCCGTCTCTCCCTCTCGAGTTATATTATGTCAATTCCGAGAACGCTATAATACACCTTTATGTATTATACACAGATCATCGTCGCGTTAATGCGCACTTAAGCCTTTAAGCAGGTAATGCCATTAGCGCATATAAAAATACACGCGGCGCTCGTTACGCGCACGCAACTCGATTAATTTCTGCGCATGCGCATGCGCGCGTTATTGTTGTTGTATACTTTGCTTCCTGGCCAAGTAAAGCGGGAAATGGCGGAGCAAGGGACAGCCGCAGGAGAGAATTAATACAGATAAGATAGCGAGCCTTGAGAGCGCATGCGGTTATATATAGATGACGCGCACGCGCGGACGTTCGGTTTACGTAAAGTAGCGCGCGAGGTTTGATCTCTCGCGGAACCTTGGGTGCATTTTTTTTTTTCCGAAACTGCCCAAGGGGTTGGTTATATCGTAATGAGGTTTAAGAGCTCCAGGAGTCGCGCCTTCCCCCTTCTTTTTTTTCTTCTCTGAATGTGTTAATCATAATGTTTATTGCTCCGATAGGAGAACGTGTTTTCAAAGTTATATATACGGAGTTCGAGCGAGCGGCTACGATTAAAAATGCGCATTTTACGATTGATACATTGCGACGTCAGTGTTGATTGCTTATTAAGACACTATAGTATAGGGAAACTTTTCTAAACACATTATAATTATCAATAAATCGTTGTTAATACAGCTGAATTTAGTAAAAATTTAGTAAGATCCTTTTATATCCAATCTATGCGCTGGCGAACCCTCTAAACTCGAATGCGGGAAATTTAGTTCATCCATTTTCTGTAAATATACCTATACACTGAGAAAAATGAACTCATAAAAATTACTATAATAATACATATAGTAACGTCGGGGCATACTTGCAATGTCAAAATAATTAGTACGTTTTATAGTAAAAATTCCTATGTGTTTAGTAACTTTTACTATGAACATAGCAATTTTTACTACATAAAACGTTGTAATTATTTTAACATTGCAAGTAGGGCTCCTATCGTTACTCTCTATTATAGTAGCTTTTATCATACCATTTTTCTCATTGTAGCCTATTTGAAAAAGTTCACAACTAAGTGTATCTATACTTATTCTACGTATAGGTACACATTACGACTAATTTTCACTTACTTGAAAATACAAAAATACCCGCAGATATCGATCGAACTGCACTCCTACCCCCAATCCCGCAATTATACCTCGCTAAGCTCCCTCGCCGCGCGTCATCTACATCCGCTTCATTCACAGCTCACAATTTCCCAAATTCAAATTCGCGCGGCCGCGAGAGCAACCGGCTCGTTCCGGATCTTGAAATAGCCGTGCGCAGCGCGCTGCACGTAACGCGGGGGCCGCCGGCGCGTCGTCGTCAGGTGATAACCGCGCCGCGAGTAGTTGCGCAAGCGGGTTCGCGAGGTCGCGGTGACGGTGCGTGCAGCGTGAGAGAGAGAGAGGAAGAGCTGCTCTTTTGAATTTTTTCAAAATTGCTATAATGAATTCAGAGCCCACGTAAAAAAAATTGCGTTTGGATGAAGATTGGGAAATGTTTTGTTTGGCTCAAGTTTGGACAATGCCAAACTTCCCAATTCGTGATAGAACTTTTTTTGAAAAGCTTAGCAAACTTTCCGCCAATTAATTTTTTAAGTGATGAAGTTTAAGAAATGTTTTCCTAAACGTTGGCAAAACTTTGTAAAAGTTAAGAACAATTGTTTAATTCAAAAGAAATTTTCAGTGTTTCCCCAGTCAACCTCCCTTAATCCCGCAGTTTGACTTGTAGCCCGGACCGGACAGTTTTACTCAAGATTGTCATACGCCACCTATCGGCAATCGCTAGCACTTGAAAATAGCAATTTATTCATGAAAATTTTTCAAATTTTAGCCAAACTTCGAAGTTTGGCATTATATCGTTGCATAAGTTTTCCCAAAATTGAGTCAAACAAAACTTTTTTCAAACTTCTTCCAAACGTCATTTTTTTTTTACGTAGGAGGTGTTACATATCGTGCGAAATACTTGTGATCTTTGAAAGCGTGATTAGCTGGTCTCGGTATATAGAAGGTTTATAGATTATGCGGCTTTTCAGTGATCCGAAAGGACTAATGCTAATCCGAGGATTAGTGTTCAGTGACCGTGTTATCGCATTAGGTGTATAAGTTGAATATATCTGGCTTGGCTAGTAATAGGTTTAAATCTTTGGTGTATGATCGTTGCTGATCTTCTGTTTCACCTTGTTAAAGATTATATTGGGCGTGAAAGGATGTCCGGTTCCACGCGTTTAGTTGGTCATATTATAGAAACAAAATTTCTACGCTGATTTAATATTTAATTCATGATACTGTGGCGATTACCTGTGCAAATTGCACTAGACCAGTTTTTTTTTTAATTATAAACCTTTTATTTTACCTTTTACTTTTCATTTTTTCTTTTTAAATACATTGTAATTTCATAAATCTCACGAAATTATTCTCATCCCACTTTAACTCGAAATTTCGGCCATTCACCTCGCTCCGAAACAATCAAGCGCCCCGCATTCCACGTCGTTCTAAACAAATCGATGTAACCTACACGCCTGCAGGGGTTGAGCGCTTCGCGGCATCGCGAAACGGAAAGAGATTAAGTCCGCTTGCGCGCGGCCGGAAAGAAGTGGATTGCGCCGGTATGTTGCGCTCTGCTGCTGTGCAACGAGCGATCGCCGCGCGGTTCCCCCTAAATGGGAGGATACACGCGGCTGCCCGTCGCGTTCGGCCGAGATTATATATACACGGAGAGAAAGAAATCAGTATAAATGACCAAAGTTTCAGTAAAAATTACCAAACTATCAAATAACCCTGAGGCGGACTTGTAAATACAAAATTTTTTACCAAACTTTTTGGCAATTTTTACTAAACTTTTTGTAAATTTTTACTAAACTTTTTGTAAAAATTGCTGAAAAGTTTGGTAAAAATTTTAGATTTACAAGTCTGCTTCAGGGTTACTTGAAAGTATGATAATTATTATTGTTACTGATTTCTTTCTCTCCGTGTAGACGGACGTGGAGTATCGGAGATCGCGTGCATGCATGCGCGGTTAGAGACAGAAAAAAAGAAAGGTAGGTATAGGTAAAAAGCTGATCGTTCGTTATAAACTATAAGTATAGTTAATTGTTAAAGATGACGAACAGTGAGGAATCGCACCTAATTATTGTATAAAAATTGGAGCGAAACAATCCTGTTATCCCCCCCCTTTCCAGCAAACGTATATACACACGACGTTCTTCTTGAACGTCAGCAGAACCCGCCGCCGATTTATTTACCACTAAAAACCTCTTCTCCTCTCAACGTTAATTACGCGCCGCTGCCATATTCTCAACAATAACCACACGCACGGCTAAAATTAACTCGGAATGACAACAAAAGCGCCGAAAATACACACGCACACACACATCCCGGCGTCATGCATTTTCGCTATACAAACACGATCTTCCCCCCTCAAAATCCTATTCTCGCGTATATATATACATACTACACACGTGAGAGAGAGAGAGGGCAGTCACTATATTATACTAGCGCAGACATCAGAGCGCGCGTTGACCGAGGTCGCGGCGCCAAGGCTGCGCGTGACGTAACGCTATATATAAGCTACGTGTGTGTGTGTGTGTGTGTGCGTGTAGATCCGCGCGCCGATTTTTCACGTGCGCCGCCGACGCCGTCGCGGAAGCGATTAGCGCGCTGCTACACCGGCGATGACGAGGCGGAATCGCATGGATGGATGGATGGATGAAAGCGAGAGTGGGAGAGGTGTAGGATATGCGGGTAGGGGGTAGTGTGTGGTTTGGGGTGAATGAAGAATGTTGTTAAACATTACATGTAGTTCGGATAATTAATTTATAGCATTTGGTATACATGCCTTACGTGTGGGCATAGGGTAAAGTTTTTCGTGAAAAGATAAGCGTTCGAATGGTGTACATATATACATAATACAGTTTTAATTTTATACTAAAATATCTGCCATCTAATCAATCAATCAAATGCCATAATAAAAAAAAAAAACTTTCTCCCGCAATACCCAAGTTCAAGTACAATACACCAAACCCAACGAATTAACCTTCCACCTGCCCCCTCCACTTATGTATAACTAACTACACATCTGACACCTACTATACTGAAAAGGAAAAAAAAACTGCATCACTCACGTCGCGCGATAAGCGCCACATATACGCTTAATAAACGGAAAAAGCCCGTGTTTGCCTTCACTCCATGCACGCACACTAACAAGATCGCCTTTATTTTTACACCACGCTGCTCGCCGCGCGTACTTGAACGCGTGCGCAGCACGCTCTTACCCACATTTCGCATGCATATATACGCGCGCGCGCGCACAGACATCGGCATCCTTGGCGCTCGTTCGATTAGCATCGCGATTTCCTCGTTTTTTTGTCTCTCTCTCTCTCCCGCGGCCTCATGACTTAACACGCGCGAGTTTACGTAACGCGTATATAGAGTGCGTGGGTGATGCGCATGCGTTCGGGGACAAAGAGCGCGTGCATATTATATGCGCGCGTATTGTGCGACCCTTTCGGCGTTTCCGCGGATGCGGGAGAACCAAAGGATGACGGATGATGTGACGCACGGCCGACGATGCATCTGCCGCGACGAGGTAGCAGCTGAGCTGAGGTGTATAGGGGTTTGCGCAAGAGGAGAGAAAAAGGGTTGGGGGGCAGATGCGTGGGTCCACGGATTTGGACGGTGCGTGTGTGTGTGTTAAATGCAGCGGGGGTGGAGGAGGTGTAATAGGATTGAGTGAGCGATGATAGCGGCGTGAATGGGATTGGTTGTGTAGGTATATGATGGGAATGAAAATTGTAATAATGATATAAAGGATAATTCGGTGGGAAATTATTTAGTCGAGAGTTTATTTATACGCCGAGGGGTTTTAAGACTATTGGTCGTAAAGCATTAATTTTCATATATCTGTGTTACATACAAAATTGTCTACAAATTTGGAGCTGATACTTACATCGATATGGTCTCGTGAAATTACGATTTGAAAAAAAGATTGAAAAAATTATAATCTCAAATAAGGTAAAGTACCCAGTACTGGGACAGTTTTGACCATACTTTTTTTATAATCTTTTCTATTGCCGAAACTAAGCATAATACATGAAAACTAATTAGCTCAGCAGATAGCTCTTATCTCATGGTTTATTTTAAGAAGAAAATGCCTTCTTTCGTTGCTCGTGTATTAAAATAATTGCATTAAATGAAAATAACGTTCGACTGGTGTAGTGGGACAAGGTAACTTATTTGGAACCAGAAGTGGGACGCCCGTTCGAACCCAATAAACGTGTCCCACTACTGTGATATGAGAATTAAGAGGACCTAAAGTGGGACAAAATTTTCACTATGCGCGCTTCTGAAACACAACCTCGAAAAATTTGTATTTTGTTATACACTAATTTAAGAAGTAAATCAACACAATAACGAAGTGACTATATAGTTAACATAATAAAGAATGCTAATGAATTAATGCTTTTACTGTCTTAACTGTTTATTGTCGTCTTTTTACTGTTGTCCCACTACTGGTTCCAAAATTGGCTTTGTCCCAGTACTGGGTACTTTACCTTATCAGTTTGTCCAAAGAACTCAGTCGAAAGACATCCAAAAATCTGCCTCTAAAAATAATTCAAAGCGATTAACCCATTTTTACTCCCAGTAATCGTTAAACATACAAGATTCATTTTTTCAGTTTTCAATATTTTACTAAAACAAATAGTCGACAGAATGGATTCAAATTTTTACAGATTGTAGCTATTTATATTCTGTATTTTACAGATTGTAGCTATTCATGTTCTGCATTATCATGATTTTTTTTTTCAAAACAGTTGACCATTTATAGTTTGCGAGTTATAACTTTAAAAAAAAAAAAAAAAAACAAAAAAAAAAAAACACATTTTTGATAAAGGCAAAAGAACCGTAATTAACGTAATTTTTTTTTTTAAATATAGGTATTTTTATACTCTTTGAACTGCTATTTGTCCGATTCAAATCTCTGGATCCTATCCTATCATTAAAAAACGCAAAAATCAATTTTGCTAAAATCAAAAATTCGAAATAAAACAAAAACGCATCGGCGAATCAAAAAATAGATTTTTCCCGCATTCGGTAAAAAAATGAGACCTGCCCGGTTAAAATCGATCGATTAGATCCTCAGACAAAGCGGTATACGCGCGCGCACACACACACACACACACACATTGAGAGAAAAATTTTGGAAAAATTACCATACTGTCTCGTAAAGCTACCACAGACTGTAAAGACCCGAATAATTACCATACTTTACAGTAAATTTTACAATAGAGTATAGTAAATTTTCCTATATTTCTGGTAAAATTTCTTATAAAGTATGGTAATTTTTTGGGTTTTTACAGTCTGTAGTCACGTTTCCTGTACAAGATGGTAATTTTTATTGAACGTTTAGTACTTTCTCCTGTACTTTTTTTTTCAGTGTATATATTTGTGATCTTACCACATATCCCTATTACAACTGTAACGTTTTTCAAAAAATATTTTAAAAACGTTCTTAAAACGTCGATAATGTCCGCTTTTTAAAGTATTGACACGTTTTTAAAACGTTTTAAGGATGTCTAAAAATGTCTTTAAAACATTTTAAAACTTTTTAAACGTTTTAAAAACGTTTGTAGACTGTTTTAAACACGTTTTAAAACATTTTTCAATCTACAAGGTATGTTTGAAATAAATTTTTTTCGTTTTTAATACGTTTTAAAAACGTGTTAAAATTTTTCAGAACGCATTTCATAATACAACTATGATCGATAGGTGGCGCACGACAATACATGAGTAAAAATGTTTGGTTCAGGTTATAAGTCAAAGTCAGGAAATAAGGGTGGGTGAGGGGGAGGCGGTGATCGAAGTCTGATGCTCTCATTTTCAACTTCTTTTTTTCATTATCCATGTCTTTATAAATGTTTTAAAAACGTTTTATAAACGTTTATAATTTTGTATGGACTACTTTCTCTATAATAGTTAAAACACGTTTTTAAAATGTTTTTTAAACGTAACTGCAAAGGTTTAGGATCAGTTTGGAAAGTTTGCGCAACGTTATAAAAACGTTTTTTACACGTTTCCTAAAACTAGGAACTAGAATTAGCTACATCAAATAAACGTTTTAAAATGTTTTAAAAATATTTTTTAGACGTCCTTAAAACGCTTTAAAATCGTGCGAATGCTTAAAAAAAACGGACATTATCCACGTTTTAAAACGTTTTTCAGAAACGTTACAAAGCGTTTCAAAGCACGTTTTTAAACGTTTTTAAACGTTACGTTTTATTAGGGATATTTGTAATCTCACGTTATTTTATTCACGTCAAAATAATAAGAGTCGACATTAAAGTTTAAAATACGTACAACCACCAATTATTAAAATTCTCTTTTATAATAATTTACGACCGATCATTATATTTATGATCCTATATATTAAAAAATTACCCTTTTTTTCTAAAAAAAAGAAACTCGTACGATTTATGAATCCATAATCCGTAACAACCTCATTGAGAAAAGAAAAAAAACAAACCCTTGTTAAACCACCGCAAACTAATTCCCACACCTCGTCACTACCCCTATTGACACACGTCCGCACACATACACATACAGCGTCTCCGAAAAACCCTTGAAATTCCTGGCTAATTACTCGCGGCGCGAAATAACTCTCCTCTCCTCCCTTCCCGTCCGTTACAAACACTCTCTCTCTCTCTCTCTCCGTCTCTCCGAAGAAACTAGTCGGCCGTGCGAAACGGTCGCAGCAGCGCAGCGTCCCTCTTTTGTGCGCGGGCAGTGGAAACCGGTCGGCGCGGTAAATATGCACGCGCATGCATGCAGCTGCTCTGCCGCTCGGTTATTTTCAAAACTCGCGCCGGATTCCGCGAGAATGTGTGTGTGTGTGTACGCGGCTAATGCGTTATAATTGGGGCCGACGGGAAATTCAGCGCGCGGGGGATGTGTATAATCGTGCGGCTGTGGTGATCGGGTTCGATAGAGCGAGCGACGGAGAGAGTTCATTTATATGCAAATCAAAGGGGTGGGTGGAGGTGCGTCGATGTGCTTTTTTTTTCGTTAACAGGGGGTGGCAGGTTTTTTCGGGAGATGTGTGTGGAAAAGTAAAGCCGAAATAGTCGTATTTTATGTTTAAGAAACGGTTTGGTCTTGCGTTTGAGAAAGTACTCCGAATACAAACAAGAAATAAACACGATATGAAGAAAAACACGTGTACATCGCTTCTTCCGTATACGCATTTAAGCCAAAACATTTGTTTCCCCGCGTTCCTCGTCACAACAGGATCGCGTCGCTAGAGCGAAATTAGAGCTATAATTGTTCCTCCTTGTTGTCCTCCAATGTTATTTGCGATTTATATTTAAAATTGACGAAAAAAACAAAGCGTGCGCGCGTGAGCCCGTCTATTTTTCAGCCCATCCACGGCGTAGTATGCCATCGAAAAATAATCATAAAATTAAAAAAAAACTATACCTCTATATATACACGCACGACTTAATTCCCCTAGATCCAACCCCCGATACCACGAACAAAAACAAGGAACCCTCATCTCGAATCACGCCACGATTGATCAGCTCTATCTAATTGTCACTTGCCAACTCGCTCGCGCGTCGTATATATACACGCCCGCCTGCATTATTTATCAGTCCCCGCCGTGCGCGCACGTATATATATTTTCGCTCGCGACATCGCGCGACGTGATGCGTATGACCAGACAGACGGCAACGCGCACCTGCGCGCGAATCGATAAATATAGATAAACGCGATGAAAGTTTATAATGCGACGTATAGTTTTTTTTTTCTTTCATTGCGCGCGCGGGGGATGATGGCCGCTTTAAAGTGTATCGCGGCCGACTTTAAAGCGGCGGTCGTTGCGGTCGGGTTGGGGCATTGTTATATCGGTGCGGAGTGTGCATTATCAGGCGAATTTAGCAAACGGAGAGGTTGAATTAAGGCGAACGAGGTATATCGTGACCGTAAGGGCTGTGTAGTGAAGTTCTTTTTTTTTACAGTGGGGTAGCGATTGTAAAGCGACAGACTACAAAGTCTAAGCATGATGAATGCTCTACGAAAATGATCGTTAACGAAAAATGCATCGTTTACAATTTTCCAACCCATTATTCTGTATTATCTTCCATATTCCACTGGCTTTGCCGTCCACGCGCTATAGGACGGTGTAATGAGAGGAATGACCTTTGAATAAATAAATCGACCCTGAGAGCACACGCGCGCCGCTATTTTCGTGGCTTTTCGGCCGACGCGGCAGCGCTTCTTTATTAATAAACCTCGCATGCTGCTTCTGCTGCTGCTGCAGTGAAGAGGAGAGAGAGAAAGAGTATAGAGTAGAGTTTCGCGAGAACGCGGCTGCGTAGTCGGTGAATTTTTTTCACGTGAAGTGGGGGGTTTTTTTTTGTAGGTGAGAGGGTGAATATTTTGAATTTGACGTTTTGTTTTCGTTTTCGAAATGAATAAACGTAAAGTGAAACATGTAAGGTTTGGTATGGCTAGAATAAAATAGTCGATGCGAATGTTTAATAATTTTACTTAAAATATTAGCTTACGAGAGGACATAATCGGAGAACGAAAATGACATTACGTTTTAACTATAGCCAATCGGGCGAAAAATCCGATTTTCTCGAACTTAGAAGATAATTGACCGAACAAGACGTCAACGGCCCATTATTCCTCCCAAAAACTCTCTCAACCATCCCCAATTACCTCTCGCCATTCACTCTCGCAGCTCACTAATAAAATCATGCTGTAGGCCAATCAGGGGGTCAGCCGGGAGTCGAAAAATCCGCGCAATTGACCACTAAGGGGATTAAAAAATGACCGGGCCGAGCGCTGAATAATGCGATTACGATTGAGGATCGTGTCCGAATTTCCACTCGTCCACGGCTAATAATTATATGGCGGATCCTCGAGAGGGCAGAATGTGGCCCATTATTTCGGTACGGTGCAAAGAGCGTCGCGCTCGATTTAGTCTTCGTTAGCGAGGGCTCCCGGTGATTAGGGCTGGAGAGAGTGGGTTAAGGGATGTTTTGAAAAGTGCTGTATATCTCCTTTAATGAAATAAACTCTCGCGAATCATCGTTTTTGATAACCAACTTATCCGAGTATGAATAAGCCTTCGATTGATGAATCTGAAGTTTGCATCGTTGGAATACAACGAAATAATTTTTTAGAATTTATGAAAGTTATTTTATTTATTTTATTTATTGATAATTTCAGCCTTTCGGCCCAGAAATGGACTCGGTTTAGAGAATAACTTAATTAATTTACCATACTGCATACGCCATTCACACTACTTTTATTATTTTCTACATTTGTGACAGTTGTGACTTTATTTACAATCATTAAATAGTTTTACCATAACTATATTTCGCTTGTACAAAATGTTTCTTCCTATTTTTCTACTACTAATTACATTTGGATATATACATTTGCCTTAAACTCTCTTCACCTCGCCATACACACCATAGCCATACCATACAACGCTTTCCCTTTACGTTTTAAACATTTCTTTACATTAAGTCCTATTTTACAATTTTACAAATTTACAAGTTTACAAGTTAGCCGTCTCTGCATAAAATTCGCGTCTTACATGTTTTATAACGGTTCCTACTTTTACATCTACGTATCTAATTAACCTGCCTATTCCTATCCCTCGCTTTGGTGTGTTTTTTGTTTCCTTTCCTCTCTACTTAACAAATCTTTGATCGCTTTTATCGCGTTTAACCATTCAAAGTTTCTTATCTCACCTTTGACTTCCTTAACTACATCTATATTGTCTAAAATTCTACCGTTTACATATTCTTTGGTTTTTTCACAGTCATACAATAAATGATTCCACGTACATAAGTCCTTTCTACATAGTATACATTCTCTCATATTTTCTATTATCCAGTACTTATTCGCCCTTTCTACATTTCCCCATCTAATCCTTGCTATATTTTTTATATCTACATTTCTATACCTTTTCCTTAAATATTTGGGGATCTTATCTACCTCACGTAGATCTACATACTCTTTGTAATCTTTGTTATACCTCGCTTCTTTTATTTTACCTCACATTACCTGATTTTCGATATCCTTCGCTCGCTTTCTAACCTCCTCTTT